>JARHVA010006212.1:140000-175000 GCA_037957365.1 Torreya grandis
TTAAAAACTCATTTCCTTGATACTCTCAAGACCTTACTTCCAATAAGCATATGCCCTCCTTCTCGTCTACACTTATATAATTGTAGGTGATCATTTTGGTGATTAGAGCATTAAGCCCTATAGTGTGACCCTATTCAATTAGGTAATTATTAATCCAAAGGTAACTAAACTCCATTGGGATCTTCTTGTCATTTTACTACAAGCTATATTAGCCTTTTCTTAGAATTTTACAAACCTCTGCCTTCTATCTTCAAACTCATGCATGTGTGCTCTAGCCTAATCCTGAACTCATTTGATGGATTAATAACCATATGAGAGAATTTTTAGGTTTGACTCAAACTAATTAGGTCTCCTTAATTCTTTAAATTTCACATGTATACTTTCAAATATCTTCATTCCAATTCAAGGCTTCAAATTATACAAAGGTTCATTGTCTGTCTGTAGCTAGTTATTATGTCTCATGACTTGGGTCTTAAGACCACATCTTATCAATTAGTCTATAAATTATAAAATATTATTACATATTTTTCACACCTTATTCACCTCTTTAGACACCATTTTAAATAATAACTATTGTAAAAGAGATCTATAGGCCTAGGTAGACCTATAAGTATGTGTTTTGATACAAGAAACTTTTGTAAGGTCTATTTTGACCTTTCTAGACTCTGAGGTCAATATTAATTAATGTTTCATGAATTATATAGGATTTTAGATCTTAAAAATACTCTTGAATAATGCAAAACAAGATCTTTTAGACCATTTCCATGTAAACAACCCTCTCACAGTATTAAAGTGAGGAACACTAAATGTTGCTTGGAAGAATGGTATGAGAGTAAATCACTTTGAGAATGTTTTATAGATATGTGGGGAAATTTAAATAAGTTAAATATGATGGATAACCTTCATTGACATTATTTGTTTATTGAAGACCCTGAAACATTCATGAGACAAAAACAACCACTTTATAGACTGAGAACAATAGAGTTTATTGTCAAATTGAGAAAACATGTGCCAAGAACCTATTTGAGAATGTTATGAGAGTGACTTTAAGACTTATGAGGATCATTACAAACTACTTCCCTACTTCAATGAGTTCATTCCTTCACTTGAGAGGGCCAAAACTAACATTATGGTTTTACTCCTAAAAATAGTACCTTAGCATAAATATAAAAAGCTCAATCAAATGACCAATGCCACTAATTAATATTCCATAGGGGTATCCAAATATGATCAAAATCTTAGCCTCCAACTCTACATGTATGACTTATATCATTCATTTGAAAATGACCTTCATGAGCTTGTGAGGAGAGTGATGGGAGAGAGGAAGGTTTTTATGCATATGTGAGACCTAAAATTTAATCTCAAACTTGAATCTAATCTAGATAATCTTAAGAGACACATTTTTAATGTTTTCATCTAAAAATGACTTCTTAAAGTCCATACAAGAGGATTAAACTCCCTCTTCGGCATTGAAAATCAAGAATCTAACCATTTTATGACATCTTGACATAAAGAGAAGTTATATAACTACTTCAAGGACCTTGGAAAGAGTGTTGTATATATTTTAGCATTTAAAAGCTTTGGCATATATAAAAATTAACAAAAATCATCATTTTTTCATAAAACACTACCTTAAAGTCCACAAAAGAACCTTAACTTCTCCAAAACATCATGAAATGCTTGTATAAGTTGATTAATGTTTGAAATGACCTTGAAAAACACCTAAGGACCTATGACATAACTCTAGCAATTTTCAACACTTCATGACAAGACTAGGCTAGTACAAAACAAGGAAAGACTTTCACCGTAATTTCTCCAAAATTACCTTAAATAATGGTAATAAGGTTTTATGAAGGCTTTTTGAAGGCTATTAAGGCATGACAAAGCTATGAATAGGGCTAACAATACATGCCACTCAATTTTTCACCTATAAAGGTTGACCATCTGACCTTAGGGGTTAAAATAGGTCAACACTACCCTAAGTTCCTATTTTTTTCCAAAGACAAAATCAAACAAGGACAATAACGATAGTAGATCCTATCATAGTATGTTGATTTTTTCCTTCTCTAGTTTTTTTTGATATTGTAAAGTTTGTCCCTGATTCACTATTTCAGATATGGTATAATATTTATGAGACACATGTTATAATTAATTTTTGATTCATTGATGAAATATATTATACACAATGAAGAGGGTTCAATCAAAACTAATAAAAAACATAATTATATTAATTTTTTTTATAATATTATAATTCATGTGAGAAGAAAAGAATTGTAGGATTTAACATTTTGTATAATCCCTAAAAATATATTTTATGATTTACTATTTAAATAGTAATGAAAGGTAAGTACATTATTGACATGTATCAAAATGTAATACCAACATATACCAAATTAGCAATTAGGTGGACCAAAATGATTCTGCTGAGACAAATCCAACAATATTCAAATACATAGCCTTGTGTGAGCTATGATAAAACTACTGAAAAGTTGATGTATGGATGTTATGCCATTTGAAAACTTGATGCACATGGCTCAAATAGACCTGTCATTTGGAATGGTCAAGATTGATTGGGGGTGATGTACATTTAGTGTGGAGAGCAGTAGATGCTACCATGGATTAAATGCATAGCACGACTGTGTTCACAAAGCATAAAAAATTGACTGGTCTATTTTAATGATGATTCAATTCTATTGTCCATCGAATGACCATTCAAATTATGCTTGGTTAAATTGTTGAGAACTAATAATGGAGAGGATCATGGATCAATTGTTAAGAAGGTACACTTTATTATTTTCTTAGATAAGAGTGAGTAGATGTCATTTTTATAATTAAAATTTGAACTTAAAATAATTATCATAAATATGATGGACTTTATGTATTTTTAAATAAAGGTTTGAGAGATAAAAATATGAGTTAGATGACAAAAATATATCATTTGATTGCATAAAATTTGTATTTTAGAAGGTATTAATATATTATCTATCATAAATTTGTTTCTTATGTTACATCACCATGTTTTGGGGTGAAAGTAGAGGGAATCGACAGATAGTTTTTTTTATATATTTGTGAAAAAGATTTATGGTTTTAGTTTTATGTACATCTAAAGTTAGCCTAATAAACTATAATTTTCTCATATCAGGAAGGACATTTTTAAAGCCAAAATGAGTAGTCTATCTCCTAACTATGTGTGATGAGAGGCCAATATCTTGGTCCTAAACATTACACACCAACCCCAACATGGTGGAAATGTCATTTTTAAGTCACAAATAATTAGAGGTTGATATCTATATTAGTGGATTGAACAAAAAGATGATAATTTTGCCATTTCTACATATACAAATCTTAAGTCTCTTATACATTTTGCAATGCACCAAAAAGTGAAAATTTTGGGCTCATATAAATTTGAGAATTAATGAAGTCCTTTCACTAGAAAATCAATGTAATTTTTGGGACATTCAATATTAATTTTAGTACCATGAAACCTTAGACAAGGTAAGTGTTAGGACTGTTAGTAGTTAACACGCCAATTTTAACTTGTTAATTTGAAATACAAAATATGATCATTGATTATTTTAGTTGAATTATTCTTTGATAACAATGATTTATTCAACACTCAACATTATAATAGGATAGTTTGGCTTTGATGATGGTTACCCTATTTCTGAATTCTTGTATGAAATAGTCTATTTCTAAACTATTTTATGAAAATCCTACAAAAATATCCATCCAATATTTACAATAAGGATACATTTAAAAATTGCCTTATTGGTTGACACATGCAAAACTGCCTATTTATTCAATGAGTTAGATGAACTCATCTATTTTTTGTTGGGAAGCCACATGGCAAACTTGGTTACTATCAACATTTTTTGGACCCATGACAATAAAAAAAACACTCCCAATGTTAACTCCACATTTCTAATTAAAGTGGTTGGAGTTAAGACTTGAGTTATGTCTAATGTCTCTATGATCTCTTCTTGTATATTATCCACCTCACATTGATAAAAATAGCTCATGAAATTTATAATGTATTTAGTCTTAGGTTCCCTTTGTACAGTTGAACTCCAAGAATGGTGCACAAACTATATCATCAATTTTAACACGTCAATTTTAAAGTTGAATTATTTTTTGACGGCAATGAATTATTAAGCATTTTATAAGAAGGAAATATTAAAGATGTTAAATATGGCCATACAACCATCAAATTTAGTTTTAAAATAATAATGTAGGCCAAACTATATGTAGAAAGATGTTTGCTACAAAATGTATTCACACACACACATAAACACACCCATATAATCCATAAAAACATACAAAATATGAACACAATAGAATTTTGAGTTGGTGCCATATAGGCATTCAATACCAAAAAGGTGTACATTGAAAAATAGGCATACAAAAAATTACATTATGTAAAACATATCCTATTCATCAAAAAACATCCCTCTCTTTTCTTTGATTATAGAAGGTTCTCCCTAAGATTCCTTGCTCATAGATGGAGATCCCTCAAATTCATTAGATTCCTCCAAGATCCTACTATGAGTACTTTTACACTCATAGCTCACATGTAGCTGAATTCAATATTTTATTTAGATATTAGACATAAATAATTAAGTTTGTCATTTCGTTGTGTTGTTACTATTCTTTCAATTGTTTGCACTTTGTTGAATTCAATATTTATTTTCATTTCGTTTGTCAAAATGCCATTTAAAAAATTTTACTTTCTTCTATTTCATTTATCTTAATTAAAGTTAATTACCACATTAATTCACTACAATAAAATTAGTTGGCAATATGTGCAAGTCCACACTTGAAAATAGAAAATGGGAAGGAAAAAATGTCTCTGCTCGAAGTTGTGGATCCCTTTGCAATGGTTGTAGGTCATGTAAAAAGACCCTATCATTTTCCCTCAGCATCACTACCCAAATCACCTTGAAATATTTCGCCCCGTGCATATTATGTACATATTTTTATCTATAATTGAATTGATGTATAAACTAATAGAATAAAAGTTAACTATAAATTGGTAAAATATAAAATAAATCAAATTGGAAACTGTGATTCAAACATGAAAAATTAAATGTTGTAATAAACAAATAAGGAGGATATAGAATGACTTAGCTTATTTATTGTACTTGTTCGGTCTGTACAACCTTGTCTTCTGATATGATGATGTGTAAAGAGAGTATTTGATATTCTGATCGATATCTAGTGGAATTGTACAATATCAACTGCCAATCCTAACCTGTGGCAGTCAATCTAGACCATGTGACAGTAAGACTCTAATTATCTCTGTGATGTTTTGCCTACATCAATAATGTATTTTTTCCCCTTTCTCAATGCTTTTCACCTACACACATGTGCCTAAAATATTAAACCCTAATTTTATACACAATAAATAAATTGATCTATGGCTGTCTTGGCGTTTGTAAATAAATTGGCCATCGTGGAAAAAACGCGCATTTGGCTAATATTGATTTGTCGTTTGGAAAGGTCAAAATTGATTTAAACGCACGGCACAACCAACCAGATGCAGATGTTGCCATGGATTAAACGCACGGCACAACAAACCAGACTTTTATTCAATCCCATTTGCCACCCAATGACCATTCAAATTGTGGTGTCCATCGACCAAGGACAGTACATATTAATTAAAAATTATTATTATTTCTTTAAATGAGAGGGAGTATATTTTATGTTCATAATTAAAATTAAAATATAAAAATAATCATCACATAAATTAAATTATATAATTTATTAATTAAAAAAATATATGCATATTCATTTTAGATATTATTTATTAATTCAACAAGTTAAATATTGTGAATGAAATTTTGTTTTTAAAAAATTGTATTTTTTATATTAACTGTTTTTATATTATATTATAAAAATTTCCACTTTAACCTTAAATATCACTCATTTTCTTAATTACTACATTTTTTTTCTTATATCATTGAAAAATCAATGATGTTGGAAGACCATTCAAAACATATTATTCAAAAATGTAATACATCATTTTAATATAAATAAATAAAAATGAAGAAAATTTAAGATTGTTGGTGATTTTTCTTCTCATATGATATTTATGTGGTACATATTTATATACTATTGAATATTAAGTGAATCTATTTTATTCTTTCATAAATTGCATATCAATCATTTGGTGCAAATACAAATTAAGTTTAAAATATACCAAATATAAATTAAAATAAAAATTTCTAATTATTAAATTTATATCATTCGTTGTATATATATAATGAATAAGCACAATTACATAATCATATTAAGTGAGAAAACTATGTATAATTTAATTTCTCTACTTGAAATATTAAATACATAGGTAACAATTATTAATCAATAGAATAATTGAGTCAATGTAACCAATTACATTTTTCTGATTTCTATAAAATTATATCCCTCACAAACATACCTAAAATTTCAAGGTATAGTGGGAGAGAGAGAATTCACTTTCAATCCTCTGTATGGTGGGTTAAATCGCTGAGAATTATCCTTCTCAAGAATAATCAACGTTATATACAAACATAAACGTTCACTTTGGATATATTTCTTTTAATTAAATTGGATGAACCAAACATCGTCAATGAAAGTTGGTTTTCGCAATGTGCAATCGATTTTCTTGAAGTTTGGAGTAAGTTGTTTTAATTTTTCAGCGGTACATTTAAATTGAAGTCATTATTAATTCATTCAACATGCATCCTTTCAATTATACACATTATATTCTAAATTAAAGATAAATATATTAAGATTAATATAATAATAACAATTTTTAAATAAATATATTAAAGGTATTTATAATAGTTTATTAATTTTTTTTTTAAAATTTTTTTTAAGGATTAAATTTATTTTTTCATTATAGAAGTAAATGAGCTCAGTTATGTTCCAGTAGGGAGAGTTGAGAGTTATTAATAGGATAAATATTACATTATTAGGTTGTCTAGAATTTTTGATCGTCATCGATTCCTCCATTTGCGGATAGTTTGTTATGGTATATTTAGTAAATTGTTGTATATATATTCAATTTTGTTTTCATAACAAAAAAAAGATACAGTCAACGGAGACACGCAACAAGAGGAAGCTCGGTTGCAAGAGCTCGTCATTGAGAGCTCACTGTAGAATAAAAGCTTAAAAGGTGGAAGGTCATGTATTTCAGTAGTTAGTCATCCACAGTGAATATAAGGAGCTATCAAAACTACGTGAAGCATTAAAGGCATGTGGAAGATCATCATATGTCAAACGTAAGAGAAAGTGTCGAGACTTCTGAAAGTAAGCAAGGAGACTCACAAGCCATAAAAATCCATTGAGACATTCAAGCAAGCTCCAATTTTTATTTCACTTTGCTTGAAGCTCTACGAGATATTAGCAATCTTCAATTTGACGAGCTCGTTCGACAAGATCTTTTGGAGTATTTCTGGTTCGATGTACACTACCAAGCCAAGAAAATTTGAGTAGAACTCGAAGCTAGATATGACATTGATATTGAAGACAAGATTGAACATCCTAAGAAACATCATCGTCTTTTAGCATGTCAATATTTTAATCATCTCTAAACTCAATTCCCTCGTTAGTAAGACTTGTAACTCTCTTTTTATAATAATAAAATAAAAATTGCTTTTCTTTTCAATGTCTGCTCCAAAGTTACTTCTATCAAATGCCCGACTTCTTAAAGGGCCCAATTATGCTGCTTGGAAAATGAAGATGCACACGATCCTTTTGTTCGAAGGACTATGGGGAATTGTAACAAGAAATGAGCAAGCTCCCACCGATTTTGATGAATGTGAAAAGTATGATAAGTCTATTGCCAAAGCCTTGATGCTTATCACACTAAGCATCACTGACGATGTTCAACCACATATTAGGGACGTTGATGATCCAAAGGTAGCATGGGACAAGTTAGTGACCATATATGAGGCAAAATATAAGACGAAGATCCTCCATCTATAATCGAGACTTCACACAATTATCATGGAGTCTGATGAGAAAGTTGAGGAATTCTTACGTCGAGTAGATGAAATGCAAATGAAGTTACTAGCACTCGTTGAGAAGGTAGAATATGATCTTTTGGTCTAGATTACCTTGAGAGCACTACCTTCCAAATTCAGAGTGTTCATCATGACACTAAATGTTGCCAAATAATTAGTATCATTTAAAGATCTTGTGAACCTATTGCAGTAAGAAGAAGCTATCAACTTAACCCAAGATGAGTTCAAAGATAAAGATCTTAACTGAAAGAGGCAATAAGGTCATAATTTTTGTAAATTTATTTCAGAGAAGCAACCACAAAAAAAAATAGTAGTAACATTAGTCTCGACATCAAAAATCTCAGAAGTTGAAGAGATGGTGTCATATCTATCAAACCAATACTCATGACATAGACAACTGCTGGTATAATGCCTAAAAATAAGGGTCTACTAGCACATCAGGGTGAGATGATTCTCAAAAATCAAAAAGACGTCCCTGTAAATGGAAGTAGAAGGGATATCTCACTGCTCAACAAGATGATATATCTAAAAAGAGATATTTGATGAAGACAAGAACTTGGTACTAGTTTCCCAGACCTCGTAGCCCACAAAGAATATCTGGTTGATCGATTCTGGTGCCACCAAACATATGTCAAGTGATAAAAATCTATTTGATTCACTATCAGACCAACCCACTGGAGATCAGGTTAGGATCATAGATGACAAAGAGTATGTTGCAGAAGGAATAGAATAAGTTACCATTCCTCTCAAAACATATAAATGTACATTAACAAAGGTACTATATGTTCCTGATTTGATGTCTAATCTCTTATCAGTTAGCCAACTGCTAAATAACCATCTGAAGGTGGAATTTATTATCAAAAATAGCATCAAAACTTTCTTGATATCAATAAAAGGTAAAGTTCTTTCTAAAGCTTTTCTTAAAGATATATTATTTTCTCTAGATGTTGTTTCATATTCTATAGTAGCATTATCTACCTCAATGGTAGAATCCACTACCCTCTAGCACTACTGATATGGTCATTTATCTGCAAGTTCATTATATGAGTTAAGTACTAAAGGGATGGTATGTGGAATTCCCAAGCTACCCAGTTCCTTGCCCATTTGCCTTGGTTGCTTTATAGGTAAACAACATAGGGATCCATTCAAAAGAATCTCATTTCATGCCAAGAAATGATTGGAGGTTGTTCACACTAATCTGTGTGGCCCACTACCTGATTCATTCTCAAGATACAAGTACTTCTAACTATTTTCAGATGACTACTCTCGAAAGATGTGAGTATTCTTCCTTAAGAAGAAGAGTGAAGCACTTCATCATTTCTAGATCTTCTATCAGTAGGGTGTGAATGAAACAGGATAACCTCTACTTCACCTCTACTCAGATCGAGGGGGGGAATTCATGTTGAAAAATTTCTTGGCATTCTTGAACTAGCAAGGTATAAAACAAAATTTGACTTCTCCATACAAGTCCCAACAGAATGTTGTTGTTGAATGATACAATCATACCGTGATAGAGATGGCTCATTGTATTTTATCAATAGCTAAGCTAGAGAATCACTATTGGGCTAAAGCAATCCAAAATGTTATTTATCTTCTCAATCGAGCACCAACAAAACTATTGAAGGATAAAACTCTAGAAGAGGTATGGAGTGGTAGAAAGCCTTCGATTTCTCATTTACGTGTGTTTGGTTTCACAACTTATATATATGTACTAGCAAAGAAGAGGAATAAACTTGAGTAAAAACCACTCATGTGCATCCTATTAGGATACAACACTACCTTGAAGGCATATCAACTCAAGGATATAGAAATGAGGAAAATCTATGAGAGCAAAGATGTGGTGTTTGATGAGTCATATTTTGACTCAATGGTGTAGAATGACGGATCAATACCAATCACCTCTCACAAATTACTTATAGATTTAGATAATGAGGAAACTCTAGAGTCGTAAGGAGAGATGTATGTTGATCTTGGAGAATTAGATCCTCCAAAGCCACAAGGAGAGCTATATGTTGATCTTGGAGATTTAGAACATCCACCAGATAGTTCCTCACATCCACCAAGTAATTTATCATAATATGGGTAGAGTTCTCATCTAAAGTTAGTACTAGGTACCAATAGAGTTCTCATCCTAGGGCATGGTACACAAAAATAGATGATCACCTTTTGTAGCATGGTTTTACTTGTAGCCCCTTGGATTCTAACTTATATATAAAGAAGGTAGGAATATAAATTGTCATTCTTGTTCTATCTGTAGATGATCTTATGATCACATGAAGTTTACAAAATCTAGTTGATATTGTGAATAATGACCTCAAAAGATCCTTTGACATGACTAATTTGGGGCTACTACACTATTGTCTTGGCTTGGAGATATGGCAGAAATAGAATCACATTTTTATCTCCCAAATCAAATATGCCAAGACGCTCCTAGAAAAGTACATAATGTTAGATTGTAAGCCACTTTCAACACCAATGGAGAAAGACTTACAAATTTCTCAATTCTTGGACTCACCTCAAGTAGATGCAACTCTATATAGATAGCTCATCAAGAGTCTCATCTACTTGACCTACACCAGACTAGATATATGTTTTGCTATGAGTTATCTCTCTAGATTTATGCAAGAATTGAAGAAATGTCATTGGATAGTAGTAAACCATGTTTTAAGATATGTCCAAGGTATACTTGAGTATGGTCTAGAGTATAAGAAGAATACTCAATTCTTCTTATAGGGATATATAGACTCAGACTACACTAAATCTGTTGATGATCGAAAGTCAACATTAGGATAGATATTTCATCTTGGATTTGGACCAATCTCATGGATCAGTAAGAAGAAAATTGTTGTTGCTCTTTCATCCAGTGAAGTAGAATATCATGTTGCACGTGGAGCTATGTGAGAAGCAATATGGTTACATTGCATGCTAGTAGACATGGGATTTGAAGAAAAGAAGTCACCCATCATTCATTGTGACAACCAAGGTGTGTTAAAACTTGTTAAGAATCCTGTTTATCATGAAAGGATAAAACACATAGAGGTAGAATGTTACTACATTTGAGAACAAGTTTTAAATCATCATATCTAGCTCTAGTATTTCCCTACATATGCACAAATAACATATATCCTGACCAAATCTCTTTGGAATGTAAAATTTGAAATGTTTAGGGAGTACATTTGTAAAAATAATGTAATAAGGTGGGGAATGATATTGCAACATGGATAGCCATGAACTCTCTATATTTCTCTAGCTAGATAGATAGGTATTATATTGTTTAAAAGGTTTCTAAAAACTATTACAATGATTCATAACTATTACATTATTCTCAAATACTCCAATGGATAATGCTAATCCCTATGGACTAGTCTAGACAATCATTTAGGAAAATTTGAATAGGTGTATAAATACTTGTGTACAAGGTTATATTCAAGTCAATGAAAAATATTTTTAAGTACAATAATTTTTCATATAATAAATCTTTGTAAACTATTAATCTCTTTTGTAATTTGAGAATATAGATATTAGCACATTTGTTTTTTAGTTTATCAATAATGTGATATCTTTTGGGTTAATTGGCTTGATTTGTGGGAGGTAGAGGTGGTTGTGGATGAATATGTTGATTATTTCCATTATATTGTGCATGTTGAGGAACCCCACCTTTATTAGTGGTGACAATATAGGCCCTACATAATTAACTATAAGCTTTGGTCAAATAATAGGAGTAGGTTGGTAAGTGGTACCATTATGACGTCTAGGGTGGAGGAGGCAAAAAGTGAGTGATGCATGCCCTTTTCCATCTTTTGGTAATAACAAGAAACTTGGATTAGTTGTTATAAAAATATCAGTTGATGAAGGATTGAGATAATTTATTATTAATTTTATCCTTATTAATCTATAAATATTTGATCTATTCAATTTCATAGTTGATCCCAACTGCACATATCAAAGTAGAGAAATATGAAATGATTTCAATCACAACATGAGTAGAAAATATGAACTATCTTCATCTATTATAGCCACATGTATTTTTTAATATAAGGGAAAATCCAAAATTAGTTCTTAAATTGAAACCCTAAGGCAAAAAATTGAAAACTTGAAGGAGAATTAAGGTTTGGCACTGATATATAAATATTTAAGTTCATTAATATGTTTTACCTTAATTAAGACAAAATCTGAACATTAATTCAAATTTTAAAGACCGATAGTTAAACATGAAGTTTAAAGTAAAGTACTTAAACTGATTCGATGAGTGGTTTGTACTAAATATATAAATCATTAACTCGATCAATGTACTAATTTTTTATGATTCACTGATTGAATGATACTAAATTTTGATAGTATAATGGTTCTAGAGACATGCCTAAGAGTTTATTAGATCTAGACTATACTTTTTGTGCATATAGGGCCACTAATGTTAGACTATGACAAATCTGTCGACATTAGTGACTAAGGTAGACAATTATTTATTGAGTTGATTTTAATTTATTTGGCTATATATTTAATTATACCTACTTATGATACATGTGTGTGTGTGTGTGTGTGTGTGAGTGATATTGATACCTAACTATATTGGCAACTACATAAATAAGTATCATTATGCTTGAAAACCTAGGTTTGCTTGTGAAAAGTAAAATCCTGTAAAATATTGAGAAGTGTAATGGTCCACACTAACCAAAAATTTCCCTCATTGATGATTAAACATTTCTTATGTATCTAATACTCCTGATAATCCAAAGAGGGAATTCAATCCACATATATTTGTTCCCCTTAATTTATGAATGTTTAATTTTTCCCATTTGGCATATGAATGCACTTAGAATATGGGTTTCATATTTGATAATATTTGACCTTGAATTTGCTTGATATGATTCAAAATTGGTTGATGACTAATTCTAGTGACTTGTTTATAATTTGGACATGATAGGGTAGATTTGCTTAATGTGAAATACTATATAGATGCTTGATAGATAAGTGCCAAGTGAGTAACAAGTATGGGTTTGATTTGTAGTTATATGACTCCAATTGGATAATTTTTCATACCACCAAAATTCTAGAAAAATGAGTTGGTCCATAAGAATGATTTAATTTTTAAAAATATTTATGGCTTAGTGAGGGTTAATAATGTCACACTCAGGGTAATTTCATCAATGAAACTATCTGACCTTGATGTTAGTTTCTAGGAGACAAAAATGTGCACCTAATAATTTAGAGATGTCTACGTAATATATTTATATGGTTTAACATAGACTAAGAGGTTCTCATATGTGGTTGATAGAAAAATGGTTGTGTTGGACTCATAAAAATCATGTGGATCTGAGAAAATGGTTAATAAGAGGTATATATGTGTGCACAAGTTATGTAGAGTGAAGTAAGTCAAAATTGATATTTTTAAGTGTATAATACTAGATCTTAGTATCCACATAAACATACATCTAGTAGGAATATTCTAAATAAAAGCATAAAATTTACTACCAATATGTATATATTTTATCGAATTTAACAATTTTATAAAAAAATTATATGAAAAATCGGGAAATAATTTTTCAAAAAATTGTTCATTAAATAATCTAAAATTTTAAAAATTTGTTAAAAATTAATCAATGGACTAGAAAATAGCATCTTAAAAGTACCTTATCAGAGGCATAGGAATAAACATTTCTCTTATCATTGTTAAAAGATCTTATAAAATGATACATATTCAAAGAGCACAAAAAACAATAAGGATTACAAGAAGGATAAGATTTGTGTTTGGGATGTATGTGAAAAAGTCAACATAAGAATCCCAAAATTCACATCTCTCAATATTTTTAAATATATTTACGGCAGTTAAGAAATAAAGATAATAAATATATTTTTTATTGTTATATATATATATATATATATATAATTGATTATATAAAAATTGAATAACTTTTACATATTTAAACATAAATAATTGATTTAACTATTTTTTTAAATTAAACTTATTATATATTTTAAAAATTATTAGTGCAAAAACTTTTATGGCCAAAATTATCTTTCACTTAATTTATGTTATTTTAGTATGAGTATAATTTTAAAAAATCATGAAAATAAAAAGCGAATGTAAAGTTTAAAATTTTGTATAATCACTGAAAAGCCTAACCACTACAAATATAATGACTTGTTTATTTAAATATGAATTACATGGAAATACTTTATTGATATATAATTAGATGTTATCACATTATCAACTTATATCAATGTCCATTAAAATTAAAATTTAAGTGGACCGAAAAATATTTTACTCATGTTTATCACTTGAAATTTTTATTCAAAAAGTTTAAATATTTTTAATCTAAAAACCAATATTATTTAAAGTAATATTTATACACATACTTTATATACATTTTATAATATTTAAATAAAAATGAGAGGTAAGTAATTTATATGAACATGTAATTGGAAGTTATCACATCATCAACATTTATAGATTGAAATTTAGTTGGATCAAAAGATTACACCCATCTTTATAACTTGAACTTCAACTAGGACAAATCCAACAAAGAGTTTAATTATTTTTTATCTGAAAAGACTAGATTTATTTGAAGTAATATTTGTATATGTACCCTTTCATCACACTAAATTAATGAGAGTTGTGCCAACACTATCAAAATGTATATGTTAAAAGTCTTATTCTAAATCAATGAGATTTGTGCCAAGTGACCGGTCAAATTTACTGATAATCAGCGAGTGATCAATTTCAAATTTTTTTCTTTACTTTTATTCAATTTCCATCCTTCTTCACTTTTGTTTCATTTTTATCTGTGAGAGATAATTCATTTTCAATCCTCTACGTGGTTGGTTAAAAATGATTAGAGTTAGCCTTCTCAAACCTAATCAACGTTATATAAAATCATAAACATTCATTATGGTTTTTTTAATCAACTTAGATGAACTAGAAAATGTTGGATAACAAATTTATATTTTTCAACATACAATTGGTTGTGTAAAACATGATGTCTTACATTTTAGAGTTATTTGTTGTGATGTTATCACTAATTCTAGTTAGTGTATATCTCCTCATAGCCAAGAATTTTTCATTTATCCTATAAGCCATGTGAATATACTTAAAGATAGTATGATGATTAAACATGTGCACCTTATGTTTAATACGGTCCTTGAGACCTCCAATAAAGAGGTTGTTTAGGTGCTCCTTGAGAATGTTCTCCCCACACACACACACACACACATGTTATGAAATTGATGAATATAATCTTTGACCATCTCTATTTATCATAACTTTACAAATTAACTAAATTAGTTATCATACACACTATTGCTATAGTGTTCTTGCATATCCTCAGTAAAAGCAAACTAGGGGATATTGATCATTTTCTTCTTTTTTGAGAACATAACTATCGATACCAAATTAATTTTCCAAGTTCTAGATATAAATATGCCAAGATCACCTTTTGTCCATAGGAATCTAATTTATATCAAAACAAATATCCATTTTGTTGATCCAGGTGATTGGATCCTTCCCATCAAACTTATGCATTTCAACTTTTGGCATTAAGTTCCCTGACTACAAAGTACTTGTATCTAGATTGGGTTGGCTAGAATATCCACCTTAGTTGGGTTGAGTAGTAGTGATTTGTAGCTGATTTTGTGGAAATTGGGGGAAATTTGTATTGAGTGACTTCATGATAGCATTCAATCATTTGTTGATCTGGTTCACATCTTGATTGATCTTATTCACATCGTCTTTCACCTTTGATATTAGCTTTTGTAATTTGAATTCAATTTAACTCACCTTGTAATCAATCGAAGAAAACCCTAAAGTATAATATCCTTCAATTAATGTTTCTAAATCCATCTCTTATTTGTGAGGATTTTTACTTGGAGATTTTTTACACTTGCCTCAACCCCTATTTTGTGGTCATGCCATAAAAATGTTTGACAATGTTGATCCTGATTGTCACCTTTGTTCCAAGTTTGGTAGTGTTTTTAAAAGTATGCCAGCTTCAAATTAGAAACTACAAATAAAAAAACCCCACTATATTTTATCAAGATTTCAAAAAATGTAAATAAATGAGAAAATTTGTTCAAAATGTGGCTTATAGAAAGAATTTATGAAAAATATTAAATTGGTAATAATTCACAAAAAAAAGGACTTCTAAACATTATTTTTTACTAAGAGGTAATTGAATGGTCCTCCAAGTCTATTAAAAAAATTATATAAATTTTATGCAGATTGAAAAATATAAGTGATTCTATAAAATTAGGGGTTCACCTACTCAACGGCCTAAGTCAAATCTCTAATACTACTTGTAATGAAATTACTTCACTAATAAAGTAGAATAACATAAATATATCATAATATGTCTGAAATATAGTATAATATATGAATAAATGAGAATCGACTTTGAGGGGGTAACCTCCAAAACCTTATAATAAGAATAGAATTTGTAATATGATGATCACATACTAACCACTATCTCCTATATATAGCCTAATTATGTTATGAACACACTCTAGGCCAACCCTACTATCAATTTTAATCTAAATAAATGATCATATGACTTAATCAAATGTTAGGCTAGCCACAAGTCGGCTATACATGTTATATGCTAAAGGTGTAACATTGTAATTTACCCCTTTGCAATCTTATTTGAAACTTTAGTTTTTTCAAGTGTCTCTTGCTTTTTGACCTATTTTCTTAGAAGCCATAACTCAAGCATGATTTTTTGATACCTTGAATTTAGTTTTACAATTTCTCTTTTCGTGATTTCACTTTTCCATGTTGTAGCTTTTGTAACCTTTGATTTTCAAACTTTTCCTTTTGTATTACTCTTTTTCATCTTGTGCCTTTTGTAATCTTGCTTTCTCTAATTTTGCATTTTGAATCTATTCTTGCTTTGATTGTGCCTTTTGAATATTTTATTTCTTTGATTGTGTTGTTTGAATTTTTTTTTCTCTAATTTTTTGAATTACAACTATTTTTTCTTTGTCCATTATCCTTTTGTACCCACATTGGTTCTTTGTACACTTGTGTTACAAAAGATTCATGCATAAGATGAGTGTATTTCTTGATAGATGTCTCTATTATAAAATCATCACTATAAATTTTACTTTTATTTTATTCTTTAAATCCAAACAACTATCTATATGATGCCCATGCAATCTATGAAATATATAATAGTATTTTCATATCCTTATATGACATATAGGAGGTAGTTTGATTAAAGTACTTCTAAGCATGTCCCTTAGAATATCACTTCAACTCTTATTATCCTCGTGTATAGTTTTTGAATCATTTATATATGTATTGTGTTGCAGATTCCCATTTGAATATGATGTTTTTTTAGGCATAACATTTATAGATGAACATGGTAAATTTTTGTGGTCAATATTCATTAATTCATATATAATCAATTTTTGGGATTTTGATCTTGGTAATCTTTGAGGGATAATACATAGGATCAAATTGCCTAAAAAATTAGAATGTAAGATATTTATGAGTTGAACTTCTAAATGTTTACAATAATTACATGGGTAACCATCTAATTCACTTTATATATAGTAAATATGATTGCATGGGTAACCATCCAATTCTCATTATTTGTTACTGAATGGATATCTCATATAGAAAAAATATGCAACCAATCAAAGATATTAAAAAAAAACTACTATTAATAAAAGGAAACCATTTGGATGCACCTTATTAGAAAACATATGGTTGTAATGCTTACATAACCAATCGATCAGGTAACATCAATAGTGAAATAAGATAAAATTGATTGGTTGCATTCTCCTTGATACTAACCAATTGCATCCTTCCTGCTATCAACTAGATTAGGATCATCATACAATTTATTTTTACATGTGCATTACTCATATTTGTTTTCACATTAGTGTATAAGCAAAATAAAATTTCTCCTTCATATTTTTATTATCATAGTATTGATTTTTTAACTTTTTATGTTTGGCATATGCTTAGATTTAGTATTTCTTATCAAAATATCAAAAGAAACTAAATTCATTAATTACCCTAATTTTTATATTAGTTTATTTCTTATTATTATTAGGATACTCTTTCATATGTTAATCCTTATTTTAAGAAGGGGTTAAACACATGCTACATGATAAATTTTGAAGGAATCACATCGACCTCCACCATAAACTAGTATAATCAGACAAATATTTTTGTGTGTTATGATTATAAAGCATATGAAATGATATTTTAAACATCTAGGGTTTCCTCAAGTTACTTCTAGAAGTTAACCATATTTATTTTTCTATAAAATTCTTCCCAGTATGTTGTAATAGATCTGAATAGTAATCCTTCTTATTCTCATTGTGCTCACATTTTTATGGAATAGGAAATATCTATGCTCAAATAATAATTATGTACACCACAAGTCCCAATACCATGGGGACAAAATTGCATTCAAAGTTAAGTTTGTAGTTGTAGATAATGTATGATATGTTAACTTGTATAAAGTGAAACAACGCACATTTAAATAATAATAAGTATAATTCTTTTGATAAATGCAACTTATTTTCAATGTGAATGAATATGTAAAATTAAAAAGATGAAAAATGCTACCCCAAGGCTTAGAGTGGAGGTTCTTATGATCAGAAGGGGAACTCTTCCTATGATTTTTAGATACTATAGAATAAATAATCAAGGTATGCTATCTATCACTATGATTATGTATGTTATTAACCCTTCTCTAGATGCATATGTTGCATACTTATAAATAAAATATAAGAGATAGTTAGAACTACCAAAAATTGTATAGAGAATGGTTACTAGTCATTTCATATTCTTATTTTTTGATGGTTAAACTTATTATAGATGCATAGGGATTAAAATGCTCAATAAGATATTTACTCAAATACATTCACTAAAAAAGAAAATTACTAAGAAGTTATACTTATAAATCCTTGTGGATATGGTGTAATGGAAATCTCCATTCAAGGCATGCAAAATATCTCACTATTTCTTCTAAGTGCAAGAGGCTATATATAGGAGTGAATTTTTTTACAACAATTCAGTGGCATGAAAGTGTTTTGTTGGTATAAGGGGCTATAAATAAAAGTTTCATGAGATGTTTTTACACACACAATTGATTCTACATGAAATCATGTAATCTAATATGTGCACAATATGCACATGTACACAAAGGATAATTGTACTAGATTATGTATAGATTAGTTTTAATGGCTATAAAAAAATTTAAGAAACAAAGCCAGAACATGATCCTTAAAAATAGATAATAGAAATTGAAAAAATATGTTGATAAAAATAGATATTTTCTTCTAAATTTTATGGAAGCAGGAAATAGTCTTTTAGAACCAATCTATCTCTTCTCTCAAATGATAACCAACTATACAATACCTAAAATTTGAAAGTGTGTAGTGAAAAATGGATATGGAAGCAACCAGACCTACCTCAACTACAATATATATTATACATATAGAGTCATGAATAAATGTTTATCATAACCATCATGAGAAAAAATAAAAAAGGAAACTAAGCTTAAGACACAAATCCATGAAAAAATAATGGTCACTTGTATATATTATTATTCAAAATTAAGGAAATGACAAAATCATTAATCATAATTTTCATCTCTTCTATCAACATGTTAACTAGTCATTTTGAGACAAAAGCACTTGTAATAGAAACCCATAACTATTGTTTTCAGAAATACTTTAAGATTTGATAAATTTCAAAATACTTACACCAAAAAATCACATTTGAACTAAAACTTGGTATGGTATAAAAATCAATCAACTATAAAAACCTCCAAATACATACCTAAAAGACCTCTTGCATTTAAAACTACTAAAAATGCTAATGCGAGTTCTAAAATAAAACTACTATAACTTCATTACTCCACAAACCTAATTCTAAAAGAGAGTGAGATGTATAACAAAATAGTGAGTGGTAACCTCTCCCATAAACTTTGTAAAAACCTAGACATTAAATCTGCAATAAATGCCACCTTATCTTATTGGGCATAATGGAGGGAAAACCATTAATCGAAAGTACCATTGAAATAAAACCAACACCATTTTCATTTAAATGAAAAATCCTTGATTAATATAAATCTCACCTTTCACACACATTCGCCAAAACACCACATCTCACAAACCTTCAAATGTTTCAAAGTTTCATTAAATCAAAATATTAATCTATGGTTTATTGTTTCAATCCATTCCACTATTATAAAATCAAAGTATGGATCTCATAGTATATCAAAAAATCAAATTTAATGTTATGATGACTAGGAGAGAGAAAAAATGTCCCTTAAAGAGGTGATAATTCTCTATAAAATCTAGTGTCAAGTTAGTGGTCATAAAATGAAAATATGTACTATGGACATGTGACAACTCTATGTTGCTTAAAAATATGTATTTAGACAATTATAATACATATAAATCTTTGTAAAATATACATGAAGGATACCCTTGATCTAAAATCACTTTTCACACTCTTGAAACAATAATGCATTATTCTCTAAAGTATTAGAACATGAAAAAATAGAAACGCAAGCAGCTAGGTTTAGATTAAAAAACTAATGTTTTACTAAAAAATGAAAGTTGTATGCCACTATACATAAAAATATATAGATGTTATTTCTTGAAAAAAATTAGAATGTCATAGGAACAAATTTTTTTTAAAATGAGGGGTGAAAATTTTGGCAACAATATGGGCAACCTTGATGTTTTGTTTTAGAAGTGAAATTGAGTTGCAATATAAATATTTTTAAAATTAATTAAGAGTAAAATTAGGTACAATTTTTTCCTAGGTTTCCATGCGTGAACCATTTTAAATAACTAAGGAAATATAGGGATGAAGTGTTTATCCTAGCATGGCATGACAAAAAGAATCAAGATAATTGGAAAGTGAGAGTCAGAAATGCCTTATTGATATATCCAATGTATAAAAAATTTAATCATAAAGTATCACTTTTAGAAATTAAAATCCTTATTAATTCCAAAATGATAATAACTAAAATATGTTGATACCTTATATTTTAGTGAGACAAACCATAATATTACAGCCATGCTTGCTTTTTCATTTAATTTTCAAAAGAATTTGAACACATAAACACCCAAACACTATGATTATCAATAAAAAGTAATTAAATATAAGAAAGAAACTAACTAAAAAAATTCACAAGATTTAAATTTAAAAAAAAAAATGAAATCATAAAGAGGAAGTATACATAGAAATACTTAAGGTGATGACAATTGACTATATGATAAAACCAATTCCCATATGGATTTTGTAGGTTAAAAACATTTTTTCCCAATATCATTATGATTTTGAAAAGACACAAAAATAATGAATCAACCTTATGATGTTCATTTGGGTCTTCTTAAGTGTTGTTCCAAAAGCAAATTATATCTCCAATTTTAAAGGTCTTTTCATAGATTTTCTTGTAAAAAAAAATCTTTAGTTTATCTTTATATTTTTTGAGCTTATGCAAGGTAGTAGCTTTAGTTTCATATAAATAATTAGTATTATTTGAGTCTTACTATAAATCAATTTCAGCATATGGAATATATAGCTTAATTGGCATAGTGGCCTCGACACTATATGCAAACATGAAATGAAAAAATTATGACTCTAACATTAACCATGGTTTGGTCATCCCAAAAAGTTTTAGATAATTTCACGTACCAATTCATTTTTTATGACAAATAATTTTATTCATTATATAAATCATTTTTTTGTTGACTTAGATTGACCATTTTATTAAGAGTAGTACTTTGACGAATGTCTCAAAACAATTCAGTGTCACCCCAGGGGTTCTAAATATTCATTAGTGATGAATAAAAGGCATTATTAGAAATGATTTAAAAGGGACACCATAATCAATTTTTATTTTATTTTTCAAATAAATATAATACCTTAGTTATAGAATAACTCCTAAACATAGTGGAATTTCTATGAACCCTTAGTGTAAAATAATATAATGGCTATAGAAACACCCTCATGATAACTCCAAAGGACATGACTAGTTTTATAATGTGTTAGACATATTAGTAAAACACCATATATATTCCTAAAAAATATTTAAAAATCTAGTAAAACACAACTTAAATCTTTTAATCTAAAAGGTATTATTTTTTAATTTATAAATTAATGAGTAAAAGTTTGATTCTATATATAAGACTAAATTAAGGCACCATTCATCCTATAAGAATAAATAATCAGAGTCTTGAATTTTGAAACCAATATTAAAATTTTAGACAATATATTTACATTTAATGGTATGAACGATGGGCTTAGCTTGCATTGCTTTTTTAATAATAACAATAAAAAAATTGGCATCAAATAAAGCATGTTCAACAAAGTTTTTAGCTAAGTCGTTATAAAATGAAAGTTTTTCCTAAATCCAATTTTTAAAGTATAGGTACAATGGAAAAATATGATTTGACATCATCAAATTATGAACTAGAAACTATATCTCAAACAAAATTATAGTTTTTCTTTGAATATCTTACACGAGTTGCTTTGTCAAATAAATCAGAAACTAACTGATAAAATTAATTTATTAAAAAAATGAACATAGAACAAACTCATTATTAAGATGTGGAAGATCTCTAATGGCCTTAATGCATTCAAAATAAATATAAATCTAGTCTTTTGAAATTACATTGTTTAGTAATTTTCTTTATGTTAGTATAGGTTGTTGGAAAAACTCATCATAACATGTTAAGGTTAGTTTTTGTTGAGTATGATCTCAATATGGTCACTT
This sequence comes from Torreya grandis, assembly GCA_037957365.1. NCBI lineage: Eukaryota > Viridiplantae > Streptophyta > Pinopsida > Cupressales > Taxaceae > Torreya > Torreya grandis. The sequence continues at coordinate 162,745 of JARHVA010006212.1, forward strand.
GATTATTTATGTTATAATTACTTTATATATGTTTCATAAATTATATGAGAGGTTATTTAAGGTATTTTTTTCTTGTATTATATATTTTTAGTAATTATAAAGACAATTTAGAAGATTTTTAAAAATAGCTGGAACTCCCAGTTGGAACCTAGTTCAATTGGAACTCTGTTCTTGAGTTCCACGAGTTTCAAATTGTAGGACACATTTTTTAAGTTATGTTACCTAAATTTAATATTATTTTAATCAATATGCTATCGTATAGGGATTTTATAATTCCACTTTTGTCTAATTATAACTTGTGGTAGTTAACTTAGTGCCTTCATGTATGATGACCAAAAAGTTATGAGTTATTATTAATGGTACTCTTAATTATCTCTTGAATCTATTATTTTTAGTTAGTTTAGTTATCTTATTTGAGTATAAATTTTTTTTATTTAGTTTATATTTTAGTTTTTATCTTATTTTTACATGTTTTTCTAATTATACACTCGCTTATCTTTACTTGTAATGTAAGTTATCTTCTAATATGCTAGTTTCATCCTTTATTATTAATAAAGATTGTGTAGAAATATGGTACAATAATTATTTCTAGAAATTTATGTTAAATATTGTTATCTATGATTTTTTATGTCATTTATTCACAAAGGAAAATTATAAATCATAGGTTTTTGGTATTTAAGTTATTCAATACACTTTTTTTAATCAACAATCTCACTTATAATACGACTAGTAATTTCGAGATAGATTGGTTGATACATAGATTCAATTTTAGATTAGAAAAAATATTATTTTCAATCCATTCATACATTTAAAACCTTAATTTTGTATGAAATCCATGTTCAATAAATTTTTATAAGGGTTTCAATCTATTATCAGAAAAAAATGGCTTCATTGAATTTTGCTTTTATAAATATTTCTATTTTCAAAGGTGATAATTTTAAGTATTAGAGAGATAAGTTGAAGATAATTATTGTATGAATATTAATTTATGAGAATATTATCCATGGATATAAACCACCTCAATATTATAATAACTTAACACAAGATATGAAAATAACAAAAATAGATGAAAAAAAGGTAGATGCACCATCTTTCTTCTATCTTTAGAGTGTCATAGACCCAAGCATATATCCAATACTTATAGGGTGTATAAATCCCTTGAAGCATAGAATACCTCAAAAAAATCATATCAAGGATCCATTAAGGTAGTATAATCAACACACCAAACTCTTAAAAATAATTTTAAAACTTTAAGAATGTCAGATAATGAAAGTGGTGGAAAATATTGCATAAAGATAAAAGATTTAGTGCATAGTATTATAGTAAGAAATATTTTAAGATATTTAATTAAAATATGGATACATACTGTGATTAATATTTAAGAGTTTATAGAAATTAACACTATAAGTACTGATGAGTTGGTGGGTTCTCTCTCATCCCATGAAAATAAGATGAGACTATATGTAGGAGATCTAGACAATCTTATGAAACAAACATTTGAAACCAAGGAAATGTTTTTAACAACTAAATAGAAAAATAAATGTTATAATAATTTAGTTTTAAAAAATAAAATTCAAAGGGGAAAGCTAGATATAATTTCAAATGTAAAAGAAAGAAATAGTTTAATTGTCATAATTGAAAAAACCAAGACATGGGAAAAAAATATTGTAGGATACTAATATCTAAGAATCAAACTAATGAAGAGAGTGAAAATAAAGAATTTGAAGCTAAAAAAAGGTGATGTGAAATAGAACTCATATTATTTTCTCACATTTATTGTGGTAATAGAGGATAGAAATAAATTTTTGTCTCTTGATTCAAGGTGCTTAAATCATATGACAAGTTAGAGATATGGTTTAAACAAATTAAATAATTCTTTCAAAAGCCAAGTGTAATTAGGAGATGAAAATTCCATACAAATTGAAAGAAAGTGAAGTTTCAAAATCACCACAATTTAAGGCAATGGTGAAATAAAGGATTTTTATTTTTCTCCAAATTGGTATCCTAAGATTATTGATCAAAATTTTACATGATATAGTGATGAAAACAAATCATAGAAGTTTTATAATCATACTAATAAATCCATAATTATTTGTAAGGATTTTATTTTTTCTGAAAATCAGGTGTATGATAATTATAATCATGTAGATATATATGTCATAATGTAATGGGGATAACCTTTTCAATTTTATTTTGAGGGACTAAAAATCCCTACATATGTTTCTAATACATCAAAAAATAATACTAGCTCTTTCCAAGAAACTAGCCATCCATCTTCATCAATTTCAAACAAGTATAAACATTTTTTAAATCCACATATAGAAAATAAAATATTGGATCATAAATATTATAGAAGGATAACAATTATTAAAAATAACTAAGTTAATTTTTTTTATGATGCTTATTATAAAAATACTATGTAATTTTAATTGTGACTAATGAACCTAGAAGTTATGTAGAAGCTAACCAAAAGATAGAATGTGTTGATGCTATGAAATTAGAGATAGATTAATTTGAGGTGAATGGTAATTTAATTTAGTTCATATTTCATTTAATAAATATGTCATTGATATAAATTGTGTTTATCATACTAAATTCAAGAGTGATGGAATAGTTGACAAGCTAAAAGCTAGATTAGTTTCAAAAAGATTTGCATAAACATATGAGGTTGAATATGAATAAACTTATTCATCCATGGAACATCAAGATACTATAATACTAATTATTTTTTTATATGAACACAAAGTATCAAAAATAAATCAAATTAATGTAAAAATTTCATTCTTAAATGGAGTGATTGAAAAAAAAGTATTTGTGGGGCAGCCACAAGGTTCTAAGGTAAAGGGTAAATAATTTTAGTTATATAAGTTGAAGAAGGATATTAATGGGATGAAGCATGGTCCAATAATTTGGTATTAAATAATTTATAATTGTTTATTAGACCAAATATTTATAATAATTCAAAATTCTAACTCTTTACATACAAGCATCTAGTTCTAATGTTTTATATGTCTATCTTTATGTAGATGATTTGATATTTATAGGTAGCTTTATGGAGATATTGAAGAGTTTCAAGGAAGATATGAAATCAAAATTTGAGATGAATGATCTTGGAATTATGAAATAATTTTTTTAAATGGAATTAAATTAAAAGAAAGAGGAAGTATTCATTTGTCAAGCCAAGTATGACCGAGACATGTTGAAGAAGTACAATATTCAACATTTGAATCCCATAGACGCTCTAAAATCAAGTGGAGAAAATATTATTAGAGAGGATAGAATTAATTTAGATAATGAAAATAATTTTATAAGCATGATGGGAGGTTTGATGTATATCACTATGACAAGATGTGATACTAATTATGGGGTTTCACTAACTTCTAGATTTTTGAAAAAACTATCACTCAAGAATTTATAAGTAGTGAAGATAAATTTAAAATATGTAAGAGGTATTTATAATCATGGTATTAATTTTATAACAACAAGGTATTTATGTCTCATTACACACATAGACACACACACACACACACACACACACACACACACACATTGAGGAGGATATCTTTGATGATAAGAAGTTAAATTTAAGTTATTGCTTCACATTCAAAAGTGGGTTGGTTTCATGGTATTCAAATAAATAATATACACTTGATTTATCTTATATTGAATATGAATATGAAACTCCTACATCATTTTTCATATAATGAATATGGTTTATATTGTTGAACAAGATTCGTGGAGGACTCAAGGAGATGATAGGCATCTCTCCTCTTTGCATCAAAGGGGGGAATGTTGAGAATAATACCAATGTGAGAACATGATTATTCATGTTAGAATTAGTTTATTTCTATTTTATAAATTATAGAAAGGGTTAATTGAATTATGTTTGTACTAAATTAATTTTTTTAGTGATTATGGACACTTTTTAGAAGTTTCCTAAATAATAGATAGAACTCCCAGTTGGAAACATGTAAGTGAGTTCCATGAGTTCCAAGTTATAGGGTGGCTTTTCTAAGTTTTGTTAAATAAATTTAAGAGTATTTTAATTAATATCCTATAATATATGGATTTTGGGATGCCAAGTTTTCATAATTATATCTTGTGGTAATTAACTAATAATGGTTTTTTGGATGATTATCAAAAGCTATCAGTTAGTGTTATTAATACTCTTAGTTGTCTCTTGAGTATATTTTTAATTAATTTAGTTATATTATATCATTACAGAGATTTTGATCAGAGTAACAAATTGGATACATTCATGGCCACAACTAATCAATTCCATAATTATGCTTAATATTGTCACAATCAAAAAATACCAACATTATGCACAAACGTATCAAAATTGATGAAAACCCACTAATACGACCATAATCAGCCAATACCAATGAAACAGCCACAATCATCTTGAGAATACCACCTATCATAACTGGTGAAAACCACCAATTGGCCACAACTAGCCAATATCAGTGAAACAACTACAACCAACCTGAGAATACCAATAATATGCATAATACCACAATAACCAATGAATACCACCAATATGACTACAACCAATCGTTACCAATGAAATGACCACAATCAACTTTTTGATACCTCTGAGATTTGAATTTGGTGGTGAATATAAGAACTAAGTTACTTTAGCAATACACCCCCATCTCATCGGTACTTAGTTTAGTTATATTAGTTGAGTGTAATTTATTTATTTATTTTATCTTTTAGTATTTATCTTAGTTATAAGTGATATTATAATTATATACTCAATTTTCTTTACTTATAATGTACATTACCTTGTAATAGGCTAGCTTTAGCCTTTATTATTAATAAAATATTATGCATAAGAGGGGTATAATAATTCATTTAATAAATCCATTTTTTATATTTTTATATTTGATTTTTAATTTCAAGTATTCATAAAGGAAAATAATCAAATATAGTTTTTTAATGTTGAAGTTATTCAGTACCAGTTTTGGTCAACAATCTCACTTAAAACACTATTAGTTTAACAATCAGTAATTATAGGATAGATTGGTTGATACATAACTTTAATTTCAGATTAAATCAAATCTAATTTTCACTTCCTCCATTTATTTAAACCCTTCAATTTATGATAATTTACGTACCAATTTAAAAACTCATATGGAGATATGATAAGTCAATTTATTTATTACGTTCATAATTGGTGAGTATTCATAAAAATATAGGTTAAAATATAAAAAACATTGATTAGTGTTATATTATTAAGAATATTTGAATCAAATAAATGATAAATATGCACATAAAAAACACAAAATAATTTTAAGTCATCATTATATCTTTATATTAATCCCTTATATTTTGAAACCTTTCTTTTTTACATCAAAACATTATTTAAAGAGCTTACAAAGGATCTATCACTTTGAATTCCTATCCTTTCACTTCTTTCCCAAAGGAGTCTTTTAATATTATAAAAAAATTGGTTTAAAATCATAGGCTGAATACATATAAAATGATATATTTTATACAAAATATTACACATCACACACTTTTTATTCCTATATACTCTAGGATTTTGTACTTCTATGTTTACTAGCAACACTTTTCTAGACCTAAATATTTGTCTTGTCTTAAGACAAAGTCACAAGAAGTGCACCTAATTATGGATCTAGTGGAGTTTCCTACATTGTACTAAGGGGTTTGTCCAAAATTAATACTTGTTTTTATCTTTAAAGGTTTCATTTATCAATTTTCATCCCTTGTACATTACTTAGCCACCCTTTCAAGTTTTCAACTAACCAGTACACTAATACACCACTCTTCATAGTTTTTAAATAGATTGGTATAACCAAGAGGACACCCTTTATAGGTTTATAGTCTTCTTGGTCCTACTCCTAATGATTAAGTTTTTCTTTACTTTTACATTATTCAAATTTACAAAATTATAAAGTCACAATACCTATAGAGATGGAAGAGGCATGGATTGCACATTTGGATAAGGAGGTTATAGATATTGTGGTACGACTGGAGCCATTTCATATGATGTTTTTGATGATAAATATGGTGTCTCAAATGTTGTTTTTGAATATGATGTAGTAGTAGAGTCAACTTCTAGAGGCATTTATTTTGGTTGAATTTGTTGATGTTTTATTTTTTCAATCTTATTATTTTATAGCTCATATGCAATACAGGATAGGGGAATGAATTGGGGTACTTCATAGTCATTATAATAGATCTATCTAGGTGTGAAAATTTAGTCTTGAACTAATTACAATCCAATAAAATGTTCTACACCATAGAAATCAATGTTCAAAAAGGAGTTTGACTCTATATTAGGTTTTATATGTCTTTGTTCTCTATAAATGTGATGGTGGTCCTTTAATCAAAGAACCTATACTGAATATCTTATGACATTTACTCTATCCTATCTATGTAGCATTGTGTATGCACATTAGTAAACATGTTATGAAGAAAATAAATTTTGCATGTATCCATGTTTTCCATGATAGTGTCTCTTGAGTTAAGAGAATCCTTTAGTTCAAAGTTCATATAATCAGGTGTGGCCATTTGATCTTCTATATCTACTTTAGATTTTTCTGTCATGGATAAGTTTGGCTTCATATCACTCCAAGTGTCTTTTATTTTCTATTTCAGATAGAACATATGTTGGGACCAACATACCCTCAAATTTCAAAAATTGGGACCTTGGAGAAACCCTAAAGTTTGAACATGAAAATTTAGAATGATAGGATCATTTATAGAATTTGAATATCATCCACTCTATTAAAGGTAGGATTAATTGGTTTTGTTTTAGATTTAATTTTTACTAACATCACTAATAAATGGTTTTTATTACTCTAGTTGCAAGTTCAATGACATTTATCCCTGATAATTTTATGTTTCAAAACCCTGGCCAAATCCCTTCGTTTAAATTTGAATATAATACGAACCAAATTGGCAAAAACCCTTTTTAAAATCCATTTTTGGACCTAAGGATAAAGCTCATGTTTTAATCTTAGTCATATTTTTCAACACAACTAAAACTTAATTTAACATGCTTGACCCCCATTGTTATTTCCCCCCTTTAAAATTTCCTTTGTATGCCTAACTAATATTCATTCTGCAAAGTCCTTTTAGTAGGTCCTAACTTAGACTAATATTTTAACCCTAAGGCCTTGACATATTTATTAATACAATTAAGAACTTAGTCTTAACACTTTAGCCTAAGTCTTGGCTCCTTGAGATCAATTTTATGTTAGCTTGGTCCTTTGTTTTATAGCTTAGTCTAAGCTTTTAATCCTAAGGCCCTAACATATTAATTAATATGAGAGAGACCTTAGTCTTAACACCTTAAGACTAAGATTTTTATAACTCTATAGTCCTAACTTAACTTCCTTACATCTTGTAGGATCTAACAACCTACACATTATCATAGCATTTGATCTAATAGAGTGAGGAAAGTCTAAGCTTCAACTTAAATAGAATGCATATTTGATGATTTGATAGTTCATGCTTTATCATGGCCTTTCAATATAATGGCATGAGGAAATCCTGATAGAATAATACACATAGCCAATTGGACCAATCACATTCAAGATCTTGAATCACAATCAATAGTTTTTTCTTCATTGTGGCCTCCCAATCAGATGGAGCAAGGTATAGTTAAAAAGTTAAAATGTTATGGAAGGATCGAATCATCAATGTAGCACCCTTGCATCTGATGATCAAAGATAAATGGGTCCTACCCAATAAAATAAACAAGCATGAGCAAGCACTCAGATTAAGATCGATGGCTCATGTTTCATCACAGATTTTGATCTGATGGAGTGAATTAAGTTTAAGATGCTGAGAAGCCCCATGTATGTGCCAAGTGGCATTCTCACAATGGGTCATAATAATTTGATGAGATTAATATTGGAATTCATGCAATCATCATTTGACAATTGTGAGAACGTATTTAACATCTGTATGATCATAAACTTTAAGCCCATAAAATTAAAAGCTTCACTAGCTTAAAATCTATGTTCATGCGATCATCATTTGACATTTGTGAGGACGTATTTGATGCCTGCATGAACATCAAATTTAAGCTAATGAATTATTATGCTCAGGATCAAAATACACTCAAAAATCTTACTAAAAGGCTCAGAAATGGCTTTATAAGCTAAAGGAAGTGCTCAAGAAAAACTTAAACATTAGAAATCCTTAATTTAAAAAATGTGGAAATGGTCTTATGATCTAAATATATGTAAAATAAACTTAGTCTAAATATATAATTTTATTTAAATATCATCAACGTTAAACTATAGGCTTATTCTAAGCCTTATTTTAAAAGGAGATTCCTTATAGTGTAAAATTTAGATCAAATGCTTTTAGCTAAAAGTTTCAAAGTGTTTTGTCAATACAATAAAATCCTATTTGTTATTAGGATATTATGTTATGTTGATCTTTTTTAGCATATCTTATAAGCCCTAGCATAAATATTTTAGACCGATGCATACATTGTGTTTATTAAACACAACATAAACATTGAGCTAGAATATTTAGGCCATGGCCCCTTTGGGTATAAATCAAAAAACTTAAGCATAAACCCATTATCCTAAGGTTGATTTCATGCTTAATAAATGAAACAAACCTTAGCCTAAGGGACTTAAACTTAATTCACGGTCTTAATAATGTACTAACTTAAAGTTTGGGCATATCTACAGATCAATGGTTCATACTTTATCTCTATATTTTGATCCGATGATGTGAGGCTCCTATAGCCTTTTCAAAAAGGCCTCGAGAACCCACAAGTTTGATGCATGGTGAAGGCTCATTGAAGGCAAAACTAATAAAATGATTTGATGTTCATACTTCATCACTAGAAGATGATCTAATGACATGAAGATGCTCTTGACTTTTCAAAGGCCCACGAGCTCACCACATGGACAATGCCTATTCAACAAGGCACTAACATAGGATTGCAAGCAAGGGGAAGGCATGAAAATATGCCAAATATCACAACTTCAATGCTTGGAACAAAAGGATCCAATCATAGGCAAAGTCCCAATTACAATCAATGACTCATGCTAACCCTAGATTTTGATCCAATGAAGTGAAATAAAAGAGGCATTTTTAAATGCCAATGGCTAGTGCTCAAAAATCATTTATGTAAAATGTCATGAAAGGCCCAAACCAATGCCACATAGGATCCATGTAAGTAGAAAAGGATAAAATATAAGATCTTGTGGGCTCAAAAACATAAAGGTATAAAGGAAAAGGTCCAAATCAAATCCAAGGCACATATAAGTCAAAGCCTAGAAATATTCCACCGTTAAAGCTCCAAAACCCTAAACCTTACATAAAAGTGACCCAAATGGACTCAATTGGTTACAATTTGATCCAAGGAGAACTAAATTGTGTTTATCAGCATGAGAAATATTTCACAGAGATCATTTGCAATCTAGTGTGAGTAATTTATAGAAATAAAAATAATGGAAGCTCACAAACATCAATTAAAATAAGAGATCAAGCTCTACTTGCCAATAGATAATGAAGTTCAGATATTTAAAGACACTGAATTAGACCTTATAGCCCTAAATATCCCATGGATTAGGAATTGGTTCAAGCTCTTCTTCACGATAGAGGAGTTACCACCCATTTTCAAAGAGGAACAAAGAATACCCACTACAAGTAAGAGGTACTATGACTTGGTTGTAGCCTAGATGGCTGGCCTTCACCATGCCATAATAAAACTTGAGGTACTACACTGTATAGACATCCTCACTCCCATCTTTATTTATTATAGAGTAGATAATGAATGGATCATTAGGGAAGGAAACTCAAAGGAAATAGCATATATTTCTCATGTAGCATTTGATAAATATTATAAGCTCCCTCTTCCCCATATGGATTTATCCAAGATCAAAGAGTGGACAAGCAATTGTGACCTGGACTCTATCCTTAGAACCTGGCTACACTAAGGCCCTCATATCTTTAGGGACTTCAAACGTAAAATCCAAGTAGTCCAATTTAGGGAGGGCATTATAGTTATAATGACCCTATTGAACAAAGCCTTTGGATCCCCCTCAACCACCTATGTGAACAAAATATGAGTTCCCTTTATACATTTCATGGTGGAAGAAAAGCTTACCCCTCAAATTGGATAATTAATCAGTGTCTTCCTCACCAAGAAATTCACTTCCATAAAAAGGGAGACCTCCAAGAAATTTTATATAATGTCATACCTACTAGATGCCTTCCTTGCCTCAATCAACTTTCTTGGTATTAGGAATTGATCCCCAAATGGCAAAACTACTATTTCACACCACTATTCTAAATTACATATATTTAATTATAGGAATCACATGTAGTTTATTTGTGACTATGTTATCCAACCATAGTTGAGGCCATCACAGGTGTTTTTATGCCTAGGGTTCACTCCCTAATAAAGAAGTACATGGATATGATAGATGATATTTGGTATTACCCTGACTGTAAAGTCATCAAGATTAAGGGGATCATATCCTAGCCTTATAGGTTGCCAGTATATGTTCATAGCAAACTAGCTAAGTAAGAAATTGCTTCCCAGTTCCTACATGGCATTGATGAAACTTATAAAGAAAATAAGAAAGGTCTTATCCACCCCTTCCCTCTGATCATTGGAAGGACCATACTCTAAGAGTGTAAATAGGTTGAAACCATGGCTAACATCAAGATTAATTTGGTTTTCAACTAGATGAACTTAAGATGTGGGATCCTAAGGGTATAGTGGCCAGCCACTTAAAGGATAAGAAGATCCCAAAGCTTGAATATGTACATCAACTTGGTGTTCATGACACCATATACATTGAGTCTAAGAATTATGAATAAGTTTTGGCTAGGATTCAAGGACACAACATCAAGCATGAACATAGGTTAATCAAGGATGACAAGCCATCAGGGGAAACATGGAAAATGCATCCTTTAAAATATCACTTACTACCTAGAACATCTAGGACAACCTAAGAGAAATCCCAGGTAGAACAACCATGACAACAACCTCAATGGAAAATTATTCAAAATTAGGATGAACAAGTCAAGGGAAAGGATAAATTAGGAAAAGTGAGATTGGAAGAGAGACCTAGGGAAGGCCCCCCACCTTCAGCACTTCCCCAAAGGCCACCTTCTCTAGTAGAATATTTGGATATGATAGCCTTGGATCTAGAGGAAACACTTGTAGAGGCCTATGACTTAGAAAATAAAAAGGAGCCCGAGGAAGATAAAAGAAAAGAGATTGTCCTTATGACATCCCAAGAGAAGAGGAAGGTAGAGCTAACATTGGTCCCTATTGTACCAAGGAAGAGACCAAGATTAACTTTATCTCACCTTGCCAATGAAATAAATCTCTTTAGTGATGAATTCCCAATTCATAGACTAGTTATTCCTGAGTGGTTCATTTATTGAATGTTACAAAAGATTCCTTCTCTTTCTCATTCATGGGCCATGACAAGAGTTATTGATGTTGAGATGCAAGATGACAAATTAGAGCTATGGTGAAAGATCAATAAGAAAGAATTATGGTCACTCAAGGACTAGAAAGTAAGAAGATGGATGCCCAAGGAGCATCAAGTAGCTCAAATGTAGAGGTCCCAAAACCTCCTAAATTCAAGAAGCTAGTCACTACCATCCAATTCAACCCTCAAATAGATGGATTGGAAAGGGTTACAACAAGGATAGATGCGGGTGAAACAAAGGAATTCACTTATAAAAAGGTGGATCCATTTGTGGGATTAACCCTTGTGGGAGGTCAATAGCTTGGAAAAATAGCCATTCATGAAGATCATTTGGAAATCTTGATTGAGGCCCAATAAACATAGGCCAAATATGGATTCTAGGGGATGAAGTAGAGAATATTAAATTTGGAAAGAGAAAAGGAAAAATTACAGACACGGGCAATTCTATCAATGCATGAGGTAATGACCAAAATGATTGATGAGTCATTTTATGACATGTTTGAGGCACTCAATATAGTGAAACTAAGGCAGAGTGCATTAGAAGGGCAGTGTGTATTGGACAAGACCCTAGTCACCTGATGGCAAGTGTTAAAGGAAAAAATAGCCCAACTTATCAAAATTTGATCAAGGAAGTAGATCTTAAGCTTCAAAACCATAAGTTTGGGACACTTGAGCATAATTATGGGAATTATGGTTGACAAGGTTCAAAGTTTGAGTGCTTCACACAATGATGTGGGAAGACTCATATAAGATGATAAGGAGATAATTGTGAGAATTGAGAAAATTATTGGAACTATGCTCATAGA
>JARHVA010006212.1:780000-967500 GCA_037957365.1 Torreya grandis
TTCATCCTACCTAATAAGAAGAAAGACAAACAAACCGTCCCTACCATTATTGAAGAAGAGATCCTTGCCTCAACTACACCACCACCACCTGAGTGTGAGGATGAAAACATCATCCCACCCAACCTTTTTTTCATCAACATGATTACCTTTGGCCCCCTAACTTACAAAAATGAAGGGGTACCCATATCCATCCCTTTGATCCATCCTGAACTCATGGGAGAAGACTCTCCTACCATTAACACAGTTCAATGCCAAGATGATGATTATATTTTCACCTACCTAGGTACACCTAATTACTCCATCTAAAAATCTTTACCTCTAGAGACCTCAACCATGTTGAATGAACCCACTATAGACATTAACATAGGCACTTCAGATAACCCTCATATTATCAAATTGGGTGAATTTATCACCCCTAAGGAACTTTAGGACTGCTCCAACTTCCTCTAAGACTACAACATCACATTCACCTGGTCATATGCTGACATGCCTAGTATCAACCCAACCATAACCACCCACAACATCATAACCAATCATGATGCTAAGCTTGTTAGATAGAAACTACATCATATGCATCTTTTCATATCTCTCCTCATCAAAGAAGAGCTACAATTCCTACTTTATATAAACTTCATTCAACCCATTGATTATCTTAGTGGGTATCCAACATTGTACCTATCACTAAATCCACAAGGGGAATACGTATCCACGTGAATTTTCATGACCTCAACCTTGCCTACCTATAGGATGACTTTCCCCTACCAAGCATTGACCAACTTGTTGACCTTACAGTAGCTCATGAGATGTCCCTTATGGATAGATTATTAGGTTATAATCAAATTTTAATTACCCTTGAAGATCAATATAAGACTGTGTTTATCAATCCATGGGGAATTTATGCTATAAGGTGATGCCCTTTGATCTAAATAATGTTGGTGCAACCTACCAATGTGTCATGACTTACATCTTTCATGACTTCATCCATAAAATCATCGATTATTACATGGATGACCTCCTTAGAAAGTCCAAACTATGTAAGGACCACTTAGTCATTCTCAAAGTTATCTTTAAGAGACTTCTTTGTTACAATGTCTATCTCAATCCCAAGAAATGTATTTTTGGGGTCTTGTCAGGCAAGATCCTTGGCTTCATAGTTTCCCTTAGAGGAATAGAGGTTGATCCCACCAAGATTAAATCCATACTCAAGATGCTACCCCTGACCAACCTTAAGCAACTCCATAGTTTACAAGGGAAACTCTAATCCATTCATCACTTCATCTCTCAACTCTCTGATAGATGTCAACCCTTCCATCACCTCTTGAAGAAAGATGTCTCTTTCTAATGGTATGTTGATTATCAAAAGGCCTTTTATTGACTCAAATAATACTTTCTATCTCCACCTGTCCTCACACCTCCTAAGGATGACCAACATTTCTACCTTTATATCCCTACTACTAATCATTCCCTAGGGGTAATGATTTCCCATTGGGATGAACAACACAAAGAGTAGGTTATTTATTACATAATCCACACAATTATATCCTAAGAAAATCAATATACACAAATTTAGAAGCTATGCCTATCCTTAGTCTTTGTGGCCATCAAGCTTCATCACTACCTTCTTAACCAAAAAACCTTTGTCATAACCAATACTGACCCACTCAAGTACATGAACTCTAAGCCATATCAAAACCAACATATGGCCAAGTGGCTCATGATTTTAGTTGAGTTTCACCTTGAGTTCCTACAATAGAAGTCAATCAAGGGGTAAGTCATTACTGACCAACTGGCTGACGTACCCCTTCTGAGCAACCAACCTCCCCCTATCAAATTTCTAGATGAGTCTATTATAAACCTTTCCCATGCAAACTTCACCAATCATGTAACCATGTTTTTTTATGGTTCCAAATTTTAGCGTGGAGGGGGAGCCGATATCATTATTTTCCCCTCTATTAGTGAAACATTCCCTTTATCTTTTAAACTTGACATTAAATGTACCAATAATATGGCCAAGTATGAAACCCTAATAATAGGTATCCAGACTACCTTAGCCTTGGGAGTCAGAATGATCAAAATCATTGGTGACTCCCAACTGGTGGTCAATTAAGCCCATGGTATCTACTAGTATAGAACAATATTTTTCAGCTATATAGATAATTAGTCACAAAACTCCTATCCTCATTCAAACACTAGCATATCTAAACCATCCCATAATCTACCAACAAGTTTGATGACAACATGGCTTCCCTTGCTTTTTAGATCCCATCGACACCCTTAAACTCTAATCTATCAATCATTATCCATCACCTCATCAAGCCTTCCTAGATCAAGTCAGACACTCCCACCATCTTTCATGTGGAAGAGATTCTCCCCGACCTTTGGTATCAACAAACCTTCAACTCCCTAAACCTTGACATAGTTCCATCTGGACTTTCTAGGAATGTCCATTGAGCATTTATTTAGATCACCTCCTATTATACCATTATAGGAGGTATCCTCTACAAACATGGTTTTGATGCCCTCTTATTCTGTTACCTCCATGGTATAGAAGCCTCTCGTGATATAAAGGAGACACATAAGAGTATCTACAGAGGGTACTTTAGTGGACTCATTATGGTTAAGCACATCCTCTGCCAAGGCTATTATTGGACCACCCATAACCAATACTATTACAAGTATGTGAAGAAGTGTGTCAAATATCAACAACATGTCAATTTACATCATGCACCTAGCCATAGCCTTCAAGTTTTTACTAACTTATGGCCTTTTTCATAATGGGGTCTTGACCTTATTTTTGAAATTAACCCCCACTCTTCATAATGACATCATTATATCATTACCACAACCAAATATTTTAGCAAATGGGTGAAGGCTATTCCTCTTGTCTTGATGAAGGCTAAAAATATTGTTGAATTTATCACCCACCATATCATCTATCATTTCTATGTTTCCCATAAGATCATCATCAATAATGGTAAATATTTCAAAAATAAAATAAGTTTAGGGCCTCTGTGATGTATTTGGTATTCAACTTAGCTTTTCATCACTATATCACTCACAAGTAAATGGACAAGATGAAGCCTCTAAAAAAATCCTAAACAACATGCTTACCAAAATGGTTAATTCCTCAGGTCAGGATTGGCACTTGCACATCCCTTTTTCCCTATGGGTATACCGTACTAGCATCTAAACCCCTACAAGTGCTACCCCCTTTTATCTCATGTTTGGGGATGAGGCTGTATTACCTTTTAAATGCCAAATACTTTATCTTTGCATATCTTTGCATGGTCTTATCTCAAAAGATGATTATCATCAAGAATTCTTAGCTCAAGTTGAGATACTTTACGAACATCATTTGATCGCCCTCTCCCATCTTCATGTCTATCAATAACAAGTCAAACAGACCTATGACAAACACCTGAAGGTCTGATAATTTAACATTATAGATATTTTCCTCAAATAAAACCAACATTCAACTAATATGGAAAAAATCCAAAGGGAAAAATTTACTTTCAATTAGCTAGGATCCTAATCATTACCCATAAGTACAAATTAGGATCTTATCATCTATCCTCTCTCAATGATAAACTAGAACCTCAGCCTCTCAATGCTTTACATTTGCATCCCTTTTATAATGAGATAAAGATCATGATGATCATTTGTCTCACTTAAGCTCATCCCTTTTAACCACATTCATTACCTCTTTATTTAGGGGAAAATTATTAAAACAAAATCATGTGATCATTCATCACAATCATAGCCTAATCTTGAACTATGGATACCACAAATCTATCCATAGCATGATTCTCATGGTACTTACCATCTCCTCCAGATTGGTTCCCATGGTCATTGTCACCTATACCTCCTTTCCACCTACTGAACCTTCTTGTGCTCTTAGTTTTTCCCCCATAAATGTAATCTAAAGGGCATGTATAAGTAATTATATGTCAATCAAAATTAAATAAAAGTAAAGGCAATATCACGTAGCAAAAAGAATCATGGGTCATTCTTAGCATTTGCAGACTGCTCCCTAAAAGGATAGTTATTGAAAACTCATTTTAAATTACAAAACTTAAGGGGGACTGCTCCCTTGAAGGACAACTATCCAAGCATTTGTACAAGGCACATAAATGTAGACCACACCCTTGAAGGATGACTGAGTAAGGCATTTCACAAATCTAGTAATTTCTTGGAAGCTTCCCATATCAATTAGCTTCCTCGACCCTCAAGAAAAATAAAAAACAACAACAATAACAATAAGAGCAAAAGAATTTTTAAAGACACAATCAGCTCTCATACCAATAGTAATCTTAGAAAGCCATAATCAGCTCTCCTTAATATACTTCCTACATCGATCAGTCTACACTTTATATATGGACATAAACTTGTTTATAATACCTCTTTGACACCTATGACAAAGGCATACTAAGCCCCCTGAGGGTTCCATTTTCACCCATTCTCCCTCCACATATCATATGCATAAGACAATCAGCTTACTTGGCATAATGCAATCTAGTTCACTATCTATCAATATAACCATACTAATATGAAGCATTAGAAAGTCTTATGTTCACTAAGCTAATCTAACTCTAGGTTTTGTGTCAGTCTTTACCAATGCAAAGGCATTGTGTCCATTTTATTATCTCTTATTAGTTTATGTAGGCATATCACTGTGTACATGAATAATAAACATCACATCCAAAACATGAACATCATGAATTTTGTCAAAGAAGAAATGACATTCATCTATCAACAAGTCACACACAACATAAACATATCATAGAAAACCATGAACACTAATCACATCATAAAATATAAAACATGACATTACACCATCACAACATCAACCCAAATAGTTGAGTAGAACATCAAGGCATATACCATTTCCATTTTTCACCTATATAATCATAAACAAAGCCATAACAGGTATCCGTCCATAACATGTCCTAACATCCTAACATAATTACACTAAGATCTTACCTACTTTGGAGAGGCCTTTCTCCCACCTACATGACCACCTCATCACCTTGACATTAGTCTATTTTGGCCCATTTAACACACAATTTTGTGACACTCTTTACTTAGACCTTTAAATGCAATGATGACATTACCTTGTTAACCCTTTTGCATTTTTTTGTACCACCTCATATAAACCAACCTATTTGTGTCTCATCGGGAGCACTTTTTACCTTAGATACCCATGCCACTTGACCCATTTATGTTTTCCCTAGGAGCACTTCCTACCTTGGATACCCACTATAAATATAATAATTGCTTAGGAGACTTGTGTTTATGAGTGTTCCCAATCACCACACCCAAAGACAGTCACACAGTTCACTTGTCACTTGTCTACTTAGCATCGACCCTTATTTGTACCAACATTGGCAATTTTAGTCTTTTGCATAATCTTAACTATTATAATTTTTTTCACCCTTTGTGTGCCAATTGGCATTTAAAATACTTGACCTCATATCACTACCTTGTGACTCACCATATACCACTTATCAAACCCATACCCACTTTAGCTTCACCTCACCAAATCTCAATTTGAGGAGGAACACCTCCTTCCACTCTCCAGGCAACCAGGCCCTTGGCATGTACTTTGTTTTTGTTTTACAGCTCATTCACACAAGCCACACAATAAAAAGGGGTGAAATATAGACACCAAAAATTTTTACACCTACATTTACCAATGTTTAAAATCCCCTTGGACTTGCCTAAGACCCTCTTGGGACCAATCTAGCCTAACCAAGCTCTTCTATAGTCAATTTCACAAACTAGCTCAACTTAGCCTTCAAGACCCTTACCCTAGCCATTGATGGTTAGGGTAACCATTGATGACCACCATTGGGAAATCTTGACCATCAATAGTTAGGTTTTCACTGCTTGCACATTGAACACATAACCATCCATTGAGCTTTTCTAAATATAACTTATCTAATTTGTGTTGGGAGCCTTTGCATGAACAAATTATATTTAGATGGCCTAGTTACACCTCTACTTCCACTTCTTGCTTATGTTTATAAGAGAAAGAGGCTTAGGAGGTCAAATCCATCTATAATATTTATTAGGAGCTCAAGTGTTTAGGGGTTTTCTTTTACAAGTCAATTAGTGCCATCAGCATTATCAAGCCCTATCAACCATCTTATTGAGGGCTGACTCACTTTCACCTCTCAACCAAGCTCTCAAGTACCATTAATCTACTAGAATCAATCCAAATTCCATTGATAGGTTAATTACCTTGACCACTCATCCAACTACCTTCTAGTAATATACGTACTTGTTTATTACTACTCACATACTATTATTTCATTTCATAATAATTTCAACCATTACCTTACTACCAAAATTTAATTATGAAATCCCATCATCCTTTTTTTATCAAATACAAAAATCCACAGTCAACTATCGATAGTTGGATCCTAACTACTGACGGTAAGGCCTAACCATCTATGGTTACCCCAACTGTCGATGGTCGCCTATGGAAAAAAACCAACAAGATGATTTCACCTACCCACACCCAAATAAATCTACTTTTTTGTGTTTTTGACCACTCATAGAGCTCCTTCTAATTTTTTGAATCATACCTTGACCTATTAGCACTAGTATTAATTAGTTTATCACTAGTTTTATCATTTTTAGTCTATTTTTATAACAAGCTTTCTTGTATTCAATTTCAATACCTTTTGATTATTGATGCAAGTACCTTCTCTCCAGTTTATCAAAATGGTTATTTAAAACATGTGGATTGACATCCCCTAAATGAGCTTTCACTTCTGGGGTCTAACTATCACTAGGCAATCTACCCAATTATCTAAATAACAAACAAGTTTACTTTAGTGCTTTCTTATTTGTAGGTCATCCTCCCAAGCCAAATAAGATCTCTCATAATCATTCAGATTTAATGCATGTACAAAAAAACATGTTTTTCAATCATACCCATAGTTAGTTTCTTCTTTTCCTCTTTTCCATAATAAGCAAGAAATTCATTGAAACATAGAGTTCTATCAAAATGATAGTGGTAAAGAGTTGGTTCGGGTAGGGTATAATGTGTGGCATGGTGGACAAAGGCCTTAGATTATTTGTGGGATAGGTCTGATGGCATATTGTGGTCATGAAGATAGGCATAATGATCAAAATCCTAGACAGAGTTGGAACCAATAATATCACAGATCATTGTGACATTTAAAGGTTCATGAGATGGCACTAGTAGATTTTCATTGAGAAACTAGTATTCCTTGGTTGTATGGGTATGAGGAATCAAATATCCAATGGTAGCCATGGAATCTACTATTTTTTTATTGGCACTTGGTATATGTTCAAACTATACATCAACAATATACTATTTTAGAGTGTCAACCATGGCCTTTTATGGCACCAACTTATTATCCTTGGTATGAAAATGTTCTATAACTTGATTGATGATTAATTGGGAATCACCATAAACATTTAAATGATGTATGTTCCATTGTACTATGTATCAAATCCCTACAAAGAGTGTTTCAAATTTGGCCATATTGCTAGTAGAAGGAAAGCTAATCCTGAATGACTTAGGGATTAGATCCCCCTATGATGTAATGGAAAAAAGGCCTACCCCAATCTATGTTCTATGAATGATCCATTAAAATATAACTTCCAGTGTTGTGCCTCAAGAGGTTTTTCAATGATGGTCCTAATGGATTCTTATAAGAATTGGAATGTTATTGGTTATGTACCTACAAGGAGTGATTCAACAAGTTGATCTACAAGAACTTGTCCCTTGATGGCTTTCATGTTGACATATTCTATCTCAAATTCACTAAGGAGTATAATCTATTTGGCCATGTGGCCTTATAAATCTATTTTAGATAGTAGATACTTGAGTGGATATAATTTTTAAATAACCATGATCTCATTATTTAACATGTAATGTCATAGGTTTTAAGCTACAAATACCATAACTAAATAGGGGTTTTCAATGAGCATATAATTATGCTCATACACGATTAGTGTATGACTTAGATAGTACATGATATGTTATTTTCCATTATTATCATGTTGAGATACAAGTGCCCCTATGGATTTATCGATTATATACAAGTAGAGTAGGAATGATTTTCCTAGCATTGGTGGAAATAAAATAAGTGGAGTTGCTAGATAGTCCTTCGGTTGTTGGAAATATTTCTAACATTGATCATCCCAAAGAAATGTAACCCCTTTTTCAATATATGTGTAAATGGGTGGCACACATATACCAACTGAGAGATAATGTGTCTAATGGATTTTAACTTATCCTACAAACTATGGAGCTACTTCAAATTGGTTGGAGGTGGAATTTGAGTTATGGCTTGTACCTTAGATGGGTCAACTTTAATGCCTTTGTGAGACACAATAAAGGCTAGTAATTTTCTTGAAGTAATTCTAAAAACACACTTCTTAGGATTGATCTTGACTTTGTATTCATGCAGTATCTCAAATATTCATCATAGTGTTATTGGATGATCAACCTTAGTCTATGATTTTCCTAGTATGTCATCAACATAGTCTTAAACAATGTCATGCATCATATCATTAAATATGATGGTCATGACCCTTTGATAGGTGGCTATATAATTTTTAAGACCAAATGGCATAACCTAATAATAGAACATTCCCCAAAGTGTGGTGAATACTATTTTATGTTGGTCTTTTGGTGTAATCCAAATCTAGTTATACCCTGAGAATCCATCCATCATTGAAAGCATTTCATAACCTGCTATGGAATTGACTATCATGTCAATGTTTGGTAGAGGAAATTTATCCTTGGGGAAGGATTTATTTATGTCTCTAAAATTAGTGAAAATTATGATTCCTTCTTGTTTATTACTGACTAGCATGACATTTGAAATCCACTCTAAATAGTTGATCAGTCGAATACATCTCTTTTCTAAGAGTTTTTCTAACTCTTTCTTCACTAATATAACAATGCAAGGGATGCATCTTGTGTAATTGTTATTTTATAGGTTTAACATCAACATGTACCAAAAGGTGGTGCACAACCAAGGTGAGGTCCCAACCAAGCATGTCTGAGTATGCCTAGGCAAATATATTAACAAATTTCCTCAAAAGGGTTGTAAATATGTCATGTTCCTCCTTAGTGAGGGATGTTCCTAATTTGATACATTTCAGGTCATCTAGAGTTTTGATGTTAACTTGTATAGTTTTCTCCATAAAAAGAGTTGAACCATCTTCCAGAATGGTTGGCAAAGATTTAAATTGGGTTGCAATGGTAGAGTCCTTTGTTAGGATTGGCTCTTCAAATTCTCCTAAGCATGAAAAATCAAAATCCCCTAATGGTAGGGATGGCCATGTGACAAACATAGCTAGAAATTTTGGATGATTTGGTCAAAACCCTATTTTTATTCATTACTAAACTCAGACCCATAAACAAGTTCATCATTGGTGGTCTCCTTAGCAATGTTTGAAGAATGTTGAACACCCCCATTTAATGGCACCTAAAATAGGTTTTCACTACTAGACTGGCCTTTCTCTTTACTTTTTCCCTGGTCCAAAATCACCTCAAATAGGTTTTCACTTTGGCACCTCAATGTTTTATTTAATTTTTTATGGCTAAGGGTGTTCACCTATTATCCAAAATAGACTTCAATATCTAGTTTGATAAATAACCCTTGTTTGTGGTCTCCCAATGGAATATTGTCCATTAGGCCTAGAAAATCAGAGCTGGCCTCATCATTCTAAAACTCATTGATTGACACTATTGATTCTTCTTGGCTCTATTATATAAACTGAGGATGATATAGTGGAAGTGGGTTATGATGAATAATTGGTCAAAGGGTACAAATGACATTGATATCAAATAGATTAGTATTGGTTAGGTCATCAAAAGGAATATGATCAAACTTTGTTTCACTATCAACATTATCATCACTAGCCATTGGCATTAGAATATAAGGTATATGGGGTCACCAACAGGAGATTTAAATCCAAGACCATATTTTCCTTTGTATTGAGTGGCAAAAATTGGCTCAAGTGGACCATGTTGATTTATCCCAAGGCCTCCTCCTTCATAGGCATGCTTCTCCATGATTTTTTTTGAAATGGGATACTTGTCATTTAGGTAATAATTAGATGGTTTGTCATTAGACAACCAAGATTCATTATCTGTCAGTGGGTCCTATTCTTGGCCAGTGACTGGTATGAAACTAATAGGCACGAGACTATGCATTTTTCCTTTGCCATTCCATGCAAGGTGGTTTGGATTTGGGTCTAGTTGGCCATTTTTGGCCTACATACATAGCTTTCAATGATTGAGTAATGTTCTTGATTGAGAGAAGGATCCAATGATAAAAGAGGAAGCTCATATTTCTTAAAGTGTAATTCTATTAATCTTAAAGAAATAGGTCTATAGAGTAAATGGAAGATTTAGATAAGTTTTCATAGGTAATCTTATATTTTAGGTCATGGATAGGTTTGATTATACTTCAAAGTTCGTTTGAGCTTATAAAGATCAAGCAAAAGCTCAAAAGAACAAGTCTAGGATCCAAACCATCATCAACACATCACTTAGAAATGGACTGGTCATCTTGCTTGCACATTTGATAAGTATGCTAAAAAATCCTCACAAGCCCCGAAGGGACATAGATATGTTGATCTTAGTACCTTGATTACTTGATTCAAGTTTTATGCCTCCATGAATTTTTCATATTGAGATCTAGGCCTTGAAATTTGACCCAACAAATGAAGACATTTGTGCAAAAGTCAATTTTAAACTCAAGTAAAAATTCATCAATTCTTAAAATTGACAGTCTGTGGAATGTCAAATACATCCACACAGATGTCAAATGATGTTAGTGCGAATGTCAATTTTAATCATTAAAAGTAACCATTTGGGTTTAAAATGTCCTTAAAACTCTTAAAGTTGGTCAAAATCTAATGGTTTGTGGGATCCCTCATACTGACACATAAGATATAATGATCTATGTTGGATTTAACCAAGTTAAAAGGTCCTTAGGCTAAAGCCTTTAAATATCTACAAGTTTGACATAGATATATGGTGTAGGATAATCAATCTAGGGTCCAATGATATGCATTCAATGATAAAAGGATGGGTCCAAGCCAAATCAATGACTCATGTTCAATCGTACCAATGATCTGATGGAGTGCAATAACTGATAGAAAAGTGGGACCAGAGAGATCTATGGTGCATATGACCTCATATATCTAGATCAGATGATGAGTGTGAATCAAATTGGTTAGTTAATCCAAAGAGCTAATGAGTCAAGGACAAGTAGCACAAATGCATTCAATTCACAAAAAATCAATGACTTATGGGCATCCATGTATAAATAGATCAACAGAGTGAGGCAGAGTCAATAAGTCAGCATATCTATAGATCCAATGAATGTAAAGATAATTTATCATGATGTAGATATTCTGAGTTAGAAATTGACAACCAACAAACAAGAGTGATCTCGAGACATTTTTGATGAAAGTCAAATAAGTTTAAATGGACCTAGGCAAAGTAAATATCAAAAAGTTGAGCTCAAAGTTGAACTAGAGTTAAACCAAGGCCATAGTTTAGAGACCAAGCATTGACATTAATGCTACATATAATAGATCTTTTTGGTCTAATACAAAATGCAAAGATAAACCAGTGACCATGAAGCAAAGTTAGGAAATTTGTATACTTTCATAGATATTTTGACTATGTGAAAAACCAATGGTCTACAATTAGTTTTCACATATAGTAGACCTATGTCTTGCCTATCATCATTGATCATTTTTTATAATGAAAAGTATAGTTGGAAACCCAATGCAGATGTGACACTTTTTAGTTAGTTCCAAGACATGATCCTCATCAATAGATTAAGTGGAAGTAACATAGAGTCCTGAGATAATGATCAATTGGATGAATAAGGATAGAGATAATTTAATTATTTTGTAAGGCCTTTGAAATTGTGCTTTCTTGATAATATCTTGATTCAGTTGCATCCTTAAATTGGTGCTAATCCATCATAAGTGGTTGGTCCTTTCCTAACGCATTGTTCTCTCTCTCATTAATTTTATGTAAATGCAAGATTCTAATCCCAGAAATTGATCTCTCTATCCTCTATCCCTCTTTTTGGTATGACCAGACTCTACCAAAATTTGTACTGTAATACCTTTTGATGTAATAAAAATTGAATTTCATCATTTTCTAAGCTAGATTGAAGTGTGTTCCATGAATTCATGCACTATTTTAAGTGAACATATTATCCTCGCTTATGTCTACATTTTTATTTCCTTTAAGAAGGGCTTAATAGACTCACATGTCATTATAAGTGTAATCTATAGTTTATTATCTAGTTTGAAAGTGGATATTTACCATCTCTTCTTATCTAGTAATTGATTAATCCCTTTTTCTAAAATATTTATGTGAGATTGATGTTCTTTGGTCTAAAAAGTATCTCATAGTGTGTTTTTTGTGAGTTAGAGTGAACTAATCATTGGTTCATCACTACTTTTTTACATGATTTTATAAGTTTTATTAATTTTCTTTCCCTTTACCAATTAGGTGTTAGTTTAGATTTAGTGTAGGTGATAGATCCATAAGGAAGTCAACATTATTTGGAGGTCTGATCCAATTTTAAGATACCCATAGCTTAGGATCAGTCCCATGTTGGATTAGATTTGAGTAGGAAGATCTGAACAATCCATTCTTCAGCTAAGGTGTAAATCTAGAACCCTAACATTTTTGGCATGCCTGGTGGGACACCGAGTTTCTTTGGTATAAATGAAGTTTGAAGATTGAGAAGAAATATTTTTAGTAGTAAGAGATATCTACCATCATTAAAAGCTAAAGACCCTTCAAGTTACAAAGCTCATAGCATCTTTCAGACAATGCTTTCATGCCAAAGGTTACAACAAGAACATCAAGTAAATGTACTTCTTTTGAACATATTGAATTGACTCCTACTACTTATAAAAGATCAAGATTTAATAGCATAAGGCCTTATCCTCAAAATTAGTATTTATCTTCTGGTCAGTCTATCATTTAGTCCAATCTATTGTCCCCATAATCCAAATCCCTTTTTCCTAAATGGTTATCTAAAATCAAGTGTTTATCCCATTTAACAAGGTTAGTCCCCTAAATTTGGCCTAGTATGATGACATTCCTATGTCTGCTCTAAAAGGTATCCCTTTCTTCTCTAGAGAATGGGATAAAACTACTGTTATTGAGCATATCTAAGATATTTCTAATTGATGCTTTATTCATAATGTTACTCAAGATAATATGGCTATCAAATTTCTTGTTCCCTCTTTCAAGGAAAAAGCATTGCAATGGTATAGGAATCTTCCTTTGACCTTCATTTCTACTTTGGATGAGTTAGGTGCAGATTTAGTTAAGTAATTTGAAGGAAAGTTTGATCATCTTTCTTTGGTTGAGAATTCGACTACCATAAAAAGGTACCCCCATGAACTCATGTCAGACTTTAACCTCATATTACAAAATACATGGATTAGGATCCTTGCATTAGTTAGACCATCCCCAGAGTATGCATGTTTTTACTTCCTTAAGGCCTTTAATTATGATATAAGAGTCATAATACAATCCATGGGTGGTAATAACTTGCCAAATGCCTATGAGATTTCTATCAGAGCATAAAATAGCTTGATTCAAGTTGGTAAACTTGCTCTAAGGCCTCTAATGCCCCTTTTTTTAATAATTACAACCTGTTCTCCCCTCAAGTTCCCCAAATTCTATTTGTAGTCCCTATTCCATCTCTAAAATTCTAAGTTATAGCCACTTCTAATCAATATAATGAGATTGATGATTTGGAAATCATGTTATAAGCTTTCAAAAATAGAATTGTTTCACTCAAAAGATAACAGTACCAAGGTAGATCTTATCAACAACAAAGCCATAGTACCTATCAATCTTTCAATAACCAAATACCACCTTACCAAGGTTTAAACGACAATAAGAAACCTTATCAAAATCAAGGAGCTATAACCCAAACTAATTAATATGCAAGCCTTGATCCCAATGTGCCCTCCAGATCAAAACCTATTATTCCCCAAAATAAATTAATGCAAGATCCAGGTTGGTATCCATCCAATCAAAATGACATTTAAAATCAAGTTTTGGTATCAAAAGAGATTACCATACCACATATGACATAAGAAGAGTTCCCTCTTTAAGGTGGTCAATATAAAGACATGAATATGGAAACCCAAGGAGAATCACAACAAGTTTTAAGGCAACCTAATGCTATCAATGTTAATTAACATTTCGATGATCACATTGTGTTTAACCAAGTTGGTGAAACTACAACATAAATGGTCAAGTGGCATCTCTAACTAGAATTAAAATAAGAGTAGTTGAAGAAGCTTAAGATGTGATAAATACTTATATTATTCCTAATTTTATGTCAAATAATGTTAGATATCAAGTTATTGTTCTTATAACATAGATTATTCAGAACACAGAGGTAATGAAAGTTCCTCAAATGCCCCTAACTAGATAACAACTAGTGGCTCAAAAGTTACAACCAAAGGTTAGTGGAAAATATTTTAACATTATTGATAAAATTAAGAATTCAAATGTTAGTATTATCATGTGGGATTCCCTTTCCATCCTAGGGAAAAAGGACATGCTGATTTAAGAACTTTTGGATCTCAAGGTATCTAAAGAACCAACTGAGAAATGATAAGTTATTTTAGCCAATTCAGACCATCAAATCAAGAAATCTAATCAAAAGATATAAAAAATAAAAAATGTGGATAAATCCAATGTCAAGTAAAGAAATATCCATCCCTTTTTATCTCTCTTTGATAGTAGGTGACTGTTTAGTCCATAATTGTATGGTAGATAGTGGAGCTAGTAGCACTATCATGCCCAAATAAATTTCAAATAAGTTTGGTCTTATCTATGAGACAAATACCAAAGGAGTATTGTAATTATATGTATCACCAATGAAAATAGTAAGAATGATAAAATAACTAAATGTAAAATTACATTCTTGACCCAATGTTATTATTTAGTAAGATGTAGTTGTAGTGGACCTATCTCCCTATTTTGCCATGTGTCTATCAAGATATTTTACTTCAAAAATTGGAGGATATCTGTCATCTTATTGGACCTATCTAATGTTTATAAATAGGTATGGAACTAAGTTGATATTAAATTCTGAACCTATTTTTATATTTTATTTGGATCCATATATTCTAAGCATGGTGAACACTAATTGTGTTATCTCAGATAAGGTGTTAGAAAATAGTGAGGTTGATTTTGAATCACCTCTAGATGGAGTCCCAAATATTTTAATTTATGAATGGGACTCTAATTTACATAATAATTATCCCTAAAATTTAATTAAATAAAAATGACTTGGTGTCTACTATCTTCATGAAAATTATGCACCAATTCTTACATTAATGAAAGATGAGTAGCCTAGTGATGGACTATGGCAGCTATATTTTTATGGATCTAGGAACAAACATGGAACTAGAGTTGGAATGATGTTAATTTATATAGATAATAAAAGGTATTTATCTTCTCTCAAGTTTCAATTTTTTTGTTCCAATAATGTCACTGAATATGAAGCACTAGTACATGGTTTGCAATGGGCAAGAAAGATGAATGTTAATTCCTTACAAGTCTTTGGAGATAGTGAACTAGTAGTTCAACAAGAGAAATTAATATATGCAATAACCCACTACTTATGTCTTATAATAATAGAGTATGGTACCTAGTTGAAGACTCTCAATCCTTCAATATTCAATCCATCAAGAAATTAAAACAAGCATGCAGACAGGCTGGCTGCTATTGGATCACAATTTAGTATCATAGATAATATAAAAAGGTAAAAAGTCAAATAACACATCAATTTAGTTGTGAGACCTTTTTTCACAAACAACCATGACAATTATAAAGTATTTGAATATGACATATAGAATGTAAAATTATTACAAGAGGAAGCTGAATTCTTCTCAAGGAACCAAGACAAGCATTTACAACAGTATGATGGTTAGGTGGTAAAATTAAAGACAAACAAGTTTCCTAAAGGACTGGTCACCTTGTAAAATATATTTGGTAGAGATGATGAATTAAAAAAAAGTTTTATTTATCAACCAAGGAAGAAAACTACACAAATGTAAAGATTGCAATTAGCAAAAATTTAAAGCTAGGTCAAGTTTGTGCATCTTCAGAGAAATAAGATTTTATTAAGTTATGTTCAAAATTTGTAGATGTATTTCCATGTTAGTATAATGACCTTAAAGGTTTTTATCCAAGTATAGCTCAACATACCATTGAGTTAGAAGATGAGACTAGGCTAGTCAGACAAAAGCGAAGGCCAATCATTCCAAAGCTTAAAACTCTAATGAGAGTTGAACTACATAAGCTTATTGAGTCAACCATAATATTTCCAATTAAGCACTCAAATTGGGTAGCAAACATTGTTCTACTATATAATAATAATGGTGAAATAAGGCTACATGTCAAATTTCATGACTTGAACAAGGCCTCTCTTAAAGATCACTATCCATTGCCATCAATGGAACATATTTTATAGCAAGTTGTAGGTTTCGAAAGGTTCTCTTTATTGGATGGTTATACTAGATATAACCAAATTTTGGTCAAATAAGAAGACTAGTACAAAATAGCCTTCACCACAAAGTGGGGGACATTTAAATATAGAAAGATGATTTTTTATATATCTAATGCTCGAGCCACTTTTCAGAAGGCTACGGACATAGCATTTTAGGATCTCCTCAAAAAGTTTATTCTTATTTATCTAGATCACATAAAATTATTATATAACACCAATAAGCACATGATTCATCTTAGATAGATGTTTGAAAGGTGCAGAAAATTTGGAGTATCTTTGAACTCAAAAAAGTGTGTTTTCTCTATTCATGAAGGCAAGCTTCTTAGACATGTTATTTCAAAGAAAGGTAAAAACATAAACCCTAATAAGATAGAATCAATTCTTGCACCATCATTTCCTAAGAATAAGAAATCCTTGAAAATATTTTTGGGAAATATTAGCTTCATAAAGAGATATATTTTAAAATTTTATACTTTAGCTAGGCCACTTACAACCATGTTAAAGGAAGGTCATAGTTCCAATTGGTCTAAATAAGGAGTGAAAAGTTTTGAAGAAATCAAGAAAGCTATAGCAAGTGTTCCTACACTCCTAAACCCTGATTTTATAAAATATTTATTCTTATATATCTATGCTAACCTTGACATAATATCAGGTATTCTCATGTAGAAGAATAAAGAGACTTTAGAGTAGCCAATAGCCTTTTTCAGTCAAGGCTTAGAAGAATATTAAATAAGGTATTATTTTATTGAGTGGCACACTATTTAAGTAATAAGGTCTCTTAAAAAATTTAAGTACTTGTCCAATAATAAGATACATGACGAGTGTCGTTTAACTCTTCATTTAATCAATATTCAATTGATGTCTTATCAACTAGGGTTGGTGTCCAATGTTGTCTGCAGTAAGGTATATGATGGTAGATATAGAAGGCTACTTATGGGGGTGTTTTATGGTCTTATTCTAAATTTTACTAAAGAAATAAATGTGTCCTAAACTACTTGATTCACTTTTTCATTGAAAAGGAAAAAAAATGTAATTGTTTAATAAAATGAATCCACTCTTTTGCTTGAAAGTAAAATCACACTCCTATTTACACTTGCATGGAAAGTAAAATCACACTCCTATTTACACTTGAGTAGAAATTAAAATCACACTCCTAACTATTTAATAAATTTGCTTCACGTGTTTTCTATAAAAAAAAATGCACTTTGTTTAGAAAGGAAATGACTTTGGAATAAGAAAATGCCTTTTAAACTGTGAATTTGTTTTGATATTTTTATGAATAAATGAAAACATTAAAAAGACTCTAATTAGATATAACAAATATTTAATATAAAATAACATAAGTACCATACACAATTCTTGGTTCCAAGGAGAGTGGGCCCTTGGTCCTCTCAAACTCAAGAATAAAGATTAATTAATGCTTGAAATTGAAGTGATAATTTATAAAATTGAAATGATTAAAATCTGGCTAAAATCTGTAATATACTTGTACGTATGTTTCCTCTATTCTATAATATGTATTATATATTATTTTTTAATGACAAAAGTCTTATATTTTATAATAATATAATCAACTTAAAATAAGATGCAAAGAAATAGGATTTCTTGGTCGATCCACTCATCCAAAGATAGGAGATTGGATTTCTAAGAGATCCAATTATCCCAGTTAAATAAATATACTATCCTATAATAGTCCTAAGATCCAAATATATACAAATTTATCAAAATCAAATCTTACAAAATAGCAGGTGGGTATTTTCCTTGTTTGACTTTAGCTAGAATGATTCTCTCTCATCTTATCTAGCTACCAGCTTCCCCATTTGTAGCTTCATCCTTACAAAATCCATGGAATTGACCTTGTAGAGTCGGTAAGAATGAGCCTATAGAGTCTGTAGAAAAAAGCCTATGGAGTCCATAGAAACAAGCCTACAAAGTCTGTAGAAACAAGCCTACAGAGTCCATAGAAACAATCCTGAAGAGTTCATAGAAACAACCCTACAGAGTCCATAGAAGCAAGTCTGTAGAGTCTGTAGAAGCAAGCTTGTGGACTCTATAGTTCTATTGGATGGATATCAAAATTAAACTTTTACTATACATTGCCTGTGTCTTCTTCCTAAGCATTCTTCATAATAAAAAATCACTAAAACATGATATGTATTAGACATTAATGACAAAGGAAAGGTTTAGTCTTTGGTTCAATATAAACAAGACAAGTATTTATTTTTTATGTAATAGCTATCTAATAATTTATGATTTATATAAGATAATATCATTTAAGAGATGAATTGAGGGAAATAACATGTCAATAATGAGCCATATTTTGAGCTCATCATCTCCCCCAGGCTTTACCTTTTACAAGTCCCATTGCAAACATTTATTGGTATTCGTAGCTCTAGCATCTACTTTTTACACTCTGACTCAAATCATATTCATCAAATTAATTTATTATATGCTTGTCTAAATTGATTGTAAATCCCTAATGCTCTTGAATCATTTGTTTCCATATATTGAATTGCTCCTTTGATTATGGAGCCGAACTCTGCCATCTTAGAATAGGTATGATCAGTAAAGGGGGTCTATATCTCATGCCAATCCATTTTTATTCTCCCCCAAAGTTTATTACCTCTATTAAGATTTCAAAAATTGAGAAAGCTCTCTTCATACTCCATCTTAAACTATTTGGAGACATGACCTCTCATCTTTTAAGAGGCATTGAAAGTTGGTTCCATCTATTTACACTTGTAGTAACCATTGAATCAAAACTCTATCTTGAAAACAAGTCAAAAGAAACATCACAATCATATAAATCTTGTAAATAATGCATTGTAATCTCATCACTTAAACAAGCATAGTTAAAATTCTATCTGATCAATCTAGGAATAGGAAAGCTTGGTCTGACACACAATCTTGTAGTCTTAGCATGATTTGTATATTTCTCAAATCTGATTTTCCATGGTAGTTGATTTTTGAAAATAGAATGAAATTACCTAAATTGAACTTCTCCTACATGAAGGTTTATTAAAAATTTATTGTGCTCATGGTCTCTTAGGATCAAATCATGCAAATAAAATTCACAACGCAAATTCTGTTGATCAGGTTTAGCATTATAGAACATTATCAAAAATGTTGTTGGCTATAAAATCTTGTAAGGAAGATGACAAGAGATCTACATAAGCTTCCATCTATAAAATTGTTCAAATAAAAACAAACTATATGCAGGAGAAGGATTTATACATGTCAAAAGAGATTCCCCTAATTTGCATGCATCCTACAAATTTTCTTCTAAATTTTGGACATTAGCCTCTAGTTCTTTCTTTTCATTTTCCAAGAGTTTGTTTGAAGAAGTTGCATCTTTGTTTTTCTATTTAAGTAGAGAATATTCTTCTTCAATTTGATGTAGTATTTACAAGGGAGGAATACCTGGACAACTTGTTTGACAACTGTGGTCAACAAATACCTTAGGAGGAGAAGGTGCAACATCAAAAGGTGCTTTGGAAGAGTTTACTAGACTCTACAATCTCCTATTTTCCTTCTTTAAATTTTCTACATATATCCAAAGATTTATTTGTTCACTTTCATTTTCTTTTATTGTTTCCTCTAATATATGAACTTTTACTGCATGATTGGTAGATGTTGTGTCTAATTTTTGCACCAATAATGAGTTTAGATGATCCTTGCTCTACAATTGACTAATCAAGTCAGCAATGGCATCTATTTATTATTATTATAGAGCTTGATATTGAGAAAGATACAAGGTTAACTACATAACAAGATCATTTAAATTAGATGACTCACCTTTCTCATTTGTACATATAGTTTTCCCTTTGTTTATTGTAGTTTCAATTGAAACAAGTGGTTATTCCACTATACTTGATTCCTCTACCATGTGTGGCTCTTCTTCTAGAATTGGCTCCTCCATTATGATTGGAGAGTTCCTTTCGAAAGAGATTTTTTCAAGATCTATAGGTGTAGGGATATTTTGATGTATGGGAGAATGAGATACCATTTTAATACTATCTAGAATGTCTGTAGCATCTTGTTCATCTTTATCTATCAAAATTAGCCTTCTCCTTCTTTTGGTTACTCTTTGAGCTACACTCATTTGGATTTCCTTCTTAACCATCAAAACCTTGGTCTTCTCAAGTTTTATAGCAACCTTTCATCTCAATTTTATTCTTCCTGACAAGGGAAT
Source organism: Torreya grandis (assembly GCA_037957365.1). Taxonomy (NCBI): domain Eukaryota; kingdom Viridiplantae; phylum Streptophyta; class Pinopsida; order Cupressales; family Taxaceae; genus Torreya; species Torreya grandis. The sequence goes on from JARHVA010006212.1 coordinate 800,764, forward strand.
TAGTTGCACTATAGATTCATGAGGTTCTTGTAAGGACCTTGAAACTTCAAGGATTTGAGACCTTGTGATTCATCTTGAAGAAGAAGAAGAAGGAACTTCTATTGAGACTACAATATGAGATTTCTTATTTGGAGTTGTTTTCTCAATGGATGCATCAGGTGGAGATGAATGTTCTTTTGGTAAATTTGAGATTTCTTGTGTAGGCAGATTTAGAAGTTGTGTTGCACTGTTCTAAAATTCCTCCTAGACCTCTTGTTCTTGCTGAAAGAAGTGATGTTGGATAATTAGGTGAATCATGCCATGGTGCCTAAGAGCAGCATTGGGGGTTATAGTCATAATTTATAGAGCACCATATAAGAAGGATGGGAGGTTAATCTTGTATTGAAGGTTTTGTCTCACATGCTTAAGGTGTATTAATATTTTTATGGCGTCTCCTCTTAAAAGACTGTGTTGCCCCTCACAAATGATATACTTGAGTAACCACTTAGCTACATATTTCCAAAGTTTGAGAAGTGAATTTTTACTAATCCTTTTTTATTTTCCCTTGGAATCTATTAGACATGAAGTCCCAGTCTGCTCATTACAATTAAACTAACTAATTAAATCACTAAATAAAATTTTGTGTGTAGCTCTCATTCCCTCTTCTGGAACTTGTATGATTTAACTTATAATTTGAGTTGAAATAGGAATAACAATTCCTTTCACAACTAAAAATTTAGGGATGAGATTAGTGATGAATTCACTTACCATTGTTTTGTTGAAACCCTATAACTTTTCAATAGAAGGTAGCCAGCCATTGGCTCTAAACACTACCACAGAAGCTTTGTCTTTATGAAACTTTGTTGCATTCTTCGGCTTTGATCTCATCTTTTATCCCATTTCTATGCAAATTTATAGACAACTCTATTATTTTAACTCTGATTGGGGTGTAGACCAGTCTTTTGTTGAAATTAGTAGGCAATAGTTACTGAGGATTTATAGGCAACAATCATGGAGGATCTATAGACCAAATTCTATTGAAGTCTATAGAAATGAAATAGTTCATATGAAACTCCATAGCTGCATGAGTTTGTAGTTTGATATGATGACTTGATAAGTTAAGCACCACACATTTCTATGGAGCGTGTCAACCATTTTATCACATTAATATAAATGAAATGAAATTATGATGTGGTACTTTGATGGTGACAACAATTTATCACTTCATTTAAAACCCATTTTATGACATCTCATCATTATCATGATTGATGACTCAATTGATTGTATCAAAGCTACACACTTATCCATACACTTTTGACGACGCGTTCACATGCTTTTTCATTATGGTATGTGTCATGTCATTTTGTTTCAAAAGGTACACATTTGGGTCATCTCTGTAGAATAAGTCTTAATTAAATTGAAGATAATTAGTTAACTATACATAGATAAATAGAAGATATGTCTCACTTAATTTGACCTTAGATATATCTTTTGCTCACCATTTATCCTGCAAAAATAAGTTTGCATAGACTAATCAATAGACATTGAAAGTAAAAATTTTATTGCATGGAGAAGACCAATCATAGTGATATGATGAGATTCTCTTTTTTTTCTTATAAATTTTGTTCTTGCCCTTTGGCCAACCATTTCTGGTTTTCTAGCCAAAGCCCTTTTTTGCAATGCATAACCAACCAACAAGCTTGTTTTTTGGGCATGCATTGTCAATAGTGTCCCTAGAAGGATTTTCACTATTGATTTTTGTTTATGATCATCAAGGAACAGGTTCTTTAGAATAAGTAGAGCCTTTCAGGACAACTATTTGATTTAAAGTAGTTTCTCTAGAAGAAACAGAGTCCTCCAAAAAGGCTAATTGATCTTTTACCATGTGAACAAATTTTTCTTTATTGAGAGGTTTCTGATAAAGCTTCAATCTATGTCCATTGACTAACAAAGCTCTTCTACTGTCATCAATAAGTATTAGCTTAACAGAACCATTTTCAAAGACCTCCTCAATCTGATAAGGTCCCAACCACCTCATTTGTAATTTTCTTTTAAACTATTGAAATTTAGAATCAAATAATAGTGCCCAATCTCCTTTATGAAAATTTTGTTTCTTGATTTGTGAATCATGCCAAACTTTTCTTTGATGTTGTACCAATTTATTTCTTTGTAGTGCTTCCATCATCATCTCATCAAGTTGATTAAACTATAAGAGTCTTTCTTTCTATATTTCTTCTAATTCAATCCCTACTTCTACAACTATTTTCAAAGTTTGTAATTCAAATTCAATAGAGAATAAGGGCTTCTTACCATAAACCAATTCATAAGGTGAAAATTTAGTTATTGTTTTCCAAGTAGTATTATAGGCCCAAATAGCTTCTGGTACCTTATCTACCTAATCTTTTCTGCTAGAATTAACAACCTTGGTTAAACTTATTTCCAACTCTCTATTGATGACTTCAACTTGCCCATTAGCCTATGGGTGGTATGGAGATGTTTTTATGTATTCAGTTTAATATACTTGCATGAAGTGATTTATCATGTTTGACATGAACTATGGTCCTTGATCTGAGACTATCTCCCTTAGAGCACTAAATCTTTGCATGATTTTGAAATGTAAAAAATCAGCTACCATCTCTTCTCTTGCATGAGTTAATACTTCCACTTCCACCCACTTAGTCACATAGTTTGTACATACTAGGAGATTTTTTTTCCTCTGGAAGGAGGATCCACAAGACATAAAATAACTTCCCCATTTATTAAATGGTTCTAAAACCAATTGAGGATGAGGGTGTAGAGGCATCTCTACTGAAAGAGTAGGCTATCTATTTCTCTGACAAGCATCACAGTGTTTAACATATCTTTTTACTTGCTGATGAAGGTGAAGATAGTAGTATCTTGCTCCCAGGATTTTATGTATGGTTATTTTCACTAAGTAATGACCTCCTCCTAGTTTATCATGACAAGCTTTGATGATATCATAAGCTTCAATATTTGTCACACACCTATGAAACACATGGTCACGTCCAAGTTTGAATAACATTCCATTAATCCATTTAAAAGAAGAACTTTATTTGATTAAAAGTTTCTTTTTTTGTGAAAATTGAAGAGGAAACTTCTTTGTGGTGAGATAATTAGCTATATCAGCAAACCACAGATATTTTGATGAAATAGAAATTAATTATTCATCTAAAAAATTTATCTCTTACTCATTCTTCTTCACCTGTAGTGTTCATTCTTAACAAAAATCAGCAACCAAATTAGACTTCCTTGGTTTATCTATAATAGTAACATCAAATTATTATAAGAGCAATAACCATCTAATAATCCTACCTCCCACAATTGATTTGTTGGTAAGGTATATAATAGTTGAATAGTCTATATAGACAAATAATTTATAGCTTGTTATGTAGTGTCTAAATTTATTAATTGCATAGACTACAGCTAGGAATTCCTTCTCATTTGTAGTGTAATTTCTTTCAGTAGGTGTCATGTTTTTGGTAATATAATACATAGCATATATGTTACCCTCTTCATCCTTTTATCCAAGGACTGCTCTTAGTGCTGTATTGGAAGCATCTATATATATATATGGAATGGCTAAGTCCAATCTAGTCTTCTCAATACTGGAGTATTAATAAGTTTAGATTTAATGGTCTCAAAGGCCTACTAGGAACTATCACTCTATTTAAATGTACTATCTTTTGTAAGCAAGGTAAACATAAGGGCATCTATTTGGCTAAAATTATCTATGAAGTGTTTGTAGTAACCAACATGTCCCAAAAAAAATTTAATTTTAGTTTGTGTTTGTGGGATGGGTAAGTTGGAGATTATTTCAACCTTCTTTGGATCTATTTGAATGCCTTTTGTAGAAATATGGTGTCCCAACACTATTCCTTCATCCATCATCAATAAACATTTCTCATGGCTCAAAGATAATTAATGTTCTTCACATCTGATCAATAATTTTTCCAAGTTGATAAGAGCCTCTTCATAAGTTCCACAATAAATGGTGAAATCATCCATATATACTTCAACACAATCATTTGTAAGGTCAAAGAATATTTCTAGAACTACTTTTTGGAAGGTTACTAGAGTATTACAAAGTCCAAATGGGAGTACTCAGTAAGTAAAAGTTCCTCAAGGGTAGGTAAATATGGTTTTATCTTGATCTTCATCTGCTATTGTTATATATTTATACCCACTAAACCCATCCAGGAAAGAAAAATATATTTTTCCTGCCAAGTTGTCAAGAACTTGATAAACGAAGGGTAAAGGAAAATAATCTCTTAGTGTTGCTTTGTTCAGTTCTCTATAATCTACACATACCTTTAATTTTTCATTTTTCTTGGGCACAATTACCAAAGGTGAAACCCATTGGCTATCTGAGATGGGGTAAATAAACCCGACTTCTAGCAAATTTTAAATCTCTATTTTGACTATTTCCTTTAATGTTGAGTTTATTCTTCTTTGTGGTTGTCTAACTAGTTTGATAGATTCTATGTAAATGTGATGAGTGAAAATGCTAGGGTGAATTCCATTCATGTTAGTATAATCCTAATCAAAAGCCTTGGTATGTCTTTTTATTACTTCAAAGATTTGATCTTCCTCTTCATTTGTTAACCAATTATTGATGTTCAAAATATTTCCAAGTAATACCATGATTGGTTTTGTGTCTGGGTAGTTGGATTCTATTTTATTGAATTCACTAATCAATGAGTTCAGAGGACATGGATGAGGAAGTAGCTTTGAAACATGGTTACATTATCAACAAACTCTTTTCTAGGAGGAATCAGTCTCACTAAAGAATAATGGAATGCATCTAAGAAATGAGTTTGCTATTGTTTTACCAATTTCCACACACTTTCCTGAATAAATCCATGATCATATGATGAGGAAACACTAGAATAAGTAGAAGTGGAAATTTCATAATATTCTATCTAATCTAAGAATCCTAAACTGAGGTAATCTATAGTTTTTGGACTATCAGAGTTCATAGCTTTTGAACTGGCAGAGTTCATAGCTTTTGGGTATATGTCTCCATTCAAATCTTCTAAGTGTTTTTTAACTGTGATCATAACTAATGAGAAAATTTTGTTTGATGTGTTATCTAATTCATCTACCCAAAGTTCTTGTATGTGATTTGTTGATGGTTTTGCAAGAGGATACAAAGAGATGCATTTGGATTTTAGCCCATTAAAAATGGTCATGTCTCCTGACATGTAATTAATTAATGCTGCTATAGTAGCCAACTATGGTCTACCTAGGATTATGGGATATCCTAGATTCTTTGTTTTAGGTTATAAGACCATGAAGTCTACTAGATACTCCCAAGACTTTATTAGTACTTCAACATTTTCTATAGTCCTTTTTGGTTTAGTTACAGATTGGTCCACCATTTGAAGAATGGTAGTTGTGGGTTGCATTCTCATAAGAGATAATGTATGGAGAGTATTAGTTGTCATAACATTAATTTTTGCTCCCAAATATACCAAGATGTTAGGAATATCTTTACCTCAAATTGTGATTATGATCATTGGGCTTCCTAGATCTACATATTTTGAAACTAATACTTTTCTTGCTAATAAATCAATAACTTTTCCATCAACATGAATGGTTCCTAAATATTTTGCTTTCCTTCCCGGTGTCTTGACACAAAGGTTTTTGATGATCTTGTTTAATTCAGGTATATCCCTAATAACTTGTAGTAGGGTTACCTTAATATTAATTTTCTACAACTCATGAACCAAGTTTGATTCTGTTTTAATATCAATTTCTCTTAATCTTTTAGGAAAAGGAACTACTGGTGTAGTAGTGTTTCCTGTGTTTGCTTCAATGCTCATTTTGATTTTGGCTTCTCTAATGTTTAATTGAGATGATTTTATTTTGTCTTTTTCATCAATTATCTCAGAAATGAGAACTAGAGGTTTTTATATAGTTTTTCCTGATCTTAAATGTATGTCTGAACACTCAATATCTCCAACATTCATTGTCTCTTCTTGTTCATTAACATAAACAGGCGCTGGTTGTTTATTTTTTGAATTTACTATTGGTTGTGCAGGCATTGAGGGTTGATTAATTTATCCTTATTGATGAATAATTGGGGGTGGTATTATAGTTTGTTATTGAAGTGATCTTATTGGTTGGGTGAATTATTGCTATGGGTTTCACTATTGATTCTATTATTGATATGGCTATGGCATCCATTGCTGCTTTGGTACCCATTGTTGATGTGGCTATGACACCATCCATGGGGGTGTTAGCATTTAATCTTATCCTACCCATGGATTTTAGATTGATGGAATTTGGGATTTATTCTAAAAAGTTGAAAGAATTGAAACATTCCATGGTGCCATCCATGGATTAACTGGGTTTCTTACATTAAACTGTCCCTGAGCCTGGTTTTGTGGGGCAAATTTTTATCTCTGGATATAATTTACTTCTTCAATGGACTGGACTTGTATTTTCATTTGATTTTTTAAGATAGGTAGAAGGGTTTAATGTTTGGTATCATGATCTGTTGCATCACATATCCCACATGATGAAACATTGGTTTTATCTAGGGGTAGTCTCTAAGGGCATGTTTTTATCTACATTTAAGATAGTAAATTGCTAAGGGTTATATTGCATTTGCCTTAGATTGAAGGCCATCTAAATTAATATTTAGTGTAACCAAGATACCTATCTTTAGATTAGAAAATTATTCCATTAGCTTACCCACTTTATTAGATTTTCTAAACCTTCCTTTCCTAATTCTAGGTTTTGTTTGAGAGTAGTTGGTATAAAGCTCAAAAATATGATCAAAATCCAACTTATTTATATCTCCCCCTCCCTTCAGATTTAAGGCATCTCTAGTATCTTTGTCCAACCCTTTTAAGAAAACTAATTTTTGAAGTTCTTTAGTGAGTGGATAATTGAATTTTTTATGAGTGAACATGAATCTATCCAAATAATCCTATAAAGACTCATCCTCATTCTATTTGATTTGAAGAAATCCTCTTTTCTTTCTCACACTCGATAGCAATCTTGGTATTTGTTAAAGAATTCTATATCCATATCATCCCATGTTCTAATAGAATCATTAGGTAAACCCATGAACCATCTCATAGCTACATCTTTAAGTGTAGAGGGAAATAGTTTTAATTTCTGGCTATCTATTTTGTAATCATAAGTTTGACATAGCACCTTAAACTCAAATAATAATTGATCAGGATCTTTTGTATATCTTCCCCATAAATTTGGAAGATTAGCTAGTGAAATATTTTTTGTGGGAGTTTGATCATTAATATCTGCAACAATAAGAAAGGAAAAAGTCCTTCCTACTTGTGCAAGTTGTTGATTTTGTTGGAGAGCCATATTTTCTTCTTCTGATAATGTTTCAAAGCCCAAATGATCTTCCCACTGAATATTTGTGGTATCAGTTATGGGTTGTTTAAAATTCTCAAAATTTTCTTTAGCTATAGATTTTTGAAATGCTTCTTCTAAGTCCTTGGCAATTTATAAATAATGCCTTCCTACAAGAGACTGATCATAAGGAATTTGTCCTATGGGGTTCGCTTGTAGCAATGGTCTAGTTTCTATCCAAGTTTTTGAAGATTCTTGCAGATAGGTTTCACTAGTAACTTTTGGTTCACTACTCAGAGATGTTAAAGGAGTTTCAAATTGTGTTTTTGGTGAAAATTTTGGGATGAATCATCCTTTAGAATCTCTAGGATGGTACATCAATTTATTGAATTTTTATGGGTTTTACAATATTTTTTCTATTTTTCACTCTAGACCAATAATTATTACCTTACTAACACCTTGTTTCCCTAGTAACGATGCCAAAAATGATGAGTGTCATTTAACTCTTCATTTAATCAATGTTTAATTGATATCTTATCAACCAGGGCTGGTGTCCAAAGCTGTCTACATTAAGGTATATTATGGTAGATTTAGAAGGCTACTTATAGGGGTGTTTGATGGTCTTATTCTAACTTTGACTAAAGAAAGAAATGTGTCCTAAACTACTCAATTCACTCTTTTTCTGAAAAGGAAAAAAATGTAACTATTTAACCAAATCAATCCACTCTTTTACTTGAAAGTAAAATCACACTCCTATTTATGCTTGCATGGAAAGTAAAATCACACTCCTATTTACACTTGCATGGAAAGTAAAATCACACTCCTAACTATTTAATAAATTTTCTTCATATGTTTTTTGTTAAAGAAAACATACTTTGTTTAGAAAGGAAATGACTTTGGAATAATAAAATGCCTTTTAAAATATGAATTTATTTTGATGTTTTTATGAATAAATGCAAACATTAACAAAATTCTAATTAGTTATAACAAAGAGTTAATAGAACATAACATAAGTACCATACATAATTCTTGGTTCTAAGGAGAGTGGGCCCTTGCTCCTTTCAGACTCAAGAACAAAGATTAATCAATGCTGGAAACTGAAGTGATAATTCATAAAATTGAAATGATTACAATCTGGATAAAACTTGTAATATACTTGTACGTATCTTTTATCTATTCTTTAATCTCTATTATATATTATTTTTCAATGACAAAAGTCTTACATTTTATACTAATATAATCAACTTAAAATACGATGCAAAGAAATAGGATTCCTTGGTCGATCCACTCATCCAAAGATAGGATATTAGATTTCTAAGAGATCTAATTATCCTGGTTAAATAAATATCCTATCCTATAATAGTCCTAAGATCCAAATATATAAAACTTTATCAAAATCAAATCCTAAAAAATATCAAGTAGGTAGTTTCCTTATTTGACTCTAGCTGGAATGATTCTCTATCATCTTATCTGGCTGTCAGCTTCCCCATTTTTAGCTTCATCCTTATAATTCCCTGCAGAATCAGTAGGAATGAGCCTGCGGAGTCCGTAGAAACAAGCCTATAGAGTCCTTAAAAATAAGCCTACAGAGTCCATAGAAACAAGCCTACAGAGTCCATAGAAATAATCCTATAGAGTTTGTAGAAACAAGCTTATAGAGTTCGTAGAAGCAAGTCTGTAGAGTCTGTAGAAACAAGCCTGTGGAGTCTATAGTTTTGCTGGATATAGATCAAAATTAAACTTTTAATATACATCACCTGTGTCTTCTCCTAAGCATTCTTCACAAAAAAAATCACTAAAGCATGCTATGTATTAGACATTAATGACAAAGTAAAGGTTTAGTCTTTGGTTCAATATAAACAAGTATATATTTTCCATGTAATAGCTATCTAACAATCTATGATTTACATAAGATAATATCCTTTTAGAGATGAATTGAGGGAAATAACATGTCAATAATGAGCCATATTCTAAGCTTATAAATACATTTGATGGTGACACATCCAAGTGTCAAAGATTTTATTCTAAATAAAGATATAAGTGAAAAAAGCTTTAGTTAAATAACCAAGGTCATGGAATATGACATTGAGATCAAAGTCACAAAGTTGGTTAGCTACAAAAGACTTTACGAAAATCTATCCCAAGACTTGTAAGAGTCTAATGAATAGGTTATGGTGTCAAATGATCAATAAATTGCAAGTAATCAGGTCTCAACTTCCAACTAGTTCCAAGATATGGTAATATATCTACAAGATGGTATTTATCCTTCTCATCGCATTCCTTCAAAGAGGAGATATTTTATATTAAATTCAATTCCTTTCCTCTTTGTTGATAATGTATTATTTAAAAAGTATATCAATGATATACTACTACGATGTATAGAACTAGGTCAAACATATAATTTATTTAACGAATCCCATTATGGATATGGTGGAGGACATTATCATCTAGGATTATAGCTCATAAGATCATGAGAGGTCGGTATTACTGGCCAAGTTTATTTGGTGATTGCCATGTATGGATCAGGAAATGTAGATAATGTGTCATGTTTTTTGGAAAAGTGAGACTTGCAGCCTTACCTCTCCAAATAATTTTAGTTAATCAACTTTTTACCTAGTAGGGATTGGACTTTTTCGGTGTTATGAACCCCCCATCAAGATTGGGACATAAGTGGATCCCGACTGCCAAAAATTATTTTACCAGATGGACAAAGGCAGTATCATTAAAAGAATCCAATAAAACCAATGTTTTAGACTTTTATGAAGGTTTACTTACCAGATTTGGGGTCCCTACAAATATAATTTTTGATAATGCTATAGATTTTATATGATCTAAGATCAGTTAGTGCGTAGTTCAACATAGTATTTTTATCAGTACCTCATCAAATTATTATCCATAAGGTAATGGCCTTACTGATTATACTAACAATAATTTGTTGAGGATCATTAGGAGGATTATAGAAGACAATAAAAAATCATGGAATCTAAAATTAAACTCATCTTTGTATGTTGATAGGATCACCTAGAAAAGATCAGTTCCCAACTATCTATACAAACTAGTATATGGTAAGGAAGCAAGAATGCCTATTTATCTTTAACTCCCTACTTTGTAACTAATGCATCAGCTTGAGATTTTAGAGATTGAGCCAATGTCATGGAGCTAGAGGAGACAAGGCATCTGACCATGTTGGCTATGGAGGCTTATCAAGCAATGACAAAGAGATATTTTGACAAAGGAACTTCTTCAAAAAGTTTCTAAGAAGGATATTTGGTCCTTAAGTGGGATGAAGATAGAGCCAAGCTAGGAAAACACACAAAATTTGATTCTGTTTGGAGTGGACCATATACAATTTCCAATTACAAATCCCACAATGCTTTTTAGCTCACAGGGATGAATATTGAAGAATTTCCTATCCTAGTCAATGGGATACATTTTAAACACTGCTATTAAGGAAAGTTAAGTACCTTGTACATAGTTTTTATTTTTTTCTCCAAGTTTTTTCTAACACATTAGTTAGTTTAATTTCTATTTTGTTTTAAATAAGTGCTTCTTTCTTGTACAATCATCTAGTAGTTTAATTGCCTTTGTTTTTAGGTTAGTTTCCCTTTCAGTTTGTTTTATTTCCCTGTTGGTATTTTTCTATCTTTTCAAGTCAAAAGGATATCTTAAAGTCATGTAATGGTCCATGTATTGTATATGATGATCCAAGAATTATGTATATGGTCTGAGTTCTCAAGCATAGCAGGCATGCTTCCCATCTAAGTCGTCAAAGATGTTGGCCTTTTTTGGTCTACATACAGAGATTTTAAGGATCAAGCAATGTTCATGATTGAGAGAAGGATCCAATGATAAAAGAGCAAGATCATATTGCTTAAAGTGTAATTCTATTGATCTTAGAGAAATAGGTCTACAAAGTAAATGGAGGATCTAGATAATTTTACATAGGTAATCTTATAGTTTAAGTCATGGATAGGTTTGCTTATGATTTAGAAGTTCATTAGAGCCTCCAAATATCAAGCAAAAGCTCAATGAATAATTCTAGGATCTAGACCGTCATTAGAACATCACTCAAAAATGGATTGGTCAACCTTTTTTCACATTTGATAAGTATGCTTAGAAAGCCTCACAAGCCCTCATGTCACAAATACATGTTGTTCTTAATACCTTGATTAATTGATTCAAGTTTTGTGCCTCCAGGATTTTTTTTCTTTGAGATATAAGCCTTCAAATTTGACCTAATAGATGAAGATGCTCATACGAAAGTCAAGTTTAAACTTAGGTAAAAATTCATCATTTCTTAAAATTAAGTCTATATAATGTCAAATACATCCATACAAACATCAAATGATGTTAGCATGAATGCTAATTTTAATTAAGGTAAGTAACCGTTTGGATTCAAAAGGTCCTTAAAAGGATTGAAGTTGGTTGAGATCTAACATTCTGTGGGAGCCCTCATACTAACACATAATATTTAATGATCTACATTGGAGTGAACCAAGTCAAAAGGTCCCTAGGTTAAAGCCTTCAAAGATCTACAAGTTGGACATATATCTATGGTATGGGATAATCAAGCCAAAATATAATGGTACATGGTTACTAACAAAAGGATGGGTCCAAGCCAAATTAGGGGTTCATATTCAATCATACCAATGATCCAATAGAGCGTAAGAATTGATAGGAAAGTCGGACTAGGAAGATTTAAGGTATACATGAACTCGTACATCTAGATTGGATGGCAAGTGTGAGTCAAATTGGTCAATGAATCCAAAGAGATAATGAGTCAAGGATAAGTGTCACAAGTGCATTTAGTTGGTATAAAATTAGTGGCTTTCAGGCATTCATGCACAAACATATCAATGGAATGAGGTAGAGTCAATAAGTCAGTGTATCTATGTTAGGAATTTTGTGATCCAAAGTTAGTTTATTTTATGTTAGAATATTAATACTTAGTATTTCAATTGTTTAGAAGTTAATTTTAACTTATTATATTTTATTAGTGAGATTGTTGGTTCAAGATAATGTTGGTGCCATAACCACCTCATGTGAAAAGCTTATAAATCTTTTCACCTTCATTGTAATTAATGATCTAAAATAATACAATTAAATATTTTGTCAAATATATGTTTTTATAATGTTATTTCTTTATTGTTTGCATTAGAATATGGGATAATAGTGGTATCTAAGCCATGACATGGAAAATTTAATAAATTTGTAGAATGAAGATGAGTATGGAAGCTTGAAGGGAAAGACATATTTTTTCTTTGATAGCAAAGGGCAGATTAAACCAACCAATGTGTTGTACAATGCTTCATTTCCATAGTAGTCTAAACTAGCCATAGCATTATATCTTCCAATGTACAAAAATTGATGGATCAAAGCATTATAGATATAAGATAAGGAAGGTGGATCATTTGAACATGAGTTGTATGGACATAGCAGTCTAACCCAGATCTTCCAACATCCAACATTGATAGATCACTATTTTGTTTACTAAAAATCTCCTTTTTTATAGAGTACAGACTTGTTATACGACATATGTAAGCAACCACTAAAAATACTAGATGGAATACAAACAAAGCTTTTACATCCCAAGCTTGCATGTCTTGAGCATCTAATAATCAATCTGAATAAAAGGTAACTCAATTTTTTGTTAAGTGATTTGAGAACAAGGGCAACACATTTTTTATATCAATAACAGATCACACTTTGAAGAGGAATGAAATATTATATATCTGATGCTTATACAAAAAATAAATGATGTTACAATGCCTACCTACATACTGTTGTGCCAAACATAGCCAATTAAAAAAAGTATTGAAAATTTCTAGCACAGACTTGGTACAGCCACAAGTTTATTTAGGTTTTAATTATTTCCATTGGTTTTGATAAATGGGACCCATTAGATTAGGAAGATAGGAGTTTAAAATGTTAAATAAATTCACATTTATATTTTTTCATTTTTAATTGAATCATTTTTTTACAACTATATGATTTGTTTGTCAAAATTCATAAAAATTAAGATCATGTAATAAACCCTGTTGATTTGTATTCAAATTTGTAAAAATAAAGTTGGTTAGGAAACATTTTGATAAGTCATTGAAAAAAGAGCTCAAGGTTTAAATCCTCAAAAGTGTCAAAAAATCCTTTTTTTCAAAGCAATCATTTGAATTAATTCTAGAAAATAGGAAAATCAGTATCCACTGTGACCATCTCTACCATATTTTGAACACATTGTCATATTTTTTTGTCAAAAGTTACTTTTTTGGAAACTAGACTTAGATTTATAATGAGTATACAAAATGAGGGTCCATCATGTCTTGATATGAAATTTTAATCCCCATAAACTAGTAAAAAAAATTGAATTAGCATTGAGAGGGGGTCTGCCTAGCCTGACAGAGGAGCGAAATTTCAAATTGTCATATCTTATACATATGGTGGAAAAATTATTCATATGACCACTCATTTTTCATGGAAAATTATTTTCAAGATAATTTGTGCAATTTTTTTTTGATTCTGACATGTGTAGATCTATATTTCACATATTTTGAGCAAACTATGCATTGTAATGAAATTAGGTGCATTTTCAGTTGAAACTGACACCTTCAAAATGCAATTTTTTTTTGTTTCATTATGCTTGTATTCTCATAGAACATATATTCTCTCATAATTCCTAGGATTATTTTTAAAATGGAAGCTATTTTGAAGGTAAAGGCAAAACCTCGATAGCATTCCTTATTTTTCTACATCATGACTAAAATTATGAGTCTCATTTATGACACTGGATGCCTAACTCCTAAGAATTATAAAGAATAGTCAATGAAAATGGAAAAAACATTAATATTAAATGAATTAAAGGACTTTGTTTAAAAATATCCATCATTTCCTACCGAAGCCCCAAAACTTGTAGAATTTCACAAACGTGACAGGTGAGCTCTTGCATTATTTAAATCCACTTGCAGTGCACAAGTCATAGTTCATATAGAAGCTATCAAATATAAAGCATGGAAAGCATGGAAATATCTAAAATATTTTTATGATAAAAAACCTTCTTACAAAAAAATTGATCTCCTTATGCAGTTGCTCAACACTAAACTCACTAATGATGAAGATGTTTCATAATATGTGTCACACGTTAAGAATTTGAAACAAGAATATGGCACTACTGGAGGAAAAATTGATGATGAAATGCTAATTTATATTATTTTTAATGGTCTCAATCCTAGTTATAGGAGCTTTCTAGATATGTTATAGCTTAGTGATAAGCTTAACAAATTTGCATTTGATTTGATTTGTGAGTTTTTCACTCAACATGAGCGATAATTTGTAAAAAAGAAAGAAAAAACTACTGAGGATGCATACTTTATCAAAACAAGAAATCCATTATATGATCCCAAAGAGAAATAGAGACACTCTAAGAGGCACACTTCCAATCATGAGCATAATTTTAGTTCTTTAAAACATAAGCATCATTTTGGAGGTAGAGATCATTCAGGCTCTCTTAAGCATAGACATCATTCTGGTTCTCCAAAGCACGAACATCAACACAAAAATTTACATGGACATAAGTACAAGCACAAAAGTTATTCATGTGGATATTATTCCTCTCATTATAGTGTATGTGATACAATATGCTATAATTATGGTGGCATGGGACATCTCTCTACAAAATGTCCCTCCCGATGGAGGTCCTCTCGACATCGATAGAAAGTAGAAGCATACTTTATTGGTTCCTCCAGCTATTCTAGTCATTCTTATGGCTATTCATTTGTATCCTCTTCTAATGGATGGGATGACCATGAAGTTACATGCTCTATAAATGATGACTATATCTTTTGAGATAGTGACTCACCCATCTTGTATGAGTGGCTAGGCTCAAGATTGGGATTTGATGTAGTTGTATTTTTTGGATTGTGGACTTTGCTTTCATAGATGTAGTTTTGTTATGATATTTTATGTGGAGCATTTAAATGATTTTTACTTAGTTTATTTTTTTCATGGATTTTCACCTCTCACCTGATAGGGTGAGAATATATTACATATTATTTTTTTGATCAATCATCGGTGATGTGTGGTATGAGTCAACATTGTGTTACTAGCATTGTTAGTGCTAAACAAAGGTCTACAAGAGATGTTGGAAATTATTGGGCATCAGTTTGAGATGTGCCATACATAGTATAGAGGGCAACCACTCATTGGATGGATTTTGTGTGAGGATCGATGTGGTTGGATAGTGGGTGATCATGTTTTACTATAGTGCAAGGATGATCAAGATGTGATCAGTCTAGGATGCATAGTGTACTAGTTGCAGTTGTGGTAGATCTACTTGGATGACTTACAATTATTTGTTCAAGTCTTTTTATACCCCTTTGGATAAAGGAGGAGTTCATTAGGAATTTTATGATCCAAAGTTAGTTTATTTTATGTTGGTAGATTAATACTTAGTATTTTAATTTGTTAGAATTTAATTTTAACTTATTATATTTTGTTAGTGAGATTATTGGTTCATGGGAATGTTGGCTCCATAACCACCTCACGTGAAAAGCTTATAAATCTTTTCACCTTCATTGTAATTAATGATCTGAAATAATACAATTAAATTTTTTGTCAAATATATGTTTTTACAATATTATTCTTTATTGTTTGCAATGGAATCTAGGCTAACAATCTATAGATTCAATGAACATAAATATAGTTGAACACAATGTATATATTACAAGTTGGCAATCGATATCCAATAAGTAAGAGCAATCTTGAGACATTTTCGATGAAAGTTAAAGAAGTTTAAATGGACCTAGGAAAAGTAAATGTAAAAAATATAAGCTTGGAGTTGAACAAGAGTTAAACTAGGGCCACAGTTTAGAGACTAAGAATTGCCATTAACTCTTCATATAATAGATCTTTTGGGTCCAATACAAAAGGCAAAGATTAATTAGTGACCATGAAGCAAAGTCAGACAGTTTGCAGACTTTCATAGATATTGTAACTATATGAAAAGCAATGGTCTAAGATTGGTTTTCATATATAGTAAACCTATGTATCACCTATAATCATTGATCATTTTTTATAATTCAAAATATAGTTGGCCACCTAATGTAGATGTGGCACTTTTTATCCAGTTCTAAGACATGATCCTCATCAGCAGGTCACATGGAAGTAGTATGGAGCCCCAAGATAATGATTGGGTGGATGAATAAGGATAGTGAGCATTCAATTATTTTGTAAGGCCTTTAAAATTGTGCCTTATTAATAAGATATTAACTCAAACACATCCTTGAATTGGCACTAATACATCATAAGTGGTTGGTCCTTTTCTAACATATAGTTATCTCTCTCTCCTTTTTTTCTATAAATTTAGGATTTTAAACCTTAAAATTAATCCATCCATCCTCTATCCCTCTTTTTGGTATGACTAGACTCTCCCAAAATTTATACTGCAACACCTTTTGATGTAATAAGGATTGAATTCCATCATTTTCTAAGCCAAAATGAAGTGTGCTCCATGAATTCATGCACTATTATTAAGTGAACATATGTTCCTCACTTATGTCTAAGTTTTTCTTGCCTTTAAGAATGGTTTAATAATCTCATAGGTCATTATAATCACAATCTATAGTTTATTGTCTAGTTTGAAAGTAGATATTTTCCCTCTTTTGCTAATATGGTAACTGATTAATGTCTTGTTATAAAATATTTATGTGAGATTCATGTTCTTTGGTATGAAAAGTGTCTCATAGTGTGTTTTTTGCGAGTTAGAGTGATCAAATCATTGGTGCATCAACACTTTTTTACATGCTTTTATAAGTTTTGTTAATTTTCTCTCCCTTTACCAAGCAAGTGTTATTTTAGGTTTAGTGTAGGTGATAGATCCATAAGTAATTCAACCTTTTATAGAGGTCTGATCCACTTTCAGGATACCCACATCCTAGGATAAGTCCCATGTTGGACTAGATTTGAGTAAGAAGATCTAAACAATGCCCTCCTTAGCTAGGGTACAAATCTAGAACCCCAACATGTCTTCCATAAGACTTGGGGTTGTGTGGAAGATTATAAATATAGAATGTATCATGGGTCAAATATTATACTGGGATATTAGCTAAGATGGTATAATGATTAAACATTTCAATAGGTGGTATGTGGGAAAGTGAATCAAGGGTATCAGGGTCAATGTAGTTGGCCTTTGGTAAATAAAAAAGTATTTATTTTCCCTTGTCCTTCTTAAGAATAGAATTCAAGCCAAAATAATAGTTATAACTTTGGTACTTGGCCTCCAAATGATTTTAATGTTCATATGGATGCAAATATCCATAGATAGTAACCTCCATAATTGAATGGAAGAACTTGATACACTGGTGCAATGTTGAAGGTATTGCATGTATTTAATCAATCCAAGGTCTGCACAAAATCATATTATATGAAAAATCAAGGTCTAAAACATGGCATACTATATCATGGGTCAAGGGTCCAACAATAATTGGCAAGCTAATGGTGCCTTATGATTTTCATTCTTCATTATCATAGGCCTTGATTTTGATTATTTTTTATTGGACATCAATTATGGTATACCCAATAAGCTTGATGTGCTTTAGAGACACAATATTTAGACCTGATCCATTCTCTATGAGGACACATTTCACTTTGTGCCCCGTTATGACAACTTTGATGTATAATGGATTGTTATGTAAAGGGCCAAGAGATGACATATCATTTTTGGTCAAAGGCTAATTATTGGCTTGGGGCTAAATGTCCAACCAAATCTTGAAATTTGTCTAGAGATATGTCATTTAGAACTTGATATTGGACAAGGAACTATGTTAATATGTTTTTATGGATTATACATATACACAAAAAATATAAAATGGATATTTGTGCAAGCATCTTCTGTAATTATTCCATAATATCAAATGTCTTTTATTTTATGGTAGTAAATGGATTGTTCCTATCCAAAATAATTTTTTGAGTGGGTTTAGTGGCAAATCATTGTGGGCCTGGTATGGTAATATTTGATCATCAAGTTGTGATTACACAATCGAGATGATATATAAGACCATTATTGCTAGAAAATGATGGTAGTGGGGGACTCTATAGGATAAATCTTGGTTACCTATGTACATGTGCATGATCATGATGTAATGATGAGTTATCAGTATGAGGTCCAAAAGTAGTAATCCCTACTTGCTGGTATGCCTATGTTCAATCCCATATCAAGGAAGGATCATCAACATGGGTTGGTTGGTTGGAATTGATTATAAAAAAATCTTGTTTGATTGGTACTTGGTATTAGATTGATGGAGATAGTGGAAATGTTACCTCCCACAATATGGCCTATAACCTTGTTTTATTCATGTGCAACTACATGGTAGGTCTATTACTTGTTGGCATTGTGTTGGCCTTGGTTCCATCCATTTTGATGATGTTATTTTTGTTGTTGATTTTGTTGGTTCTATTTTGGATATTGATATTGATATTGTTATTTTTCTAGCCTTTATTTCTATTTTTGTTGGTTGTTATGTTGTAGAAAGGGGTTTTGATAAATTCCCAGATTTTGATTGGATGTAGAAGCTCTATTATCTAATGTTATGTCTTAATTTTCTAGCATGTTCTCAATTAGATGTTTAATTTACACACAATAATGTAAATTATGTCCATTAACCTGATGATACTCACAAAATTCATTTTGTCAATACCAATCTGGATAAGGAATGTTGTTAGGATAGTGTTTTAGAATAGACTAGCTAATCAGATTAGCGGTAATGAGTTTAAAAAGCATGGATTTAATGGGTTCTCCAAGGTCATGAAAGATACAATGAGTAGGAAAAATTATCCTTAGAGGATGGATTTTCAAAGTAAAAGGTTACTATGTTTGTTGCATTGTTCTAGGATACTATTCTTGCTACATTTGTTGAAGAGGTTTTTTATTAGGAGTAGTTTACATATGCAACATAGGATAATTAGATGATGTTTGCACCATTTGGACATGTCACAACTTAGTTAATCCATTTCCAACAACATTATTGTTGCAATTAAATTGTTTATACTTTTCATAATTATTGGCTTGGGTTGGTTGTGATGTTTGCACTTGGACTTGGTTTTGGTTCTGGTCATTGTTCTGGTTTTGATTCTAGTTCTGATTAGATAAGGTAAGATTGATGATCCCTTTGTTAATAAGGGATATTTTGATCAATAATCCTTTATCAATAATTTCCTTTAAAGTGTGTTTATATTGCATCTCTAAATGGTAAGATATCTCACTATGGAAATTCTTGGTAAACACAATGGCTAATTTCTTATTTGGTAAACTATGGGTGAACCGGTTGGCATGGGCTCTCCATTACTATAGGTAAATTGTAAACCTTTCACCAACCTTTTTTTTGGATTGTGTCAATTCCACTAATGAAGTTTCATGTTTAAGATTTTAGGAGAAGTGTTGCACAAACTTGTTTGAAAGATCATAAAAATAAAAAATTGAGTTCTTGGGTAATTTCAGAAACCACTCCAAAGTTTGTCCTACTAGACTCTTTGGGAAAAATTAGAGGAGGTATATGTCAGTATAGGCCATTAGTTGATAAAAAATAAAGAATTGGGTCAAGTGGGCCTTGTGGTGTCCTTTCCCTTTGTATTTTTTAAACCTTAGTGGTTTTTACCCTGGAGGAAATAATATCTAGAGATACTCCATATTGAGTGGGTGAGAGCACACATCATCCAGCTTGAACTTATTAGTTTGATTCACATCTTGGATGGTGGCAATTACATTTTTTATTTATTGCAATTCTTGGGCTATAAAACCAAAGGGAACATTGGCTTCGGGTGGAGTCTGGGTGGTCAAAAGTGGGTTATTTTGACTAGGGTATAATGAAGGCATTTATTGGGGAATATTGATTTGTCTAGGGAATTGAATAAGAATATGCATACACAAATTATGATGTGATTGTTGGAATTGCATGAATTTTGGTGTTATATTCTGGTTAGGATTGCGTATGTAGCTCTAGTTTTATAAAAAATTTGGTTGAGATGGAAGGATATGGATGGGAGTGATGTACAATGCTTTTTGAGGTTGATTAGGGACTTATTGATGACTATCCAAACCTTATTGATTATTTATGAACCAAGGCCTTATTTTTTAGTTTGCAACATGTTAGGAATAAAAGGTAATTGATAGCTAATTGGTACTTATGGAACATTAGAATCTCTTAGTAATTTGAATCCTTGTTGGGAAGTGGATGCATGTTGGATGCTCAACATTTTTCACTGACAAATACTCATAAATTATTGATTATACATCATTTGTGATTATAATGGTATGTTGGTATGTGACTGAAGAGGTATGTTAGTCACCACCTGATGATGTATAAAATTTGTTTCCACCTTTTGAGGTGGTAATATGTTTTGCCTCTACTATGTGGGTATGTTGGGTGGTGCTTATTGTTGTGGAACATTAATCGTCACTTATTGTGGTGGAGTAATATTTGACACATTTTGTTGAGGCATGACACTAGTTATTTCTTGACTGCTTAATCCTTAAGGTTAGGTGTTTGAAGAAGTAGATGGTTGAGGATTAGTGGTAGTTATTTGTGGTTGGGAGGTAGAAGTTCCTGCCCTTGTGTTTGAAAACCATTGATGGTGTTAACTAAAGGAACATTTTATTATGGGCTAGTTGTTTATGCATTTACACCACATTGGTCTAGATTGGATGATAATTACATATTATCTACTATATTTGGCTAACAATTCTGCATATAAGCATAAGATAGCTCTTTGATAGCTGGGGCATTAAACATGTCTCTAACTAAATTTATTCACATGAATGAGTCTATACCCTAATTTTATTGTCCTGTCAACTCAATTAAGACTCATATTCAAGGAGATAACTCAATAAGAGGATAATTAACATGATCATGTTATTGAAGTTGTGCGCTAAGTTTAGATAGGTTAATATGTTGTCTACATTTGTATGAAGTGGTCCTCTATGAGGCCTTTTCTTATGATGAGCATACGAGGGTACTGGTATGACATTGATACTAGAGCTTGATGATCACTAGAAGAGGCATGTTCATTGTTATGATTGTAAGGTATGTTTTAAGGCACTCTTACTAAACTTGGCAAATTTTCATGGGGGAATTATAATGAAAACTTATCCCCTACCTTTTTGGCTCTGATTAAGACCTCATCCTTGTTTGAAAATAAGTGATGATCAAACAAATAGGGTTCATAGGCTAATATAATTATAACATAGTACATTTATTGTTGGACTTGTTCTACAATCAAAGGTATGCTAGCTAGGTATTGTGCCATTTACTCTTAGTCCTACTCTGATTATGGAGGCATGTTGACCAAATAATGCATTAAAGAGTCTTGAATTTATTCCCCTAATTGAGTATTGTAATGTGGATATGGATTTGTATCATAAATTACATCATATCCATATGGGTATTGAACAAATTCTTCTTGTGTGACCATAATAATATACCCTATATTGTATATACACCACTATGAGTATAGTGAGACATGTTTGAATTAATGGTGAATATTTCATGATAAAAGGGGTTAGAGTTATACAAAATCTAAAAAATAATGTCTAAAAAAACATGGTTTGAACTCAATCTAACTTTATTAATGGGATGCAGTTGTATCTCCAAAAAGGATTTATACAAAAACTTGGTCTAAAATAACCTAACATAAAATGTGTAATGCTAAAGGTCTCACACAAAATGGTCAATTGGATTAACTAAAAATATAATGCCAAACTCTAGGCTCAATGTGTTCCAAATAGGTCTAATCTAGGAAAGTAAAGGTTTCTACATATTTTATCCAAACATGATGTTAAAATCTAGGCTCAAAATAGGCATGTGGTTTAATATAAAAAATATGAAACACTTTGTCATATACTAGGTATTCAACTATAGACATGATCTTGGTCAAATTGGCATAAGGCATGAAACAAAAGGCACTTGGAGATAGACTATATTCTCCAAAATAAAGGAACAAACTAATAGTTTTCAAATTTGGTAAAGAATTAACCTAAGTTACATGACCCAAAAGATAAAGATCAGTGTCTATGCCCAAATTACATAAAGCATGAAATAAAATAAATAAATGTTTGGATTCAAACTTGTCAAGGTTAATTAAAAACTCAACTTAGGAAAACTAGGCTTCTTTGCTCAACAAGATAGACAAATGTGAACAACATATTAACACTAGACAAAGACCCAAAAGACATACATGGATTGATTCCAAATTGGAAACTTTAGATACATGGAAAAACAAGTATAAGAAATGATTAAAGTAGTGTAATGGTGTTATCACACTCTAAAGATGTAATTAATGGTTTGCTTTAAGACTCAAAGGCACAAAACTTGAAATGGATTGGGCAACATAATGTTACCCTTTCCAATGAAGTGATACACACATAAATATTTGTCAAAAAACTAAGGGAAAGGAAAGGTTTCAAGAGGATGTCATAATGCTTCCTCAAATAATGTAGTAGTGTAGACACAAAACTCATTTTGACATGGGAAGACAAACAAATAGATTTAGACTAAAAAACCAAGCAATAAAGGATGAAATGATAAAATACAACTATGTATAATGTCTTAGATATTGAAATTGATAAGGTTGCATCGTATTGTTAAAATCCATAAATATACATGATCTTAGGAGGATTTTAAGTTCTAATCCAAAAATAAAAGTGCATGAAGTAGTAGGGTTTTTACACCCCCTTCTACCAAGAGATTGCACGATAACATGGAACTTCGAGCTACTTGCCTTGCATCAAAAATATGTTCGTGGCAAGTGAGATTATTCTAAAACTTAAATTTTTTACCATTTAGATGGTCTTAAGTGTGGTTAACATTAGAGATGCCTCACATCAATTGATTTCATACCAGTTAACTTACTATGCAAGGGTTTATTCTTTTGCATAATGATTCCATTCATATACTTCTTAGTATAATCCCCTGGTTAGCTAGACTTGGCTCAAGTCTACATTATGATTGGAGAGGTTAGCCACTCAACCCCTGGTAATCTTAGTATACATACCTTGATTTGTATACTCCACCATATAACAAGGTTGACACGATGCTAGGAGATAAATTCCAAGGTCAAAGTACCCATAAATAACTTGTGAGGAGGATATGAACTCCCACTAACAAGCTAAGTTGCATAAAATAAATGACTAAGTGAAAATACTTTAGAGGAGGATATGGGTTTTGGGGAGAGCCTTAACAATTTTTTTTCATGACTTGTATAAGGCACAAATTGCAAAGAAGAAGCACTTTTGGTCACTCGATTTCCTTAAAGGGGATTGGGGGACAACATACACGCATTCTTCATTTTGTTAAAAAATAATCAATACAAATATCTAGCATAAAACAAATGATTATTTATTTTAGTGCACCAAATGTAAGTGTTTTTGAAATTTTTGGCCCCTTGGCTTAAGTTGAAAAATTGTAATAACTTTCACAAAATAACTAATCATAAACACCTATATTCTTTTTAATCACTAAAAAAATGTTCAAGACTTAGCACTTGAAAATTTATGTCCTTTTCTCACTTTGGTCCTACAAATTTAGAGTGTTTCCTTCTACTTTGAATCATAATTATCAATGAGAAAATATTTAAAAAATTGCTTTCAATTTTCTCTATTTTTATTACATAGAGATCAACGTTAGTCCATAGTGATCAATGCCAGTTAGAAAGAAATTGGTACCAGTTTGAATAGAACCAATGTCAGTCAATAAAAATTGATGCTAGTTACTTGTGAACCCTTAGGCACAAATTTTTTTTTCACAAAACACTTTTTATCCTAAATTTAGTATAAAATCTCAAAAAAACCTCTAGATCCTGCAACAAGATGTTCAAATAGAGACCTAACAAGCTTCAAAATCATAAAAATTCAACCTATAACTCTCAAGGAAACTTAAAAACTCAAATTTTTACCATGTTTTTCCATACATATGGACTAATGTCGGTTAGGATAGGACCAACGTTAGTTAGGGGAAATAGATATTAATCACTGTGTAAACAATGTGTGACCAAAAAAATAAGAAAATATAATTAAAAACTCTAATTTTCAAGATGATCAAGCATTCATTAGAAAATTTAATAGTTTCAATTTGGTCTCCTTGTTACATGGGATGCATTAAGTCTCTCACTGGGTGTGCCATTTGTGATCATAGGAATCCAAGAAGGAAGGTTAGTAGAGTGTTAATTCAAGTAAACAAAACTCAATAAAAACACACTAACACTAACACTTACAAGCCTATATCTTAGGGGTGATCTTAGTCAATAAAACCAAATTAAAATCACAACTAAAATGCAAAAGACACACAATCCTTTACCTTCTTTGGGAGTTCCAAATGCATTTTTAAGTCATTTTCTTAGTTTATGCTTAAAGAGTCTTGGGCAATGGAGTTCATGTAGCTCCCTCTCTCCTTAGCACCATTTTGGATTATGTTGGCTTGGTGTGGATTGGATCAATATTTGGGAATTATAACATTATTGATGTGAATGTCATACAACAAAACCTGCATTATAAATCTATAATATCCAAACTTAGAATTCAATGGGCAATGGCTTGTATTTATAGGCTTAGGAATTAACCCCAACCCAAATGAGTCAAGGTGGAGTTAAGGCTTGGAATGGGTTTAAAACTAACCTAAGTGAGTCAAAACTAACACTATTATAATTAATAGGTGTCAATTACTCATGATTTCAAATAATAGGCATGGATCTCCAAGATGAGATATTTTCCAAAGGATTGACAACTCATAAAGGTAATCATGAAAGGCTAAGATTTTTCATATTTTTGAATTTCATTTTTTAGTAATTCAATAATTACACATGGATAATTCAACTAGGCATTTAATTTGGTTTAGCTTATTAATTAATTCTGAGTAGCTATTTAACTCTTTCAAGATTTGATTTTATGTGTGAAAGTACCCCACTTAATAGGTCCAAAGTCTAAATTGACTATTGTGATGCCAAAAGATGATTAGGGATGAATTTGTGAGAGGTTATAATTAAACACAATAATATACCCCAATTATATATGTCTTAATGAGATTCTAAGCTTTGACAAATTATGCAAAAGTAAATTTGGGACATTTAATGATTCTTAGGCTTAATTTACAATAGTTGGTAGGAATCGGTCTAAAGTTTGGTTGGAGGCCTTTAATGGCAAGGTTTAGGTGTCTAAAATTATATAGTGTGTGTGACTATGTTTTTTAGGTGTATTGATAGGTCCAACAAAATTTATCCCCCACTATTCAAAAGGTTGTTGTTGAAGCACTGGCTAGAGTGGCATTTCATCTTGATGGTTTGGATTTCCCATCTTTTTACAAACATAAAACTATTATGTGATTTGGTGTGCATCCTAAAATAAATAAGGCCACCAAAAGATACTTTGAAAAAAAAAAATTATTATAGCATCTCTAGTGAAGTGACCTTTAATAATGCCTTGATGTGCTTCTTCAAGTACTTGAGGTCGTTCATGCTCAAGTGTAACTTTGCACAGTACTTCATCCTTACCTAGATAGTAAAATAATCCTCTGATGATACTAAAAGGAATGGCCTTAGTAATCAAATGCTTATTTTCTCATTATATGTAGTGTTTTATAAATGTCCCCTATTCCAAAAATTGTGCAATCTCTTCTAATTGTTTAGGAATTGTAGACACATGGAATAAATGTGCATCAAGTGATTCATTAGGAATTTCTTCTATATTTTTACCATTTTGTTTTCAACTCAAATGGTATGGTCCAAAATTCTCTCAACTAGGTTTGATATTAATGTGAAACTAAAAATATTGAAAAATCATTAACCATTGATATATATATATATATATATATATATATATATATATGAATGACTTCCTAGCAAAAGTTTATTCACCAGGTAATGTAAGGCTTGATGATCGATAAACAACTCAAATGGTGTAGATAATAAATAATGGAAAAAATTATGTAGTGCTAATACTATCACAAGGGATTCACACTCAGTGGTAGCGTAATTATTTTTATCCATAGACAACTTTTGACTGGCAAAATGAATGGGGTGATCTAAACCACCTTCTCCTGACTACACTAACATTGTTGGAAATATTGTCATTGATGTCAAAGGTTTAGTATTATTGGTGATAAAGGCCCCATTGCATTTAATGTTGTTTATCTTGGCTAATGTGAGTTAATATTTATTTAATATTAATGAATATATTTTTGGTTGCATATGAGACAAAAAAAGGGCCCATGGAGAAGTCGAAGATTCATTATCAATAATATGTGGATCAAGATGGATTCCACCACTTTCAATTATATTTTTTACTTTCTCTCTAAAATAAAGACAAAAGAAGGATGGGACACATTTTCCCATGAAGAGTCATCTTGGGGAATTCCAAGAGTCACCAAGTGAAGACAAAAGAGTAAGGGCACAATTTCTCATGAAGGGACACTTTAAGGAATACGAAAAGTCACCAAGATGAGGAAAAAATATGGAAGGACATTTTTGGTCATGAAGGGTCACCAGATGACCTTTCAAATGCTTGAATATGAAGGGTCATACAAGTTTGGCACCATTTTCCATGAGGATTGAAGGGTCACAAAGGGGGAAGGCCAAAGGTCATTTGGAAAGCTATAAATAATGGCTTGAGAAGCCTTTTGTAATATGGAAGATAGAGGTTGATTTGATATTGTATTATCTAGCTTAGAAGAGAAATTGTGAGAGTTGAATATGTTTTGTATTTGTTATATCTAGCTTAGAAGAGCAAAGGTGAGAGAGAGGAAAGAGATGTTGTATTGATCTATCATTTGTTGAGATAGCAACATTGAGAGATAGGTGTGTGGTATACACAAAGGGGTTGGTGCTCATGAATTGTTGTTGGGTTGGTGCTCAGAAAAGGGGTTGGTGCTCCTATGGGTTGGTGCTCATGAATAGTAGCTAGGTTGGTGCTCAGCAAAGGGGTGTGGTGCTCCTGTGGGTTGGTGCTCATGGATAGTAGATGGGTTGGTGCTCAACAAAGGGGTATGGTGCTCTTATAAGCTTGGCTTGCGAATATTTTTTGGGTTTGTGCTCATTCATATACTTGAGATTGTTCTTCATGGTTTTTCCCACATTGGGTTTCCACATTATATCTGGTGTCTCTCTCTATCTTGTGTGGTGTTTATTGTTTGAGTTTTATTGCATATATTGAATTTTTGATTAAGTGAAATTTGGTTAAAGGAAAGTTTTATAAGATATATGATATATTGATTCACCCCCCCTCAATATATCTCATGCTTAACAATTGGTATCAGAGCAAGTTCCTTTTTGAAAAGTTTTACAGCTTGAAGGTAGATCGGGAAAGCACGATGGCTGGGTCATAGGAAAGATTTTCTACAAATAAGGAACCTTTGGTTGATTGGATGAATTATGCTTTTTGGAGCATGAGAATGAAGGTTTATTTGATGGCCCTTGGATTTGACATATGTAAAGCAGTGGTGGAGGAATATGAAGAGCCAAAGACATTTGCAATTACTCCAGCAGAAAAGAAGGCAAGTGAATGTAATGATAAAGCTTTAGATGCTATTTTATGTGATTTATGTGAATCTGAATTTATTAAAGTTATGCAATGTAAATATTCTCATGAAACTTGGGTAAAACTTGAGAATATTTACAAAGGTGATGGAAAGGTTCAGCAAGCTAAGCTATAGACTTTTAGAAGGTAGTTTGAAAGTTTGAAGATGGAAGAAGAAGAAGATATAGCAAGTTATCTTTTGCGAGTTGATCAAATCGTAGATTAGATTCAAGGTCTTGGAGAAATGTTGGATGAGTCAATAGTGGTGCAAAAGGTTTTGAGATCTTTACCAATGAGATATGATGCAAAGGTTTAGGCAATTGAGGAGATGAAGAATTTAGCCAAGCTAAAGATGGATGAGCTTCATGGTATTCTCACAGCATATGAGATGTAGACACAACAAGATAAACCCTCAAAGAGAGAAGTGGCTTTCAAGACATCAAAGAAAGAGAAATCTAAGATTCAAGAATCAAGTGATAGTTCTAGTGATGATGAAGATGACAACATAGCACTTTTCATTCACAAGCCGAAAAGAGGAATAGGTAAATATCAAGTAAATTTACCTTTTAAATGTTTTAATTGTGGAAAGATTGGACATTTTCAGCTAGATGCCCAAATAAGGTTAATGATGATGAAGAAGAAAAGCCTACATACAAGAAGAATTTCAAAGGCAAATCTAAGAAGGGATTTGAGAAGAAGAGCCTATATTCTAAGGATCCTAGTTTAGGTGAAGATAGTGGAGTCAGTGATTCAGAAGAAGAAGAGATTTTATTCATGACCATACATGAAGGTGATCAAGAAGAATAAGAGGAGGAAGCTGAAGTGAATGTGGAAGGAGAGTTAGAAGCTATTCAGAAGAAGAATTGAAGATTAAAGTGCTAGATTGAGAAAAATGAACAAGAGTCAAAGGAAATGATTGAAGATCTACAAGCACACTTTGAATAAGCCAAGAATAATGAAGAAGATCTCACAACACAGTTGGAAATAGAAAGAAAAGAATGTCAAAGGTATGTTATTGAAATTGCCTCTTTAAAAGAAGATATTAAGAAAGCAGTCAGTGATTCAAAATTTGAAGATAGCACTAACATGCTGAATAAGATATTGGAAAGTCAAAAATAATATTCAGATAAGACAGGGATTAGTTTTGAAAATAAAAAGAGCTATGCTGAAGCTCTTACATGAGAAGAAACAAAAAGTGGAGAAATGAAGAATACAAAGGACATTCCAAATAGAGAAGGCTGGAAGGAACAAATCTACAAAAGGCAATCAGGTCAGAGATATATAGACAGGTCTTATTTTTATGGCTATTTTTTTATTGTAATAGAAAAGGTCATAAGAAATTAGAATGTAGAATAAGGGGAAGGAAAGTCAAGTAGAGTCAAGCAGAAGCCATAACTCTTTTGATCCTCTATTAAGCTTTGATGAAGAGACCATAGTATGCTACAAGTGCAACAACTTCAAACACATAGCTCGATATTGTAGAAGCATGTTCAAGTTAGTCAAGAAGGATTAGAGCTTCAAAGCTCCATTCATCAAGAAGAAGGATCAGAGTCTCAAATCTCCATTCATCAGGGAGAAGGTTTAGACATATTCATGGTAGAAGAAACAACATGAAGATTCTATAATGGTTCAGACAGCCCTACATGTAAGAGGTAAAAATCAGCCATGGTTAATTGATAGCGGATGTTTGAGGCACATGATAGGAGATAAAAGTAAATTCATATCTCTAAAGAAGATCAATGGTGGTACAATGAGATTCAGAGATAAAACCACTGCTAGGATAGCTGGAAAAGGTACTTTGAGTTTGGATTATGGTAGAACTAAGACTAAGAATGTTTTATATGTAAAAGGTCTTAAGCATAATCTGTTGAGTGTTAGTCAAATATGTGATCAAGGATATACATTAAAGTTTCATAAAGAAGGTTGTGAGATTAGAAGAAAAGATTCAAATGAGTTGATTGTAGATGCTTAAAGGATAGGGAACAATGTGTATATATTGTCAAATATCTTCTCAAAGGCACGATCAAAGGATACATTCAAAGAACGGTGAGAGGAGTTGGGAGTAATTTCAATTACTTCCTACCATTGATGTTCAACATTAGTTGAGGGAGAGCTAAGTGTGAGCTCCAAGTAGGCCTTTTGCCACTGATTTCAAAGGGGGAGAATAATAGGTATAGGTACAGGTATGGGTACAGGTGTAGAAAATAGGTACAAGGAATAGGTACAAGTTACTACAGTAAGGGGGAGTTATTGTATGTTTTCAGATGATAGTATGTGCAGGTGACAAGATGTGGCAGTTTCAAGATTGAGGTTAACATCAATGACAAAGGGGGAGCTTGTTGGAAATATTGTCATTGATGTCAAAGGTTTAGTATTATTGGTGATAAAGGCCCCATTGCATTTAATGTTGTTTATCTTGGCTAATGTGAGTTAATATTTATTTAATATTAACGAATATATTTTTGGTTGCATATGAGACAAAAGAAGGGCACATTGAGAATTCGAAGAGCCATGGGGTAAAGATAAAAGAAGGATGGGACACATTTTCCCATGAAGAGTCATCTTAGGGAATTCCAAGATTCACCAAGTGAAGACAAAAGAGTAAGGGCATAATTTATCATGAAGGGACACTTTAAGGCATACAAAAAGTCAACAAGATGAGGACAGAAAATGGAAGGACGTTTCTGGTCATGAAGGGTCACCACATGACCTTTCAAATTCTTGAATATGAAGGTTCATACAAGTTTGGTGCCATTTTACATGAGGATTGAAGGGTCACAAATGGGGAAGGCCAAAGGTCATTTGGAAAGCTATAAATAAAGGCTTGAGAAGCCATTTGTAATATGGAAGATAGAGGTTGATTTGATATTGTATTATCTAGCTTAGAAGAGCAATTGTGAGAGTTGAATATGTTTTGTATTTGTTATATCTAGCTTAGAAGAGCAAAGGTGAGAGAGAGGAAAGAGATGTATTTATTTATCATTTGTTGAGATAGCAACATTGAGAGATAGGTGTGTGGTATACACAAAGGAGTTGGTGCTCATGTGGGTTGGTACTCACAAATTGTTGCTGGGTTGGTGCTCGGCAAAGGGGTTGGTGCTCCTGTGGGTTGATGCTCATGAATAGTAGCTGGGTTGGTGCTCGACAAAGGGGTGTGGTGCTCCTATGGGTTGGTGCTCATGAATAGTAGCTAGGTTGGTGCTCGGCAAAGGGGTATGGTGCTCCTGCAAGCTTGGGTTGCTAATATTATTTGGGTTTATGCTCACTCATATAATTGAGATTGTTCTCCATGGTTTTTCACACATTGGGTTTCCATGTTATATCTGGTATCTCTCTCTATCTTGTGTGGTGTTTATTGTTTGAGTTTTATTACATATCTTGAATGTTTGATTAAGTGAAATTTGGTTAAAGGAAAGTTTTATAAGATATATGATATACTGATTCACCCCCCTCTCAATATATCCCGTGCTTAACAAACATAACACTAACTACAATCCCTACTACATCCACATGTATGTATAAGTACTTAATCTAATCCAAAAAATAAATATTGGTACAGTTACCAACCTTTGCTTTAATTTGATGAATACCACCTAGCATTCATCTATCTAGATAAAACATGTATCCTTCCGTAATAATTTATCTAAAAGGGAAGATATTGAATTATAACCCTTAATAAACTTTCTATAGTAGCCTGTATGTCTAAATAAGGATCGTACCTCTATTTCACTTATGTGTGGTGGCATTCCCATAATTATTATGATATTGGATGGATCCACTAGGATGATTTTATTATAGACTACATAAATTTACAAAACCCCAAAAGGTGTTAAAAAAGTATTTTTTTAAAATTGAGTGTTATCCATAGTACTCTGTTTCTCTCTAACAACAATCTTAGTTTGGGAAAGTGATTTTGAAATAATAAATAGACTACCAAATCATCTAAATAGACTTCTAAGAAATCATGGATGAAATCCTTAAACACAACTACAATAACCTATAAGAAAACTCCAATTTTGTTTTTTTAGTATAAATGACATTACCTTATATACAAAATAACCCCATTCTATTTCAACGGTCATCTTGGTTCTATCATGTTGTGTGATTGGAATCTGATGGTACCCACTAAAACCATTAGTAAAGGAATACACATTGTGTCCTATGACTACTTCTATAACTTCATCTATAAATGGGATAGGGAAAGTGTCATTTGCGCAAGCCTCATTTAAAATATGATAGTCACCACAAACTCTTATTTCAATGGTCTTCTTTGATTGAAACACCATAGGACTCACCTAGTTGGATTTATCCATAGGAAAAATAGTTTTGGCCTCCTGCAAGCAGTCTATTTTAGCTTTGGCCTTTAGCTTCATGTTTGGGTTCAAATAGTATGGTCTTTTCTTAATCGATCATGCACACTCCTTTAATTCAATATGAATCTCCACTAGAGATGGGTCCACACCCTTGAATTCAATGAACCTGGTCAGAAAGACATATTGATAATCTCATAACAGTCTTAGTACTTTAAATATGTCATCATGTGACCAATAATCATTAATATGTGTTAATTTTGGAACATCCTTGATCCCAATGTTCTCAACATGCTTTTTCAATGGTTCATGATAAATATTACATTATTCCTCACAAATGGAATCATGTAACAACTGTTCAGCTTCCCATTTTATAATGTTAATATGCCATAATCTTTCTTCTTCAGATGATTCTGTCACTGAGCCTGAAAGTGTCTCAACTTCCCATTCTAGTTTAAATAATTCTTCAAGAGCCATATCATCCTCCTTAGCTAAATCTATTGTCCACTCATCTTAATCTTGTATATTATAACATGTTTGAAAAGAGACATTTGCCTTATCCTTCTCTGATTTATAGGGTTGTAAATATTTATTCAAATCATAGTTTGCATTACAGGAGGAGGATGAATTAGTTAATCCATCTAAGTCTTCAATCCTCCCATGGCATATAAAAACCTTTATATTTTGTAATGCCTTATGTGTTTAAGGGTTATCATCTTCAAAAATAAAGGTCTGGATGGAATCAACTTGAACATATGCGCAATGTCTTGACTCCATTCTGTGCTCTTAGTAGATATACCAAGTAGTAGGAAGTGTACACAAAGTATAGTGGAATATATATACCCAATAATTTGGAGAAATAACCTCCATAGTCTAGAACTTAACACATTGTTAAATATGAAGATCAAGATAATCTCCTTCATGAAATATTGGTTAGTCCTTCCTTACTCCTTGTGGTAACTAGAACTGATCTAGAAGAATTTTGCATGATTCATCCCATTGCATAGATGCCTCATTATATACAAACCACCAGTTTGAAACAAACCCCTTCAATGCATGTGTGAGAGAACTAATTCTTTGGTTGATGTGAGGCACATGTTGTTAGAATCATAGAATAAACTGGCCAACATCCTCAATGGTAAATTAATGGGGTAGTTAGTGTTCTGTTACAAAGATTATGCATAGAGGTCATTCTTCATGGTCACCCTTCATCTAATTGAGAATGTGAGTGTCAAAATATCCACTTACCAAATAATCCCTATCCCAAATTAGAATGCCTTTCTCATTGGTTTTATGTAATCTTGATCTATTTGACCATCCTAATATAAAAAAATTGATGCCTGATTAAGTTGGTAACCTTATGGACATAGAATGTGCATTTCCTGCCATTAATGGTGGAATATCCAATCATGGTAGCAAATAATTGAAATGTAACTCATTTAACTATAATGGTACCTTGGGTAGGCTTATGATATTGTAGATGAAGTCACATTTAGTGGCTCTCAAGGATTGCCATTTTTCTTCAACGTTCACCTTCATCCAACTGTTCTTGTCATAGACATAGAGAGAATTTAGCTCTCTAAGAATACAATATGCTTTTTATCCATCAATGTTTAAAGGAATCACTATAATATTGTTTCCCCAACAAGCTTATTACTAGTTCCTTACTATGTTGATGGTCATCTAACCATCATAGGCCCATTTTTTCCAATGAGCACAATATATTGCTTCTCATTTATCTTCATATCTATGACTTCAAGCACCATGCAAGATTAGTTTTTTGACTTTGATCTCCATGTCCTCAATCAACCAATTACTTCAATGCACCCATAATCTAAAAGAATCAATGTAATTGGGCTAAAAATCAAAGGAGGTTAGCCAATAATAACCCATGTTGATCAAGGGACCATATTGATGGTGCTACCAAAATTGCATACTATGTTGGGTACCTCATACCCTATTATTTAAATATATATTCTTGAATCAACATCCCATGGTTTTTTATTTTTTACATACCATATCATCTGATCCACTCATTGTTGGCCCTTCTATGCACACTCTAGCATATTATAGATAAAAATGGTGATGTTTTGTGAGATGTTCTCATTTTTTAGTCTACGAAGGACTTCATTAAGTACTTCAAGGTAGTGACAACACCATCTTGTTGAATTATGTGCACTATTTGCTCATAAGTTTGTGCATTTATGGATACAACATCATCTTTAGTGGTTTATCATTGTTGAATTATTTTTAGAATCTTCGCTACTTCACGCATTAACCCTTTTTCCATGACAGGTTTTAGATACTTTTTAGGTTGTGCTTTCTTGATCTTGTGGTCCTATGATGGTTCCAAATGGATTAATCCTTGACCTATGTGTTATTAATGAGTGATAACTTGTAATAATACATAATCTCATGTTTGTGTGGTTATCATATTCATGTTTCTTATAACCTTATCCTCATGCTCTTTGCCAACACCAAACAATCCTCTGTATCATATTATTCATAAACCTTACAGTAGGCATAGTAGGATTGATGTTGTATATTCATAGGGAAATTAATTTTTACATGGCTGAATTCACCACACAAATAGCATTGAATAGGTGATTGATACCCATTTCCTTTACCTCCTTGTGACCCTCCTCGGTAACCTCCCCTCGTTCCTCCATGATATACTCCTCTATTTGGTTGAAACCTCTAGATGCCAAACTATTGTGGTCCATAGTTTGCAAAATTCTATTGAGGTTCTACCCTTGTATTTGTTGGTTTCCCCCATATATACCATATTGATCATGAGTTGGTTGTGGTTACAAGTTAGAATTTGTTGGATATGGGACTGTATAATTCCACAAATTCCAATTTTGTGTAGGTGTTGTCCAATTATAAATAGGTGTATTCCAACTAAGAATGTATGTAGGTTGGTACGTTGGTACTATCAGTGCCCAAGGTATAAAAAATGAATGATTTATAGACCTATTCACTTTAGATGTGATGATATCCTACATTGTCATATTTTATTTTTACATAGCTACTACAAAGACATTTTTGGTAATATTTTCTCTCAGTTATTTTAGTGCTTAGCAGTTCTTCTCATCATAGTTGTGGGATTTGTAAAAGTTGTAGTATAAATTCTATGGGTTCCTTACATACTATTTTAGTAGATTAAATTAAGATGTTGCATATCTTATTACATGATAGATAACACATAACTCAATTTTTATTCTTGGGTATTCATTCTTATGGTGCCCTTCTATGCCACACTCTATACACCAAATATTTGATCGAGGTCTCTGCATTAATTCTTTTTATTGTTCTAATTATTTTATGAGGAGTTGTAAGGTGTTCTCTATCTTTTAACTAAGATCTAAATATCCATCATAATCTTCAATCTACTCCACTCGGATTATAGCTATTCTAGTTTTTGATTTATTAGTGAACTAAGTTTGTGCAATAGTAAAATTTATCCTTGGCCGCAATCCATCTACAAACCAAGAAGCCTTGTCCTTGTCTACCATAACAAACCCAAATTTTTTAATTACATCTAAAAATATACGATCATATTTGAAAACAATATCTTTCATTCCTTACCTAATTTCTTTAGATCTTATATGGTCTGACTAGAGAATTTATAGACTTTAAATTATGTGATAAACATTGTTTTAACCTCTTGTAATGTAGCTTAGTCAACATCTTTATGGAATATAAATTATAATTCTCTACCAACCAACATTCTAATCAAGTTTCACTTCATCACTATTTCATTAATGATTATTTTAGCTTGTCATTTCATAATATAGGTGAGTAGGTACTTCTTTGGGTCTGTAGACCCATCATAAGGAGCCAAGTGGGTCAGTGATCTCAGTTGAGATGCCATCATGGTATTTATTATAGGTATCATAATTTATTTTATTTCATTTGGCATTAGGGATGGTTATTATTTTAGGGACTTATGTGTACTTTGGGATGCCTCATGATTTGGTGGTGGTTATGATGTCTCCTCTAGTTATGTAGATGTGGTAGTTGTAGATATATCTCCATCATCTCCTTCCTCTTTTTATAATATTTAAATTTTTGTAATGAAATCCTTAGCTTGTGTAATAATTAGATGATTTATCTCTATATAAAATAATTTTATTATATTCTTTTTCTATTGGTCTAAGAAACTCTATACAACTTCATGATATAGAACCTTTTGTACTTCTAATGTTTTTTAATGTAATTTTTCTAAAATTGGTCCTTACCAAGTGTCATTATCTAAATCTATGTAGGAATTAATATGATTTTGAAAACAAATGGGCTTAAGGGATGTTTTTTTCCTTGGGAAATGATCCTTACCTCCAAATATGTATCTATTAAAACTTGAACCATACTATGTCTATGACTATAAGGTAATTCATGATTTTCTTTCTACAATAGCCTTCCTAGAAATTTCAACCTTTTACCCATATGTTATACTTCTATACTACTACCTTATTCTTTCATCCATGGTAAATACTCACCATTTCCTTGCACTCTATATTTTAATATTCCCTGGCTCCTTACTTTATCTCTCTTCACCACACACTTCACCTTGTCATATCTTTTCATCCAAATCATTAATACTACTCCTCCTCCTCCTATTCATAGCTTCTTGAAACACATTTTATTTATTCTAGCTCCTCTATTATAATAACTCTCTTTCTAGATCCAAAATATTTTTTTATTTCTTTTCCTTTGGATTCTCCATGTTGGACTCAGGTTCAATTTCTATTTCTTCATGTTTTATTCATTATCCTTTATCTTGCACACACCTCCATGATGCCTAAAACAAATAATCCATAAATAAAGGAATAAATACCATCAATTTCTCTAAATCCATCATCTTAACAATCATAGGAAGTTGTTGCAAGAATTTTCCTCTTATCCCTCTCATAAATAAATCCTTTACCACTTCAAATGATACATAGCCTTATACTAAAAGCTATGTGATATACCCCTCAATGGTTGAATCCACCTAGTGATCTATCACATGGGTCCAGTTGGTGTCTAAGTTCTAAAGATATTTGATCTTATCCTCATATTACATAATGTCAACAATCACATGAGACATAAAACAA
The DNA here is from genome assembly GCA_037957365.1 of Torreya grandis. Classification (NCBI taxonomy): domain Eukaryota; kingdom Viridiplantae; phylum Streptophyta; class Pinopsida; order Cupressales; family Taxaceae; genus Torreya; species Torreya grandis. Next base: position 838,035 of record JARHVA010006212.1, read on the forward strand.
TGATGTCATAGATGATCCAATAAAGTTAGCTAGCGATCTAAGTAATTCACACTAGAATATCTCATAAATTTCACCATAAATATGTTCCTATATAATATATTGTTCATAACACCCTACTCTTTGATCTTCCTTCTACACAAACTAGATTATTTTCTAATGTAGCCAACATTACAAATCTCTTTGGCTCGGTAACCACCTTAGCATAACCTCAACAATGAAGTCCATGCTTACCGCATAATTGTTAGTAGAGGTTCTTGGGTATACTAGAACATTCTAATTATTGGGATAACTCATATAATTTGAAGAAGATATTGATAAAAATGAAAATTATTACTCGATATTCAAATTCTATCCTAGGATTGCATAGGTTTATAAAATCTTGAGTAATCATATGACTATATACTTTAATAGATATTTAATGGTAAAACTCATATATGATGACATAGATGTCAAACTTGAAAAGAAAATACCTTTTTTCTATTTATTAATAATATAAAATTTCAAATATATGAAAGTAATTTGTAGATGTTTATAGTTAAATATTATCAATTCATGAGTTTATTATGCAATATCACCTAACTTCACAATGGGTAGATAATATCAATTAAAAGATAAAAATAATTTCATAAGAGATAGTCTTGTAGCAAATATCATTACCCCAAAAAATATATCTCACATAATAAGTGTAGGAGTATTATATTAACCATCAAATATTAAATTCACTTACAATATTCACATTATGAAACACTCATTACACTTTCATTCCATATATCTTAGGATTTACTCAAAAAGGATCGAAGACAATATTACCCAATTATACTATCCAACACTATCTAACATTATCTAACCCATTCTACTATAATCCATAGGAATATATAATCCTAAAAACTATATTGTTATAATCATGAAGGCTATACTTGGAATGTAGGTATGCCAACCTGTATTCTATTTCTAAATATTCCATGTACCTAATCCTAGCTAAAAATAGAATATCTTTGTAACAATATTGTAGGATAACTACTAACCAAAAAGAAACCATGATCTTTGTCCATATGGCATGCTCATAGATGTGAGTGGTTAGTGTACACATTCACCAAATAACATGGATATAAATGTGAATAAGTTGATATCACAATGCATATTTTATCCACATGCAAAAGGTAAGATTTAGAATGCTAATTTTATTACCCATTCCCCATTCCAGATAGATGATGGGATGCATATAACATAGGTTTTATTATTGGTTTGCTGAGAACACAATGATGTAATTATTCCATATTTTTTATTGTGGATAAATTTTCAAATATGGATCATTTTATAATTTTCAAGAATACTAGTGATGCCACCCACATTCCCAATGTGTTATTTTAATAAATTGTCAGATTGCATAAATTGCCTTAGAATATTTTATTAGTCAAAGATACAAAGTTTATTGGACACTTTTGGAGGATGTTGTGGAAGAAAGTGGGTATTATAATAGACTTAAGTTCAACCTATCACCCTCAAGTAGATGGACAAATAGAGGTGTAAAATTAGATTCTTGGTAATATATTGAGATGTTTGGTTACTGACACGACCAAATAGTGGGACTTGTTAGCATAATCTAAATTTTATTATAATGATTCAGTCAATCGAAGTATGGGAGTGAGTCCTCTTCATATAGTGTATGGGAGGAATCCCAGAGGTGTATGTGAATGAGGAGTATAAATGAGATGAGTATAAGAAACACAAAAGGCTAATACTATGGTTAGGATATGCACGATATGCATTAAGACATCCAGAGAATACTTGATGAGAGTGATAGAAAATATAAAAAACATGTTGATATGCAAAGGAGAGAAGTGAATTTTAAATTTGTTGGCTTAGTGTTAATATCTTAGGAAAAATTGCATTAGTATTACATACCCTTGTCAAATATTCATACATTAAAACTTGAAAAATGGTAACAACTGGAGATTATTTATGCTCTTTCCCTTTTAGTAAAGTGAGATTTACTAACTTTTTTCTTGAATGGTAATTTATTTACATAGCTTTGGTATCCATATTATTTTGTTTTGAGATTTAATTTTACTCTTAATAGGAGTCTTCATTTTGAATGTTTTATCTCTTTGATATGTAAGGAAGCATCCTTTAAAATCAAATGAAATAGTTATCTTAATTATATCTAATGTTTGTTTAAATTATGGAATAGTAGGATTAAAATATAATAATTTATACACTATCTTAGGCACAAGAGAAATAGGTATATTAATATTCCATCTTTCATCCTCATGAGTTATCATATGTTGTAACTCATACTTATCGTATCCCAATTCCTTAAGAAATCTAATTATGCATGTATGGTATTATACCTTATTGTTAATGCTGATTCTTTTTCTAGGTTCACCTACTACAAGAGCTCAAATTAAAATTAAGTAAAATATTATGATACATTGATCTTCATATATTGTCAACTAGATGGATATGGAGAAGCCAACCTTATACAAGTATTGTTAGATCTCTAAAATGTAATAACTTTTCTATCTAAAAATTTCCTGATTTTATTTTAAAATGCATATTTTTTTTACCTGTATGTTTGTTGATACAATGATATTTACATATTTATCTTGGACCCACTCATGCTATGTGATGTGTAGGGTGATGGCAATAATAATGTAACCTAATCAAATTCTTATGAAGCAATTATCATAAAATATCACTTGTTTTATCCTTGAAAATATCAAATTAGATTGGTTGATTCATATTTGAATGAGCATGACTCATGGGAGTTTCCATATTATGAATTATCTTCTTTGGATACTCTTTCTTATTAAGGTCCTAATTTTCCACTTTGTCTTTTTTAATTGTATTATTTATTTCAGTTGGATTATATGGAACTTAGTTCTTATAGACTACATTTTTATTAGTATGATCATGACTTTGACGTGTAAGTTCCTTTTCCATTGAGATAAGCTTAAATAAAAGAAATTGGAAAGATTCAAAAGTATGATAAACAATATATCTTTGATAGGAAATATGATTTTACTATATTAAATTTATTTACTTTCCATATCTTCTAGTTGATAAATCGATTCATACATTAAAGTTTTGAACTATAATATGTAATCATTAATTGAATTTTACTTCCTTTGGTGAAGATAAGAAAGATGCTCATATGTAACCCATGGTACTTTATTTTGAACATATTTCATTAATATTTCTAATCCAACTTAATATATAAATTCAAAGATCTACTAGGAATACAATGAAACCAATCGAAAGCTTGATCAATGAAGCTTTTATGGAATGATTTAAGTAGGATTCTATAATTAGTCTTTTATTTTCCCATAAAATCCATAAATCTCTTAAGATGTAAGAAATGATAACTACTCCATATAGTAATTTAAATATAGGAATTAACATGTCATGGGGTATTGATGAATTAAGAATATTAGACACTATAGGTTTTTGTATATAGCATTAGAATCAATCTAAGCATAGTATGATTGTATTTATAGAGTAAAGTGATGTAATGTTTTTTTAAAGGTATATACAACATGAATTAGGGATATAAACTCTTTTTAAGGAATGCTAAGATATTTAAGGGGCATATTTAATGGACAGATCTTATTATTGATTATTGCCATGGGTACACTATTTCTAATGAGTTGGGAGACTCACTCATAGGTTACGTATTATCCTATTTATTAGACATAGGTGTAGAAGATTCATCAAAATCATTTATATCATTCCATTGTTTATAATTACTATCATATTCTATAGATACATTCTTGCATAATTATTAGATTATGGGTTTTATTTTTTCCCATATTTATTTATTATCAATTTTTTCCCTCACTTAGAATTTTACTACTTTCATGGAGAATATTGCTTATGTTTGCATGTTGACTAGGTGACTAAGAAGTAACTCACTTGATTGGTTATTTTAGGTACAAGAGTTACTCCTCTATTCTTGGCCCTATTGACCAAATTTTGTGGGGGAGTTACTTATCTATTCCAAGGGTCTTTTCACTGCCTTTTGTGGGGGATTTACTTTATTAATATCTTATATGTACTCATATCATTTTAGAGCTTTTCAATTTAATGAAAGATTGGGTTTTGCTCTACTTGATTTTTTTAATATTGTATTTGAGTAATTTCATTTGATTCAAAAACATTATGGTGTGCACAAGCTTCATATCATGTGATCTTGACCTTTGCATACACATTATCTAAAATTGGTGACATTGTATAAATTATAACTACCATCACATTTATTTTCTAAAATAAAAGGAATAACATCAAATTTAATTTTTAAAGAAGAAGTCATATAATCACATTGTATGTTACTATAAATATCATTGCATTTAGTGTAGACATTATTTTATTATTATATAACACCTCAATCTTGTACAGTTAGAAAACATAGATCTTGATTATTCCTCTTAGTTCTAGACCTTTCCTATTTTTTTAAGTCTCACACCTGCTCTATCTTATGCAATTTGACCTATCTCTTAGTTTGACTAATATTATGTTGATGATAAAGACCTTTTCTCTTTCCCATAATGCTTAACATTTTCTTATATTCCACCTCTTCAAGTTTTGAGCCTGTACATGTTAATTTATGGGATAGATAGTAGCATCAATGTTAATGTACACACCTGATGCAAGTGTTGAGTAACCTAAAATCATAAAATTTTCAAATAAAATGTATCCTAATGATCAGCCTATGTGATTGGAAGTGAGTTATTATCAAAAGCAATTCATATAAATAAAAGATCAATCCTCATTCATTCCTCACCTAGAAAATTCGTACCTACTCACCAATAAACTTCTAAAGGGAATTCAATCAAGTATTCAAGTGATTAAAACTTCCATATTCTCTCATATTTATATATCAGTCATAGGGATAACACATATATAGATTTGAAGTACTAAAAGAGTGGCTAAAAAGCCTAATTTGTGAATTTACAAGTTAAGTCACTATTGTACTTACTTTACACACATTACATGATTCACACACAATCCAACACATATGGAATAACTACATGATTCTGAGGTCATCTTGTAGAGTATTGGATATGTAGGTAATACCCATTGATAATAGCATCTTTGGGGTCAGCTTGACACCATGTTCCCACTAACTTATTTTTATCTAAGATCACTCTGAAGATGGGAAACTAGGGTTTTGACGTTTCATATGGAGTGAAAGTCCATGACCCAAAAATGAATACACTAGAGTGAAGGCAAATCAAAATCTAGAAGTATTCAGGTGGTCACATCCTCTTTCAACAAGTATTCCATATAGGAAACTTGCATCGAACCTAGATATAAACATCGATGCAATCATCCCAAGATGAAGTTAATGTCTATAACACTATAAGTGTCATATATAAAATGTAATGAATGTTCCATAAATGTACTCCACCCCTCTTTATTCCCATTCTATATTTTATACACACATAATATTTTAAAACTTTATCAAATATTGATGCTTTCTCTCTTGTAGGAACCCATGGAGGCTCAATATATTTGAGTGCACACACTAAGGGGTACACTGGAAAAGGGGTGGGAAAACCATTGGTGCTTTGAATGATTATTTTCCTTATACTACCACTTGCTATCTACATAACCATCTCATAAAAACACTCCCCTAAACTTTTCCTCCTCTTTTTCACCCTCTTATAATCATTTTCTTGCTTAATTATCCCTTTCTTAGCCTAAAAACTTTACAAGAGTTCACTTTAAACTATCGACCCCATCAACCATATACTATAATTAATAAAACTCATTTAAGGTCTAGGTTGACATCTATCTGACCTAGAGTAAGACCTAGTTTATTTCTATCAATAACTATATAGATTTGATTAGGTCGACCTTATCGGTGTAAATTTTGGAAATGTTTAGCATTAGATTTATCTATATATGCACATTCATTTCATCATTATTAGAGAGATAACAAGATTTAATTATTCATTTGCTCTTCTTTAAAAAATACTCTTCTACCATTATACTTGAGGAGTCATAGCTTAGGGTTCATACTTGTAGAAGAATCTTGTCTTGAGGAAAATTCTTGGATGTTTTGGTCTTTCTTAGTGATCCTTAAAAACAATAACAACCTCTTGCAAAACATCTTTGGAAAAGGGAGAGATTGAGTCTTGATGGCTTCATCTTCAAGGTAAGTATCTCTAACTTTACTCCTATATTTTAGTAGATATAAGTAACATAAGTAATGACTTTTGAATATATTTCTCTCTCCATGCATTATAGTTTTATTTATACATATCTTAATTAGGATGATCTTATGCATGTCTATTTTTGTGTTTACTATCCTCATTTTGTGCAACAAGTTTTGGTGATAACTAGATTAGATTTTTATTTAATTTGTCATATAATTTCATGAATATAAAAACATAGGACCTATCTAAGGTTATTTCATATTTTTATTTGACTGGAGGCTTTGGAACACTCACTAGTGATTTTATTGTGTTTAAAGATCCCTTGGGTAGGTCGAGTAGATCCATCTTGGTCATGACCTCATATATCTAATATATCAACAATCAGAAATGTAAGTAGGTTTTACATTCTCTGAGCTAGGATCGATTTATAAGTTAATTATATTTCCCTTTGCATACATTTTGTTGAACCCAATGTGAATATAACCATTGTAGGTTTATTTCATGCCATCATTTTTTCATCATATTATATTTTTATATATTTGTAGTATTGTATCTAACTATGTTCTATCTATGTAAGTCTGCCAAATATAGGTTAATGGATCAATCAATTTGGCACAATATCCTTCTTCATATTTAGATTTTCATACATAGTCAAGCCAGTCGACTCTATCTACTTTTTCCTTTTGTTGACGTACAACTCTATAAACATAGTTGAATGTGTTGACTCTATTCACTATTTCTTCTTTAGCATATATGGTTTTGCAAACTTGGTCAAACCATTCAACCTAATTAGTATAATTTCTAAGCAAAATTTGAACATCACAACATAAAAATTTGAAATCTAAAACATCTTAAATCTCAAAAATTGTTCCTTCCTTTTTCTCTATCATTTTATTTCTTCTTTTACTACTATTTTTCACAAATTTGTAGTCTATAAAATTGTATCCCTATAGCTAACTAGGTCAACCTGTTTGACACAATTCTATAGTTTATCTTCTGTCTAGAAGACATAGTTGACTAGTTCAACTATGTTTTTATAGACATTGATTTTGCAGAATAGTAACAACCTAGTTGAATATTTTTTGTATTGTTTGCATATAGTGTTGCTTGAATTGGCTATGCACTATTCTCAATCAAGGAATTAACATCTATTTTTTGGTAATTAGATTACCTTTATTTTTAAGTTTTTTGCATGATTAGAGTAACTCACATTTATTAAATAAGTAATTTTCTAAATTACCATATTAGGTACACTATTTATATTTTTTCACACACTACCAAATCAATTTTCATTCCAAAATCATTAAACATTTGTCTTCCTAAGGTCCACCTACATAGATATCATCATCAAGGGGGAATTTGAATTGGTTTTTTGACCAAATATAAATACATGGTTAATAGTATATATTGGCAAAGCACCCAAGGCCCTTATCATTTAAATATTGTGAAGTGAGGGGGTGGGCCCCAATACCAAGCCAATACCATTGCCAATATAGATCCCTTTCATCCCAAATGTCCAAAAACCAACCTTAGATTGTTTCTTAGTCCCCTATTTTAGCCATATTTTCTATCACATTAAAATCACATTTTATTATAAATTAATAACACTTAGGATGAACAACTAGTGATCATTTACTTTTTAATTATTTATAGGTCTTTGATCATTATGTATTGTATTTCAAAACTTTAGTTGCCCTGTGTTGGTGTAAGATTTATGTTATGTGTTCTAATTGGGTCAATGACATTGATCCAATTTCTTGTGTGCTTAATTTTACTTTTCTTCAAATTTATCTTGAAAAAAATTCATATATTTCAAAACACTATTGTTCTGGTTGATACAATCTATTAAAAACTATTTAGCCTTCCTACCTTCAATACACAATCAACCTGCATGACTATGTATCCCTATCTTCTTGTTTAGTTATTTTATTAACAATACATAGTCAACATGAATGATTGTATATCCTTATATCCCTATTTAGTACCATGTTCATTAGTACATAGTCGACTTGTATGATTGTGTATACTTATCTTCCTATTATGTGACTTTTTCATTACAAAGCATTGTCAACCTAGTCAATTATGTACATGTTGGATGACTCTATTTTCTATCTAGCCAAATCTATCCCTATTTTTACCTTTTTTCCTAATCTTAGTTCTTGTAATCAAAAATCATGAAATCCCCTCTTAGGATCTTCTTGGATAACCTAAATCCATTTAGACACTATATGGGGTGCTTTTTTCTTCCTTTAATTACTTTTGAATAGGAAAGTTACTCTTGGATTACTTCATCTCCTCCATCATCTTTAGATTGTAACATGGTTCAAATCATCCCACAAGATGAGATTGATGGATCAAATCCTTTTCATACCTATAAAGATAATTCCCATCTTCAAACATCTCACCAAAATTTGGGGTCAATTAACACAAGCCTATCTAATAAGCCCTGAGGGAATACACCACCTAAAAACCCTACCCCTAATACCATTTCAGGGAGTCTTCCCATAAAAACCAATTCACCAATTGATACCACTCAAATTATTTAAAATATCATGCAAAAAATGAAAATAATAAAAACATATAACACCTCATAAATGATTCAACTACAACATCATTTGATCAACATGGCTAATCATCCTCCCATTTTTCTTCCTCAAAACAATCAAAACTTTATTCCTCCACCTTGTAAAGATGCCATAGGGAATATTATCCTCCAACTTGTCATAAAAAATAATATGCTCCAACATATCCAAAATGATCCTTTATCCCCTTTAATTATTTTATTGATATTGGTAATATATCTCCAACTATTAAATATTATGGGACTAAAGACCCTACATCTTTTCTTAAGGCATTTGGAAATATTTCTAAGGAGTGGATCCAAACTAGTACTTTTTCCAAAACAAAAATCTTAGTTAAAAAATTCACTATTGATGTATTGGAATAATATAATAAACTTACCCAAAATTCCATATGTCAATGAGGATTTAGTCAATCCTCTAGTTAAATATTTTCAAGACCTTCCTAAAAATTGCCTTAACCATTCATCAATGCTAAGTAATATCCCACTGACTCAGCTCATGAGTTTATCAAATGATGGAAATACATAGCTCACAAGGTTGATAATAACATGAAAAATGATAATTTGTTTAAAATACTTATAATGTCATTAAATCCTTCACTTTAATATAAGGTGCAAACTTTTTCTCCTCAAACACTCAATGAAGCTTTTGACCAAGCCAAACATCAAGACTTATAAATGAAATAGTTTGAACCTACTACCAAACTCTTCAAATAATATTTTCAACATTAAATTAATGAAATAACTAATAACCATCCTCAACCTAAACCAGGAATTGCCAATGTTGACCATACCCATTCCTTTCATACACCATTAATTATAAAACAAATGAAACAATTTTTATTGCCTTATAAACCATTCACTTATCCCAATAATTATCTCAAATGGTATGACCCTAATCAATTTTACTAGTTCCATGCTAACATCGATCACTCCTATGAAACATGTAGAGGGCTTTTTTTTTGTCTCTTATATGCTTGGTGATTCATTAAATCACGAAGTTATGATTCAACTCCATTGTCAAGATTATGTTGACACTTCTCAAAAATGACAAGATATCAAAGATTCTTTTAATAATAACCAAAAATATTTTTCCACATCTAACTATCAAAAATAAAATAAGGATTATTTATGAAATGGATGTTGACTATGATCAATATTACACCAATTCTCAATATGCCAATGCAACTAAGGTCAATAATCACCTTAAACCAACTCATAAAGATCTTTTCACCAAGACTAAGAAACCATGTTTGGAAGATTAACTCCTCATAGATATTACAAATACTTGCTTAGCTTCAAAAACCAATGAGGAACCATCTCCTCCTTCCAAACCCCTGACCACTTCTCCTCCTAAAATTATTTTACCTTCTAAGCCTCATGTTGGTTCTTCTTCCAAAACCCATTAGAACTTCTTAGAAGAAATCAACTCTATGCTTTGAAAAATTCCTCTTATGTAGTTAGTTTGTAACTCTCTTTATCATTGTAATTTACTCATGTAATAAATTAAAAACATTTAAGAGCCATCTTCTTTAGAATAGAAACCATCTTCTCATGAGCCTCAACCAACTAAAGTGCATACCATTGAATCCATTTATCCTTATTCAAAAGAATCCATAGAGTTACTCAAAGAATACATGATTAATGATGAGATCCTATTTCAAGCTAATGATACACACCTCTTTATTAAAATAACCATTAATACCACCCTCATTCATAAAGTACTAGTAGATAAAGGGTATAGTATTAATATGACATATTTGTGGCTCATCTGATAACTAGGATATAAAAAAAATCATCTTAAACAAACTCACTTAACATGTCATGGATTTGACAAATCTAATCAAAATCCACTTGGTTTTATTTGTCTCCCTCTTATGATTAGACTTAAGACTATAAAAAATAAGCTCATGGTCCTTGATTTACCTTTATCTTACAACATAATCCAAGGATGCCCATGGACTCATAGAATAAAAGCTATTTACTCTTCAAGTAGATAATGTATAGAGTTACTTCATAATGGAAAAAAGGTATAAACATGAAGCCAATCTTAACCCTTGGAATATTCAACTTCCAAATCCAAAATCTCAATATCAGATTCCCTCCATTCTAGAGATTAATAGTACTTTATTACCTGAATTCATCAACATAAATCCTGATTTACATGTCACTCTCGATGATTCTGATGACAATGAGCCTAATGACTTACAAAATACCTAAAACACTACCAATATACCTCCTTAAATCTTATATTATATACCTCTATATCTATTTCCTCATGATTTCACCATCCATCTCATCGATGAGAACACTAATTCCCCCCTTTATCAAATGCTTAGGAAGCCTCTTACATAAAAGATGACTTCATGTGCAATGATTATGGAGTGTCTAAATTAGTCCAAGATCCTTTAATAATTTGTCCATGTAAATTCAATGCTTTAGGCATATCCCCTTCCAAATTTACTCTTGAATTACAAACTTGTACAATTTCTTCAACTTATGATGATAACTACATCATATCCCAAGATCAATCACAAGACTTAGATGTTCAACATCATCAGAAAACTCTAACTCAAATACAAGCTTTCAATTGTGATGTTCATATCATTTTCACACATTTTGAGTTATCACTTGAAGGTCATGTACCTCTTGATAATTCTCCACTTATCAACACTCCTTGGGTGGTAGAATAAATCTTATCCTCCAAACCTCTAGAAATTATAGCATCTTCTATACCTCATATCGAACCAATAATTCTATTTGATCTTCTCCTTGTCAATAATACTAATGATAATAAACCAAATCTGATCAACCTTATTCTCCTATTCCTCCTACTCCTAAGATTACACTCAATGCCAAGGCCATAGATGTAAAATAAGCACATTCTGAATACAACTACCATGGTAATAAAATTATTGATCTCAAATTATATGTGGAGTATTATGGCCCTCTTCCCACTTTGCCTAACAATCAAGACATTATTTAATTGCTTCATGCCTAAGAACCTCAACTCCCTAGACAACATCATAAACTTGGTAATTTCAAGCAAAAATCCTTGATTTAACAACTTCATTTCTAGCATTGATCCTAAAATAAATCCCATTTCCTCTTTCCCTAATGTACCATATCATTTTCAATATGTAAATGTGATGCTTATCAAGGAAACTATAAGAATCAAATATGGCCCTCCATCATGCCCTTGATAAATAATAATCAATCAAAAATTTACACCAACTGATCATGATAAATTTAGTCTATTCTTTAATAAATATCATGCAACTTTTGCTTGGTCATATGAATACATTCCTAGCATTGATCCTAACATGATGGTGCACAATATCATCACATATATTGATTTCAATCTTGTGTGATAAAAAAAAACTAAAATTTCCATGAAAAAAATCCAATTTATGACATAAATAAATTATTAAACTTATCGATGCTAAATTTATCAAACCTATGGACTATTCAAAATGAGTCTCAAACATGGTCCCTATTTAGAAAAAGGTTACCATGGTCATTTGCATTTGCATCAATTTTTGTAATCTCAATCTTCCTTGTCCCAAGGATAACTTCCCTTTACCTTCCATAGATGTCACCATCAATTCCACTATTGGCTATGAATTGTTGTCCCTTATGGATGGTTTTTTAGGTTATAATCAAATTCACATTACCCTTGAAAATCAATAGAAGACAACTGTCACCATGGAATGGGGCACCTATTTTTATTTTAAAATGCCCTTCATCTTAAAAAATGTTGGAGCTACCTATCATCAGGATATGACCCAAATTTTTCATGAATGTATCCATAATATTATAGAAAACTTTGTGGACAACCTCATTTCTAAGTTTAAAAACCAGAAAAATCATCTTTCTAGTCTTGTTATCATTTTTAATTGCTTCATGAAATATAAAGTTAAACTAAATCCCTACAAATGTGTCTTTGATGTCATATCTAGCAAATTTTTAGGATTCTTAGTCTCTCTTTATGGTATTGATGTCAATCTTGCTGAGATCAATGCTATTATCAACATGCATATCCCTTGTTCCATTCCAGATATTTGTACTTACCTTGACAATCTTAGGGTAATAAGATGATTTGTCCATGAAATGGATTATGTCATTTATCCTATTAATTATCTTTTAAATAAAGGTAATGATCTCAAATGGATAGATCATTATCAAAAAATATTTCATAATATGAAAGAGACTTTGCTTCATCTACCCATACTTCATCCCCCCTTCCAATGACCATCTTTTAATCTTATATATTTATTCCACACCCGTATTAGTTGGGTCAATGCTTGCAAAACAAGATGATACCAAAAAAAAAATTCCATCTATTATATTAGTAGAGGCCTCATTGTCTATGAAAAATGTTATACACAAGTAGAATGTGATTTCATCATAATATATTTTGTAGTTAAAAAACTATGTCATTTTATGCTTTATCAAATAACTATCATTATCATTCATTCTGATCCACTCCATTAATTCTTCTCTAAATCCTTTCTCCCTAGACACACAATTGTCAAGTGGCTGGTCCTTCTAATGGAATTTGATTTTTGCATTATTACACAAAAAGTTGTCAAAGGAGAAATAATTATTGATCAACTCGTAAAAGCTCCCATAATAGCTACTGACCACCTTTAATAAAGTCTCCCTGATAATAATATCCTCTATATTGAAGGTCTTAATCAAACCATATCTCTTAAAGATTAATTCCATAATTTCACTGCTGATCTTGAAGCAAGTAATCTAGAAGAATCGTCTATCCTTACCAGTACTATTAAATCTAAAGTAGTCATCAAAGAACTACCTTAAATCAATGTTGATTTACATGAGGATACTTAAACCCTTCATTTTAATGGTGTTAAATGCCTTCAAGGATCTAAGGAAAATTTTATCCTTACTAGTCCTCTTGGTAAAATCATCCCTCTAGCATTTCACCTTACTTTTAATGTTACTAATAATATAGAAGAATCTGAATCCTTAATCCTAGGCATGATATTAGCACTTGATTTATAAATTACACATCTCCACTCTTTAGGTGACTCCCAAATCATTTTACACTAGATTAATAGTGATTATCAATCCAAAATAGAAAACCTCATCACTTATCATCAATTAGCCACTACCCTTTCCAAATAATTCACTTCTTTTACCATTGAAACCATCCCTTGAGATCAAAAATCTATCATTGATTCCCTTTCTTCTTCAACATCTATTTTTCATATACACCAAGTACTTACTGATTCTACCTTTCTTATCTAAATAATAAAGTCCCCATATTCCATTCAACCACTAGATTCACTTATTTTTCATATTAAATCTATCACCATTAAACATAGCCTATGGTATAAAGATATCATTCAATTTATTAAGCATCAAACCTATCCTCCAAATATAAATTCTTATAAAAAGACTCAAGTTCATAAACAAACTTTCAATATAACATCCTTTATTATCACAACATTAAAGGTACCTACTCTATTATGTTATGAAATAATAGGTTCATCTTCTTATTTAACAAGCACATGGGGGCATTTGTGGTGGTCATTATAGAGGACATGCTACAACACCTAAATGCTTATGCATGGGTTACTTTTGGTATACTCTTGAAAATAAAGCCATTGAATTCATTAAAAAATGTAATCCCTAATAAATTCATGATGATCTAATCCATTCACCTCTAGCTGAACTTTAAAATGTGGAGCCTCCTTGGTAATTCTCAATGTGGGGATTAGATCTCATAGGCAAACTACCAAATTGCAAGATGGGCATGTCTTTATTATCATGACTGAAATTTTACCAAATGGGTTAAATCCATGCCTCTCATCATTGTCACCATAACCACCATTGATAGATTCATCCTTAATCAAGCTATCTATCATTTTAGCATCTCCCATACTATCATTTTTGATAATGGTATTGTCAATGCTTAATTTTACAACTATCACCAAAATTGTAGGGAATTTTAAGGATGTGGGACTTAACCCTTGAAACAACCTCCAAATTTTAAAGAAGCTAGTTCTTCTCTTGGGGTTTGATGAAAAGGGAGAAGAAACAATACATAAATTAAATTTCTAACTATTTAAGGTGATGCACCAAGATTGTATTCTTCTTTCCTTAAAACACAGTTATTAGAATCTACATATTTTAACTAAAATTAGTTAAAGAGCTTGAAGCATGATTAACAATTACAACATATAATATATTTTGAATGAAAGGCTTGAATTGGGAAAATAAATTGAGAGATCTTAATAGTACAATGTTAGGTTTTGTAACTTTTACTTGGAAATAACTAAAGAGCGTCAAGCATGATTAATCAGTCTGATCTATTATATAAAACTTAACAGAGGCTTTTTATATAAAAATAGAAGCTAGAATTATAATCAAACTATGATTGTACTAAACACCACTCTCTCCTTATAATTTGGGAAAAGACTCTGTATGCACATAATATTATGTTCAATTTCTCATGAGAGGCATCTGCTCAGGCCTTCAAATGTTTACAAAAACTAGCTTTCTAAAATCTATTATTTGTTCTATCTAAGAACTCCCCCTCTTCTTTTTCATTTAAAAATTGCTTTATATACCCTCAAAGATGCTCATTGTGGGTAGTTACTACCTCTTTAATCCTAACCGTAGGCATATAATTTCTAGATCTAGTTACCATTTTTGTTACTAGCTCCTATCATTCTATTTCAAGTGTAACCATCCAGTGTTATCACCTTACAATTTTTATTTGTGTGGACACGTGGAGGTCTTCATGGCCATCTTCTATTTAGATCTTTCCTTCACCTTAATTCATGATTTCCTTTTGGAAATTTTAGTTCATTTAGATGTTGAAGGCCATTGTTCTAACATGTGGTGGATTCTCATAAAACTGAGGCTTATCTTCATTTCTTTTCCCTTCAAAAAGTACCGAGGTGACATGTGGCTCCTTCCTTTGATTTTATAAAAAAAAATTGGAGCCTTTAAACTATTATGTTCATCTCCTTTGATTCTTTATATTCATAACTTCCTATTGTGGTGACACTTGGAAACTTTTCACAAAATTGGGGACCCTTTGCAACTTACTTTTTCTTGAACTAGCATTAAGGTGAAACGTGGTTCATTCTACTTTTGTTGAGCCTCAAAATAGTTCTACTTAAAGAAAAAATTCCCTTAGGTCCCACACTCATCATTAGATTAGTTGGTTGTGATCCACACCATTGGATTTGTCATTGACTCATTGACTCAAAGCAAAACTGGTGTGCATCCACGTGGTGGTCTCTCACTCAAGGAGGAATTTTGGATATTCCTTTACTATTTGAAAGAATGACATTGTGACACATGGCATCCTTTACTTGTGGTTTCTTTTTGAGGCTATCTTTGAAGTCCCTCTTTTATGATTTTGAAAGCCTCAATGGTTTGACCTAAAATTATTTACTACCCATACTTAGCTGAAAAAGTAAAATATGCACCTCAAAAATTAAAGAAAGCAAAATGTAAAATTTTAACTCTACAATTTATATGGTGACTTACCAAAGAATCTATGCCTACATGTAAGGAACACTAAAACCCTATTTGAACCCAAAAATTAAAAAAAATTGATGTCATATCTCACCTAGAGATTCTATAATGTGGCCCACAAGTTGGCCCACTCTACCTCTGAAGGGTATTGCCTCTTCTATAGAGCTTGTAAGGCTCTATGTAATTCTATGATCTCCTTATGGAAGAATGCTTGAAGGTTCTAGATAATTGAGTGTAATTAGAATTCTAGTTTTTCAACTAGAATTAATACAACTTTTACCTCAGTAACGGTTGAAGACTCCTTGAGGGACTAAAAAATTGCTTGATCTTGTTGTTTGGTGGCCAATAGACTTTGAATTTGTCCCTCCATTAAGATCATGCTATCATCAAGGAAAGGGGAAGGGAGTCCCAACTAGACCAATTGTTTAATGTGTCCCTTCATCCCTTTTACTCCTTCCTTAAGCAAGTTGAGCATATTCTTACACTTAGCTACGACCTTATTATAGCTTATAATCTCGCTCACCCACCCTATTATATTCCACCTATCAAAAATTACTACTGCCTACAAGGTCTCATTTGAGGTGTCCTATAATTTCTAGATAAGTGATTATGATTTAGATTCTTTTATAGCTATAAAAAGGAGGATAACCTTGATAGAGGGATCCACCTTGACACATAGGGGATGGGCATCAAAAATAAATTTGAGGGTGGGCCTCAACTATGTGATGTCTCCTGATATCATCTTCCAATAAGAAACATAAAGTTCCTTGACCATGGCCATGACTCCAGTTGCCTGGGGTTTTTGAGATAATTCTTAGGTCAGTCTTATGATGTCAATCCTATAATTATTGTAGAGGAAAATCAAGTTATTTCTTTCTGACATAGAAACACTTACTCTCTACTATAACTGGGCAATTTTATCCTCTTTTTTTGATACTCTTTCCTCAAGGAGACTTTTCTCTTATTCTAATGCAATGATGGAAGCCTCAACTGTGTCCAAATCTTGCTATAAGGACTTTATTTTCCCCTCAAAAGTTATTAAGACTTCCTTGGCCACTGCTCCCTTCAAGTCCCGATTCATTTGGGTTATCTCTTTGTCTTTTACTTTGAGCTCCTAGTTGAGGTATCCTACCATAGCCTAAAACTAATATAAACTTTGCTCAACCTTTTATAGTTCGTTGGTGACTTTCAAATAGTCTGTGGTGACCACGACCATTGTTTCAATCATCAATTCTACTTTCTCCTAGGGCTTGAATTAAATTAGGTCCATGGTGACTATTGTTATGGAGTAGTCAGTGGGATACATCTACTCGATGGGCTTGCTCACATTTGGAGTCATGTGAGAAATAGATAGGGAGCATTGTTTATTATCATATAATGAAAACATTTGAGGTACATCCAAGGATTTCTTCTCCTTCTTCTTTTGCTTCTCCCTTCTTTCCTCTCAAGCTCTTTTGGAAATATCAGACTGAGTGTGAAAGTTTGAGGGGGATGTCACTACACCACCCATAAAAGGGGACCCTTGGGGTAAACCATAGGGTACTATTATGGATTTTTGGTGTTGTTACTGTGAATAAGGTGGGGTTATGAGAAGATTTAGGGAAAAGGTTGGAAAACCCAGATGAGGTGGAATAGGGAGGAAGGGAGACCTAGATGGTGTTAGGGTCTAAGTTGGAATAGTTGAGATGGTTGGGATAGTTAGAGGTTGAGGGTTGAAAGGTGTCAAATACTATCTTGAAGGTGGTGGAGGAGTCAAAAATTAGGTAGGATCTGCCTATTTTTCTCAACGTTTTTCTTCTTCTTTTATTTTCACTCCTTCAAATCTACCTCATTCTTTTGGGCTTATTGAGGTTGCAGATGATCCTATGCTTCTACTATAGACAATGCAACTAACTTTGACTCTATTGAGGCTTGTGTAGGGGGATCTTCAGAGATGGATCATGCCCTTTTTTAACTCTCCACCATGCTAAGTGATTGAGGCCATGTCTATGTTGGCATCATTATGGAAGCTATGGTAGAGGTCTTTACCCCTATTGTATGTTTTGTTTGGGGCTCAAGAAGGTTACTGGTGTTAGGGCTTGATGGCAAAGTCATATACGCCTTATCCCATAACTCTTCCCATTATTCATCTATGTCCACAT
This sequence comes from Torreya grandis, assembly GCA_037957365.1. Taxonomy (NCBI): domain Eukaryota; kingdom Viridiplantae; phylum Streptophyta; class Pinopsida; order Cupressales; family Taxaceae; genus Torreya; species Torreya grandis. The sequence continues at coordinate 856,433 of JARHVA010006212.1, forward strand.
CTTCAAAGTTCCTTGTGAACTCATAGATTTCCTACCTATACCTATAATAGGCAACTATTTTGTCAATGTTCCAGCCCCTTCTTACCAAGGCTTGTCTTAAGCCCTTGGTCATCAACTTGGTTGGATCAAAAAATTAAATATACCTATAAAAGGTTTCCCAAGGGTGAAGTGGGATGTCCTTTAGCTTGACATATACATTAGGTGTATCCCTTTTTAGGGACCATTGATCCTCAAAAAACTTCCTACTCTCATGATTAAAGGAAGAATGCATCTTTCTTCTAGAAATCCAAGAAGTTATGAAGCCATTGGGATCATATTTCCATTGGTCCTGAATGAGGACCAGTCCATATATAACCAAATTCCTCATTAAGATGAATTTTTCCTGCCTCTTGATTACTGTAATTCCTCCCTTTATCAAAGGGACATCATTGAAAGTTTTTTTCTTCTTTTTAGCTCCAAACTCTAATTCTATGGTTGTTCTCTATTAGGCTATCTCCATCCCAACTACTCTTCTAGTTAGTATTTTGGGCAGCATGTAAGACTCCTCCCCAAAGGCATGCACTCTAATCCATGAATTATGAACCCCAAAGAATAATTCACATGGGTGATGGGCATTAGAAAGGATGGAAGCCATAGAAGGGATCATCCTATTTTGAATACCTTTGGGGTCTAATTCCCCAACCAATGGTGCTAAAAAATGCTCTACAAATTCATAGACATTTAAGGACTCTAACAAGATAGGAGTCAATGTTAACACAGGAATAACCCTCTGAGGGTCTACTGCTTCTAGGTCCCATAGGTCAAGTTTCAAATGGTGCTGAAGGAACTGAGTGTTTTGATATAGGATAAGGTGAAAAAGGTATGAAGAATACCTAAATATGGCATACACACTAAAGTTTGCCAATTGATGGTAAATCATATATGTGATGTTCTACATGAAGTTGAACTTGTATTATTGCATTCAAGATATGGTCTTTAAATAGAATAAGGCTGCCAATTTCTAGTCATGGACCATCCTATCATGGTCTTGCCCAAAGATGAAAGCAAGAATTGAATAAACATCTTGTGAATCTACATTTAGCAAGATGAAATGAAAAGGTGAGGGTAGAGGTGCAGTCTGAGTATCCCCAATATGAAGCTCTTTGGTCAAGAAGACCTGCTTATTCTATAATTAGTACAAGATGTTCCTTAGTTAGTCCATGTCATAGAAAATGGATAAAGGATCATGCTCAAGGCCAGGGATATCACGAATGGCTTGTGGGGTGACTACCACTCTGATTGAACCTCTTTCAATCATTGAGTTGGCAAGGTCAAAACTCTGAGTGCATAACTCTACCAACTTAGGGTAAGGGTGCATGGTGAGTACCATATATTGGGCCAAACCTAAGGTCCATACTCTCATCTTGAATGTTTTAAGATTTGTTTGATTTAACAATCTTTGATGGGCTACTTCCCTTAGGGTTTTAGTTTTTTTTGACAAAATTGGGTCAAAAATGTCATCCACATATTCCAAAATGAGGGAAGTGTCCCTAGATATACCCTTAGAGGGTTCCTTGGTCATCAGGTAAGTCACTTTGGGTTGTGTGAGAGATGAAGTGTATGACTTCAAGCCTATTGATGAAATGGCCATGATAGTTCTGTTAGACTACTCTAATATGTTATAACTCTTGAAGGTATCTCTGTTCTTTGCTTTTGCTTGTTTGACTCTCTTAATACATAGAAAAATGCTTAGCTTGGCTCTCTCTTGGCATAAATAATGCTTGGCTCTTTTTTAGACTTAGCACTCAAAGTGAGAAAGAAGAGGATCATAGACTCTTTTAAATCTATAGCTTAGTTGTTGTGAATTAATGACCCTCATAAATGCATTGGTCATGTCATAACCAAAATGTTCTAGACCCATGCCTTAAGGATTCAATTATTAGATCTTTGAGATTTGATTTTCAAATTTTTAAATGTTCCTCATTACTAAGCATTTAGAGCAATAGGTGGTGAAGTGACTGATGGGACATCTTAGAAGATTTTATATGGCTCGCATGCCTGAGACCCTTTTCAAAAATAATGTGGGTAAAGGAAAACCCCTATAAAAGAAACCTTAAAGGAAACTTAAACTTAACTATGATACAAGAGAAATAGAATCTTAGATGAAGAGTTTTATAAAGATTTCATTAACTAGAATCTCTAATCCTTCTCCCTCTATATATTCTAGTTTAAAAGTGTTATGCTACTTGCATGTAACTATTGTGAAGGGACCTGTCTACAAGGAATCAAATTTGTCATGATTCCCAAGTTTTATGGCCCTTGCATCCCATTTTAAGACCCAACTTATGATTTTAAAATTAGGAACAAATGTCTTCTGATCAAACTAACTTTTGATTATTTTTTGTTGATTCATCATTGCTTCATGAGCCAACTCTCTCCTTTCCTGGAGTTCTACCAATTTTGCAAGTCTGACCTGCATGAGATCATTTTCCTCCAATTCTAGTTGTTTGATTAGTTTTAGGGTAGGGATGTCAATAGAGATGGGCATTATTGTGCTCTTCCCATAAATTGACTCATATGGCAAAGCCTTAATTACCAAGTTAGGTGTGATTTAGTCTACCCATAAGGTCATTTTTATTTGTTCATTCCATTCCCTTTTCCTATCTATGCCCATTCTTTTAATAAATATGATCAGATTCATGTTGGTTGAATCTGTTATTCCATTCCCTTATAAATAGTAATTTAAAGAGGTCTTCAAATATATGCCATTTTTTCATGTGAAATCAGATACTTTTGATTTGAGGAATGCCTTAGCGTTGTTAGATATGATTGTGTGAGGAGGCCCAAACCTTGCTGTGATCTCTTCTAAGAGTCCTAAGATTGAATTATTTATAGCTTCTTTTAAAGAAACTACCTTAGTCCATCTGGTAAAATAATCAGTGGTAGTGAGAATCCATTTGTGCCCTCCACTTGAGATGGGGTTAATCATTCTGATAAAGTTAAGACCCCATTAGGCAAAAGGCTCTTCAACAATTATGGGATTGAAGGGAAAGTGACATGTGGATGTCTTGAAATGAATCTCATAAAAAACCTTTTGAGTGTCTTCCCCTTCTATATACCATAATAAGATCCCATCAAAATTCCTTTTAAAAAGGAAATCATCTATTAGGATAAAGCTTGATCCTTGTTATTAGTAGTATCTTTTCTTTTTTGGGGACAATTGACCTAGATACTATCCTATTTTGATGAAATGAACTCAATCAGTAACCCATCTTATTATACACATAACATGACTTTTGCCACATTCTTCTCTTCAGGTATTATTTCGGAGTCTTAGGTGATGTATTGACAAAGTCCTCTTCCTCTTACCAACTTAGTTGGTTTAACCTCAATATCATATTCTAATATCTTAGTTATCTAATTGGACCTCTTTTTAGTTATTTATCCTTCCATGATGTATTCTCAGACACTTGTGTAAGCCACTATTACCTAGATCTTGTTGCTCATGACCAAGTGTCTAAATTTCTTGAGCCCTTTTACAATAGCATAAACTTTTTTTTCAACAAAATTATACCTAGACTCATATTCTTGTAGGGTCCTTGAGAAGAAGGAAATTGGGTGTTCTCCTTCTTGTTTTATGTCTTTCTAAGTGAACATAGCTGTTATGTTATGCTCTCCCCTAAAGACATACATGATGAAATCTTTTAAGAAATATAGGTTGCTCAACACTAGGGAGGATATAATAGCCCTTTTTATGTCTTTGAAAGCTTGTCGGCCCTCATTTGTCAATTTAAAATTGAAGTCTTTTTTAAGCAGTAGCGTGATGGGTCTCACCATTCTGGCAAACTCAAAGATGAATTTACTCATGAAATTAACCTTCTTGAGGAAAGATTTCACTACTTTCTTGTTTATAGGTAGAGATAGATCTGATATTGCTTTGATTCTATCAGATCATTGGTGATACTTTCTTTTGAAATAATGTGTCTCAGAAGCTTACCTTGAGGCAAAGATAAATTTCTTAGGATTTAGGGAGATTTTGAACTATTGGCACTTCTGGAAGATTGTTTCTAGTTGATCAAAATGATCTCTCCTAGTCTTGGTGAAGATGATGAGATCATCCAAATAAACTAGAATTATATTATTTATCAGTTCTTTGAAGGCAATGTCCATTGCTCATTGAAAAGTGGAACCAACATTAGAGAGTCTAAATGGCATTTTTTCATATGTGAAGGTTCCCCACTTTGTTGTAAAAGTGATCTTATGTTAATCCTCTTCTATCAACCATATTTAGTTGTATCCTGAGAAGCCATCCAGTAATGAGAATCTTTCTGACCTAGATACTATCTGGAGGATCTATTCCATTAAAGTTAGGGGCTAATGATATTTTATGGAAGCCTTATTTAGGTCCTATAAATCTACATAGAGTCATATCTCTCCATTTTTATTGCTTACTGGAACCAAGTTTGAGACCCAAGTGGAATGATTTATGGGGAAGATGATTTTTTATTTTAGTAGTTTTTTGAGCTCTTTAGCCATGAGAGACTCAATTCTTGGGTTCATCGGCCTTTATTTTTGGAGGATAGGTTTTGACCCTTCTACCAATTCGATGGTATGCTAGACAATTTCCTTTTTATAACCATAGAGATCCTCATATGTCCATGCTGTCACCATATTATACTTATTACACAAGGAAACTAGTCTATCCTTTTCTTCTTGATTTTTTACTTTTCCCACCTTAAGTTTTCTTCCTTTAGATATTTCAAGATCTTCATAATCCTCTTCACTTGATGTGAACCTTATTTTATATGTATTTGTATCATTAGGGTCAAACAGATTCTCAAGGGTTATTAATCCTTTTGGGAGTTTGTTAGACCTTAGTTGAATTATCTGGTCAACATATGACTCTTCAATCTTTAGCTACAATTGATTGGTGAATTATCTAGATTGTTTTAAGAATAAAATGATCTGAAGGTTATTTTCAAGAACTTGCCAATTATCTTCAGTTTTAGGGATGACAAGATGTATGACCATTTTAACTGATTCTTTGTTAATCAATAAGTCTTTGATCAGATCAAATTGGGATCCAATTTGAGCCATCCTATCTACCTTATTATTTGGGACCTTGGGATCACCTCAATGTTGAAAGCATCAAAACCTTTAATTAGATCCCATACTCTATGGTAGTAAGATCTCATTCTAGGATTATTTGTCATGGTTATTTTTCTCACTTGTTTGACCATAAGTTCTAAATCCCCAAAGAATTTGAGATTTTGAATACCTTTATTTTGAGTAAAGATTAAGCCATGAAGCATAGATTCATACTTGATTTCATTATTTTTATAGTTAAATTAAAACTGTAGTGCCTAAAGTATTCTCTTTCCTTTTGGATAAGTGAGGCATATACCTACCCCTGAACCATTCTTGCTATTAGCCCCATCAAAATATAAAGTCCATATCAAAGAATCATCTGTGAGGCTATTTTTATCCTTATCCTCTACCACAAGCTTGGGGATTTCAAGATTTTCATCAAAGATTACATAACTCCCTAAACTAGTGGAGTCAAAATTGCCAAATGGGTCATCTAGTATAATATTTGATAGGCAACTTTCTCCCTTTTCATATTCATCATCTTCCATCCATTATTATATATAGACCCCTTCTTCCTTGGTGATAATTACATGAGAGGCTTTGAATTTTGATGTGGTCTCATCATTAATATATTCCTTGCATATGAGTTCTGATAAGATCTTCATCTTTGAACCATATTTGGTTCTTAGGATCAGGTATGATTAGTCAAGGGACATATACCCTCTGATTTTAGCAATAAAGTCCCTAGATAGGCATAATTCAAAGATGAGAGGAATATCTATGACCACCATGTCTTACAAGATAGTGATGTTTGGGCAAGAATATAGCTATAAAGATAGTCCCTTGATGATATGTATTATTTTTACTAATTTCCCATCTAGCTGCATGACTCCTTTAGATAGAGGCTCATACTAAATTTTTAAAGCATTAGCTATCTATTTAGGCATTAATATAGTACTAGCTCTAGAGTCTATCTAAGAATTATGTAGTAGTTTTTTTCCTATTATGAGAGTCATGTAGAAAGGGTTGGGTTTAGATTTCCCTACCTCTCCTTTGGCATTTACCAAGGCTGTAGGCTATTGTGGTAGGGATGTTTTTTTTGTTTTTCTTTGCCTTTATTTGATGGAGCCTCTTTCATGATAGTTGGTCTTGGCTCATTCTGATCCTTAAATGCTTCTTGCAATGACTCCTTCTACTTGGGAATGGATAACATATACCATAGTGAGGCATTGGTCAGGGCCTTTTTTAGTTATTCTACCACATTAATTGGCCCTTGAAGTTGTACCTTGATGTACTATGGGTATCTCATTTTCTCAAGCACTGTGTTGAGGGTTTCTTGATTATGGGTGACCATCATAGTTTCTTACTTGGGTATCGAGGTCTTGAGAATGATAGATGTTGGTAATTTCCTTGGTTTTATCTCAGTTATAGGGACAACATTGACAAATTTGACCATTCTCATTTTTGATCTTGTAAAATAATCATATTGAACATTATTTCTAGTTGTAGTTGCCTCATTGAGGAACATGGATTCATCATCTTCTACCCATGAAAAAAGTGCTTATTCTAGTGACATACCTTGCATTTATGCCATCATGGTGGTGATTTGAACTCTGAGGGACTGATATGACCCATATGATGTAATTTATTAGCTTCCATTTCTCCTTTGGTCTACTACCCTCTGCTATAAATTTAGTATCTTGGCATGTGGGAATCATTACATGGGAAGCACCATGCATTTGTCTCATTCACCACATTATTCTAACTAGGGACTAGATCTCTCCCTGGGTTTGGTGGAGCTATTGGAAATGGCATTGAAATAGGAACTATTTGGTTTGGGGGTGGAATATTTGCTATCCTTTGAGACCCTTGATATTGGTTCTATTGATACAGAGGCCTATTTCCCTAAAAACCTTAATAAGGGGGTCTTTGTTGTGAGGTTTGGTTCCTTTTGAGGTTAATAATTTCATTGGAGAAGGTTTTAAGAATATTTATCATGTCATTCATCTCTGAGAAAAAATAAGATGCACAAGAGGTAGATGATTTCTAAGATGGATGAGAAGTATAAATGGAATTACTAACATGAGAAGTGTTAGGGGCTTCTTCTTGAATAGGGAGGGATAACTCTAGAAACATGGGAATGGGAGGCCTTAGGGGAAATTTATCAGCATCTATTAGATTATTCTCTACTCTTAATGTAAGCGCATAGGTGTCAGAGAGGGTCTATCCTCTAAGCAATGGAATCATGACATAGATATTTGAATAAAAAATCTTTGATATAGAAAACTATGGCCATCCCTACCAGTGGTTGAGTAGAGACATGGATTATTAGCCATGTCTTATAGAATCTGGCATTGAAGTCTATCATTACTTCTTGGGGATCCCTCTTAATAGTGATTAATTGCTATAAGATGGATGATATATCTCCTTTCTCATTGAATATATCATATAATTCAGTTCCTAATTGGTCCTAGTTCCCAATAGAAATTGGTGCTAGAGATTTGTACCAATCAAGAACCCTTCCTTTCAAAGATGCAACTAATAGCCTCAAGGCCATGTTTTGTTGGGTAATAAAATATATGGTGCATACATTCACCACATCTTGTAGGTGTTACACTAGAGTTTTGAAGTCTTCTCCATTAAACTTAGGCAATGCTTTGAGGGCATTTATGGGAATAGGGTCCCATGTATTATGAGGTGTTGGAAGTATAAGTGGGCTTCCACCATTCCAATTAATAAAGTTCTTGGGTAGATCCTGGATGTCCATTTGATTTCTTAGCATATTTTTTTTTATTCTGCCTTCTTCTTGGATTGAATGTTAATAGTGGTACTAAGAGTCCATGATTCTTTGGAGATTGGGATCTTGTGACTAGTATAAGATTTTCCCTTTTTGGATGACTTTTGTTCATGTGCTTCTAGTAAAACTCGGTCCCATCGGGCATGCCAGGAAAATTGTTGATGCTTAGTTTTACTACTATCACCAAAGTTATAGGGAATTTCAGGGATGTGGGACTTGACCCTTAAAACAACCTCCAGATTTTAAAGAACTTGGCTCTTCTCTTAGGATTTGATGAAAAGGGAGAAGAAACAATACATAAAATAAATTTCTAACTATTTAAGGTGATGTGCCAAGACTGTATTCTTCTTTCCTTAAAGCACAGTTATTAGAATCTACAAATTTTAATTGAAATTAGTTAAAGAACTTGAAGCATGATTAATAATTACAATATAGAATATAGTCTTAATGAAAGGCTTGAATCAAGAAAATAAATAGAGAGATCTTAACATCACAATGTTAGGTTTTATAACTTTTACTTAGAAATAACTAAAGAGCGTAAAGCATAATTAATCAATCTGAGCTATTATATAAAACTTAATAGAGGATTTTTATAGAAAAATAGAAGCTATAATTATAAGCAAACTATGATTGCACTAAACACCACTCTCTCCTCATAATTTGGGAAAAGATTCTATAATATAAGGGAAAATGCACATAATATGATGTTTAGTTTCTCATGAGATGCATCTACTCAGGCCTTCAAATGCTTAAAAAAACTAGATTTCTAAAATCTATTATTTGTTCTCTCTAAGAATTCCCCCTCTTCTTTTTCATTTACAAACTAATTTATATACCCTCAAAGATGCTCATTGTGGGTAGTTACTACCTCTTTGAACCTAACCATAGGTCCGTAATTTTTGGATCCAGATGCCAGTTTTATTACCAATTCTTTTCATTCTATTTTAGGTACAACCATCCAGTGTCATCAACTTGTAGTTTTTGTTTGTGTGGACACATGGAGGTCTCCATGGCCATCTACTATTTGGCTCTTTCCTTCACCTTGATTAATGATTTCCTTTTGGTGTTTTTAATTCATTTGGATGTTGGAGGCTATTATTTTGACACATGGAGGCTTCTCAAAAAATTGAGGCTTCTTTTCATTTATTTTCCCTTTAAAAAGCATCAAGGTGACATGTGGCTCCTTCCTTTTCTTTTATAAAACTTTTTGGGGCCTTCAAACTAAGCCATTGATCTCCTTTGATCCTTTATCTTCATAACCTCCTATCGTGGTGACACTTGGTAGATTTTAACAAAATGGAAGATGTTTTGTAACTTAATTTTTATTGAACTAGAATTGAGGTGACACATGGTTAATTCCACTTTTGTTGAGCCTTAAAATAGTTCTACTTAAAAAGAAAAGTCCCTTAGGTCCCACACTCATCATTAGATTAGTTGATTGTGATCTGCACCATTAGATTTGTCATTAACTCATTGACTCAAAGAAAAACTATCATGCATCCACGTGGTGGTCTCTCACTCAAGGAGGGATTTTGGATATTCCTTTGCTCTTTGAAAGAATGACATTATGATATATGGCATCCTTTACTTGTGGTTTATTTTTGAGGCTATCTTTGAAGTCCCTCTTTTTTTTATGATTTCAAAATCCTTGATGGTTCGACCCAATTTTTTTTTCTACCCATACTTAGTTGAGAAAAATATGTGCCTCAAAAATTAAATAAGGTAAAATGTAGAGTTTTAACTCTATAGGTAGTAACTTCAAAAATAAAGTCATCAAATAACTCTATGCCAAATTCAAGATTCATTGTGGATTTTACATGCCTTACCATCCATAATGTAATTTTCAAGCTAAGTCCACTAATAAAATACTCAATAAAATTATTTAAAAAATAATTCATGAAACCTGTATGAATTGACATCTTCATCTATATCCCACTCTTTGGGCATATCACACTAACATACGTACCGCCACTTGGACAACCCTATTTTTGCTATTTTATGGTTCTAAATTAATCCTCCCATTATAAGTTTGATCTTTCCTCTCTTCATATATATATTCATGGTATCATATCTAGTGAAGAATTATGTGAAGATAACCTCCATGCTCTTGATCTTCTTGATGAAAATCATATTTTTGTGCTACAACACAATTGCCAATACAAGGTTTGTATTTCAAAATAACATAATAAAATATGTAATGTTTTCATTTTTAATGTTGTTGATCTTATCCTTAAATTAGACTACACTAATGATAAACAAGGAAAATATGCCCAAAAATGGTGGGGTCTTATTTAGTAAAAGACATCCTTTGTCTTAACACCTATCACCTTCAAACTAATAAAGGCCATATTTTCAAAGAGGCCACCAATGCAAAATTTTTAAATAAGTGTTTCAATTGGATCTTTCTATTCTTTTCATGCTTCCTAGATTCTATCATTATAATAGTTTTTAGGATATATACATAGGTCTCACCCTTTTTAGCAGTTTCTATTTTACACAAACCTTAGTTCCTTCTTTTTGGTCTTTTGGTTTCTATTTTCTCATGATTTTCATTGTAAAACCATGGATATTAATCAAAATTCCTCATGATTTCCTTGTGTTCTCAATGTTTCTTTATTTTCCAATCATTTTTTCACCCCTTAGGTTTTTACTTTATGAGTTGAAGTGTATGACCAGGGATAAGACCTGACCTTCTTCACAAATACTACCTTTTATCACCCTTATTTTTCACATGCTTTATACACCCTCTTGGGTTTCTCTTTTATAAGTTGCATTGTAATACCTTGGATAGGAACATGACTTCCTCATAAAATAACCATCTTTAATTTAGTGTTCTTTTTTAGAATGTGTTTATAGTGGTTATAAGTTCATTATCCCTTGTTCTTATCTTTAGCTTTTACTTTTTTTTAGATAAAATTTGCACAGCAAACTGTGTTATCATGTTTTCCTACACTTCATTCTTATGATAAGGAATCACATTTCAATATCATTGTATCCTTTTTTCACCTTTATCACATTTTTTATGATTTAAAGTAATTCAAATTATTTCATGTTTCATTTCTCTTGATTTCCTCTCCTTTCATTCCACTCTAAATAAACCAAGGTTGAAGTTAATATAACACTTTTATTTCACTTGAATTAACAAGAATCTTAGACACCATGATCTCTGAGTTATCTTTATTAGAAATCAAGTTCAAAATTTTCAAATGATAGCCATCTTTATCACCCATGTTTGGTTCTCTGAATCCATATGAAGGAGGAATAGAAACCCCCCCAAAAAATTTAAAATCCAAACCATTTGAAATAAAAGGAAATGATACAAAAGGAAACATGCAATATAAAAAGTTAAAAATCACACTAAAAGACATGATTCAAATCACATCTCCTATCTCCAATTGAATCTCAAACCCATAGTTGGCCTTATGATAGAGCTAAGGTCCATTGGGGTATGGTAGGAAAGTAGATTGGAAAAGGAGAATTAAGGAAAACTCTATGGTGATACCTACTTTATCACCAAAGTACCCAATCTTCAGACTAGACTGAAGGATCTATAAGGGATCCTGAGGAATGGGGAACAAGTTGTGGGAAGGTGGGTCAATTTTAATTTTCATGCATATAGACTTCATGGGGTGATATTCATACTCCATTTGTTGACCTAAGATTTGTGTGGCTATGAGTTATTCAGAGTCCTTAATTCCAAAAGTCCTCTTGTTTTAGCAAACCTAATTTGAGTGTCTTGATATTGATAAAGAGTTTCCCTACCTTGATTTTTCCTTCATTTTCCCCTCCACCCATTTCATTTTCCCACTTGATAGGAAAGTGTGATTCTAAATCTATTTTCCAATTTATTCTATATTCCCACTTTTTCACATTCTTAAAATGTGATAACACTACTTTGTTTCAATTTTATCTATCCTTAAACAAAATAATATGTTTCAGTGAATTTGGATTACTTTCTTTACACCATGTATTTTACATTTCTAGAATTACCTTGTTTCCTTTTACCATTTTCCATTATTGTATCACATTTTTTTGGACACCTAATTCCCTTTATATTTTCATGTTATTTTTTCCATTATTGAGTGAATTTGACTTATTACTTCTCACTCACCAATGTTGTTTCTCCTTTTTGCACTTTTTCCATTGATGATTGAGTAAGGATTGTTTTAGATTAAGGTAAAAGCAGGTTTTGAAGGGTCCCCGAAACCCTTTACATCAAAAAGAAAGATAAACCATTAAGCACAACCAAGTTTTAAAAGAACTTGAAACCAGTAAAACAACTAAACCAGGTTTTACCAGGACCTGCTACTAATAGATGTGACCAGATAAAACTGCCGTCAAAACACTAAATAGAAAGTTAACAGACTGGAGCAGCAAATTGAAAAACCTCTGATTGAGTAAGGATTGTTACTGCTCACTCATCAATGTTATTTTACCATTTTTGCTTACTCATATTTATTTAAGTAAGAATTTATACTACTTTCACATTGATGTTTGATTACCATTTTTGACATGTATCCTTGATTTGAATTGGCGAGTTTTCTTTTTTTAGTTAAGGTTTACTTATTTAAGTCTTTAGCCTTAGTTTTTTGGTTATTGATTTAATCTAAATTTTAGTTTGGTTATTTGGTCCTAACTTAGCATTTATCACCCTAGCTTGCCAAATTTCCAAGTACATGTCATCTAAACCATATTTATTATCTTAGCTTTCCTGCATTTGTTTATTTTTGATCTTTAGTTTTGTATCCTTGCATTTGTTGAAATTAGTCTCTGCACCCTCCAAAATCAAAATTAAAAATACAACATATAACCATCCAATGATAAAGGTAATTCAAACTAGCATAATTTACTTTTATTTTTAGCTATTTCCCTTTTCAACATAAGCTTTAAAATATTGTACTTTTTTAGCTTCAAAATTGTGTGTTGTTATGATCTTTTCTTTAAGAACCATCCCCTATTACACCTGAGTGACACATGATAAACTTTGAGTAGGTAATATTTATACACATAATATTTTTAAATTTTATCAATTACTAATGCTTTATCTCTTGTAGGAATTGATGGAGTCTCAATCTCTCTAAGTGCATGCCCTAAGGGGTGTATCAGGTTAGGGGTGGGAAAGACATTGGTACTTTTTATGATTGTTATCCCTATACTACCACTTGTTATCTACATAACCATCTCCTAAAAACACTCCCCTAAACTTTACCTCTTATTTTGTCATTTTATACCTTCATTAGACCTTCCCTAGACTAAAACCCTTTCCAACGGTTTATGTTACATTATCAGCCCCATCGACCTTGTAATCTAATTGATAAAACTCATTTAGGGTCTAGGTAGGCCCTTGGCCAACCTATACCAAGACCTAATTTGCTTTTGTCAATAATAATACAAAGTCAATTGTGTTGACCCTATCAGATAAACTTTTGGAAAGGTTTAGGGTTAGATTTAACTATATATACACATTCATGTTGCCATTCTTAGAGAGATAATAAGAGTTAATTATATTCATTTGTGCTTCTTTACAATCTAATCTTCTACCATTATACTTGAGGATTTATAGCTTAGGGTTCACATTTAGAGAAGAATTTTGTCTTGTGTAAAAGTTTTGGATTCTTTGATATTTCTTATTGATCCTTACAAACCATAAAAACCTCTTTCGAAGCATCTTTAGCCAAGGGAGAGATTGACTCTCAATGGGTTCATATTCAAGGTAAGCATCTCTAACTTTACTCTATTTTAGTATAAATAAGTAGCATAAGTAATGGATTTTGAATATATTACTCTCTTTATGCATTAGGGTTTTACCTATACATAGCTTAATTAGAATACTCTTATGCATGTTTATTTTTATGTTTACTAACATCCATTTTATGCCATAAGATTTGATGATCAGTAGATTAGATTTTGTTTTAATTTGTCATTTAATTTTGTGAATATGAAAACATAGGACCTAACTAGGGTTACTGTATAGTTTTGCTTGACTAGAGGCTTTAGACCCTCCCTAGTGATTTTATTATGTAAGAGATCCATTAGTTAGGTATAGCAGATCGATCTTGGTCATGACCTCAATTATATAATGTATCAACAATAAAAAGTGTATGTATTATTTACCTTCTCTGAGGTAGGATTGATTTATATATCAGTTATATTTCCCTTTGCATATAGATCCAACACTATGTTAGCATCAGAACCAAATAAGTACCTTGATTTATACATCATTTCTATACATAGATTAATTATACTCTCCATATTTAGACTATCTTAGTTTTATAAATTTAGAAAATGATTATATCATTGTTTAACATCTAATTAGCATGTTATAGATCTGATTATCACCCTTACACCATTTCATTTATATATTATTAATCCTATATATCCCAAGTGAGGATCATCATATGCACACCTCCAAATCAAAGTTAAACATTTAAAAACATCATTTCAAGGTACACTATCATTATAATAAACATCTATATCATCTATATATGGATATATTGTATCTTATTTCTTAATTGAAATTCTATTAGGATAAAAAATTGTATTGGTTATTCATTTTTTCTTCTTATCCTAGTGTATGACTAATGGAAGAGTATAAAGAAGGATAAGGAGAATTGAGTTCTTATATTTTAGGCTTATTGTATTTTTATTCTTATTCATTATAATTGTAAAAATATATATCACTAGAATAACAATCTACCACATCATCATGATCCTAATTTTCATAGTCATTTTCTTTAGTCACACATACATTTCCTCATTTATATAAGCATTGTCATTAGGCACATAATCATGACCACATACATCCTTATTTTTCCATTTGTAAAAATAAATATAAGGTATTGTTGTCTCCAAATATTTCACCCTAGAAGAGGATGTTCAGGCCTCTTAAATATTTGGGCAAAATGGTAATACTTCCAGGTGTGTGGGGCACCTATAGTGGAAGTATACCTCTAGTATTATGAGGGCTAACTCTCTAGATATGGCTTGATGTGCTTATGCTCCTAAAACTACCTATCATGGGTTAAAAGGGAGAGAGATATGAGTTAAAAAAACCTGAAATAGGAGGTGATACACCAAGATTTGGTTCCACATACACTTGCAATTTGTCTGATGGACTAAGATAGTCAAACTAGCCTCAATACCATTGATGGAGCTCCTAAATTTAGTATTTATCATGAAGGAAAAGAGTCACTCAACAAATAAAGGAAAGTGAAAGGGAGGTCACATGAGACACTACCAAAATCATACACACTTAAAGAGCCTATTTCAATAGCATACACTTCATGAAAATTTCTATATGAGTAATTTATAACAACATATTCAAGGATTGCATGAAAATAAGATGAACTAAATCTATACTTGACATTCAAAGAGATCACTTAAATACATGATACAAATAGACTTAGAGTAAAATCAGATTGATTATATTTAATCTAAGTACAAATAAAGGTACAATTTTGGTAGGGCTTCACCATACCAAAATTTGGAATCCACTACAAAGGCAAAATGGCTTGCATTTATAGAACTTAGAGGAAGTGAGAGAGAGGGGAAGTTAAAGGGGAAAAAATAAATGTGTCACCAAGATAAAAGTAGTTAAAATTAATTTTAGTGAGGTTTAGGAAGAGTCATGAAACTAATCTGGACCTACATTCATTCCAAACTGAGCATCTTCCCCACATGTGGTGTAGAAACCCTTCACAAGCATATTTGAACTTTGAAACTCCTTCTTGACAAGTGGTGAAAGGTAGGAATTTGATCATTAGACCTCTTGGGAAGTTATATTCTCATCCCAAAGACACTTTTAAGTCATTTTTAATCATCTTATACTGTCATACCACCTAAAACCATCAGTTATCCTCTTAGGTGTCACAAAGCTTCTTCACCTCACTAGGCCCAATTTGGCCAAAATAGCAAAAATTAGGATTTAGCCTAAGTTATGAAACTTTTATTCATGTAAGGAATATTTACATAATATTGGACTGGAAAAAATCCACTTGGAGCCATATAACTCTCTCCAAGTCCCAAATTTTCCCACAGAACCTTCTCTAGCCCTTATCTCCTTGTAGCCCTATTTTGGCATAAATCTCCTTGTACAGGGAAGTGTAAAAACCTATAAGACTTAGTGAAAAAAATTTGGAGGACCCATTTCCATAATTAATCTCTGATCCAAGTTTAATGGTTCAAATCCCAAGGCAAGTAGGTTTGTTGATCCATTAGCCTCCCCAATTAGGCCTCTTTAGCCTAAAAACTTGAAAATGCATGTTTTGTGATTTTTCATGTAGTAAATAGGAAAAATGGCATCTGATTAAATTTTTTCACCTCATCATCATCCACCATGTTTAATTTTATCCCCTAACCATTTGTATGCACCCCTATTTTAGCATTAAGTGCTCCATTTTGGCCTATTCCATATAGACTTGTACCTGGAAGTATGGACCACTGGCATGATATGAAACTCAAGAGAGTTTTAAAGTTTTATATAGTGATTTATAATATTTAAACATCCATTTTAGTGCCTAACATTTCATTTTTTCCTCATCAGGTTCAAAATAATGCTCTTGGAGGGTTTGAAGTGTGCTAGCCCTTTGGGGTTTGTTCATGAGATATACACATTGAAGATCCCTTAAAATTACATTGAAGGATCCTTAAAGGACATGTATAACTCCTAAAATTTCCTCCAAGTCCCATGTAACAATTCATGGAAGTTATGAACACTTTAATTTGGCATTCAAGTTCCACTTATGTATTTTATGAGGCATGTTGAAAGTTTGAACTCAAAATGAACAATTAAAAGGCATAAT
Organism: Torreya grandis; assembly: GCA_037957365.1. Taxonomy (NCBI): domain Eukaryota; kingdom Viridiplantae; phylum Streptophyta; class Pinopsida; order Cupressales; family Taxaceae; genus Torreya; species Torreya grandis. The sequence continues at coordinate 873,098 of JARHVA010006212.1, forward strand.
TACAAAAAATTAGCTCAAACACCTATGTAAACACCATATATACATCTCTAAACAATTATTATGGCTTAATTTTGACTAGAAGTGAAGGTGACCCTATTTTGGCATTACGCCCAAATTGCTTGCACATTTAGCTACACCTGCAACCTTAATAACTATAGACATCTGGTATGGATTATAGCCATATAATAAAGTTTATCCAATATTTATAGGTGTAATACAACTCACCAATATTCTTATAAACCTCCCTTTACTTTTGGTTCTTTTTTTTGATCCTACTTCCCCACTTTACAAGGTTTGTGCAAGGGAAAAATGACCCATATCTGAGATAAAATAGGGGGTACTTACCTTCTTAGCCTCAAACAATAATTTTTGTATGTGGTATCATGGGTTGTGCTAATGAAATCCATAAATTTTGTGGTCATAACTCCAAGGAATGACCCTCCAACTAATTCAAAACCCAATTTTGAGTTTTTTGAGACAAAGCCCTACATGTTTAGAAAAAAGAAAACTATGTTTGCTTAAATTGGGGCCTACAAGGTTAGAATTGGGATGAGTTTGGAATTCATGATCCTCTTATTTATCTTTATTAGTCCATACACCACTTTCATGCCTTGATCTTACTCAAGATCCTTCATATTGCACAAAACTTGTGCCTTAGTCTCAAATTGACTATGTTTGTGCATTTATTGTCTCAGTCACTGTTCTAACTATGTTTTGGGTGAATTGGGATTGGTTTAGTGGTTTTATACTTATCATTCATGATATGTATGTCATAGGGATATCTTCATCCAATTTAATTCACCTTGGACCCTTCAAAAGCATACAAACTCATGTTTAGCCTGAAAACCAGGATGTCGCTACCTACTGACTATTTCAGTCACTATGTTGGCTATAGATGTTGATTCAAGGTTTTGTAGGATGTATTTGGACATGTTAGCTGATTTTTTCATCCTCTTGATGTTATTTCTCTTTAATTGCACCTTAAATACACTTAGAAATCATCAAGGTGACACCAACATGCAAACTTCTACCTCATTACTAGAAACCCTATTATAGGTGATTGTTTTTAGGACTGTATAGACAGGAATGTTGCATTGGAGGTCATCAAACATCAACATCACTTAGTCCTTATCATTATAGCTCATGAAGGTCACTTTAACTAGTTGGAATAGTTTGAATTTGGTTGCATAATCCAAGACCATCAACATGGATTTCAAGACTAACCTTCCAATTGCTAACTTGTAGACATCACTGAGTAAATTTAGTGATTTCTTGACAACTTTGAACTTGTGGAAACTCATCCTCTACTTCTCCTCTTACCCTCAAACTTGGAATGTTTTTTCTTAGATGATAGGGCTACAATGTGAAATAAGTAATAAATTTGGATACCTCACATTCCATGAGATATAAGATTTCAAAAAAACCACCAGGGCCTTTGTTTGGGTAGTTTTGGGACTAAGGACGTAAAAATTGCAGTTAACTTTGTTGAATTGGAAACTTGACCATATGTTACCTTTACTTGCATCTATGAACCTTGATCTTAGAGAGATGTTTTAGATGATTTTGGATGTTCTATAATTAAGTATATGCATTACTAAGAAGTGTTGAGACCCTATAACACTATAGACTGAGCTGGAACTTCCACTTTGACTACAAGTTGACAAACAAGGTAGAAACTAGTTTTTTATTGATGTGGGCAAATGAAGGAGAATAATATAATGGAATAAGAATGGAAAGGACCCCCTTTGGACCTCTTACACATGTGCCAAACCATTCTCTTTCACCCCTTTTTGAGTTGTAGCAACTGGGATAAACCTAGACCCTTCATGGATGAACAAGTCATAAGAAATACCTTACCTTCTTAGCAAATTTTCATAAAGCTCAGGGCCTAGATTGGAAAAACAATTCCACTAAGCTACATCCCACTAGACCTGATAACATCCCCCAATGCCATTTCCTCGAACTCCACCTATACAACCTGTGGTGAGTATAAACCTTTGACTATTTTGTACCCTTCCAAGGAGTGATGGAGAAGAAAAGGTGAAAACTAAAGTTTATAAAGTAACCAATGCCATCTAATCATGTAAGTGAGTAGGAGGAAGATCAGGGGATGTTCCTAAAGTCTCTCCACCTACAAAAATCCATACAAGTCTATACAAGTGGCTAAAAACTACCTTTTTCAAGTGTTTTCTTGATTCTAACTGACACCTACAGACTTTTTAAATTACCAACAATAATCTAAGACATATAAAGACACATTTGATATATCATCACTCTTTTTGAACTTGCACAAATCCCAAAAAACTCGTTTAAATCATTAAATGCCCAATTTTGACCTTGGAAAAGACCCAAAATGACATGTAACACTAGTATAAAGATTGACCAAGGTTAATATGACACTAATTGGCATAAAATGGATTATTAAACACTTCATGACAAAGTTTTTTACATAGGGGTTTGACTTAATTTGATTAGGGCATCAAATTGGTCAACAGGTACAACATGAGTATATGATAAGGGATTCATAAGATGAGATCAATTAGGGTTGTGAGGATACACACTCATAGAGAAGTTAACAAACCCTAAGATGATAAGGAATACAACCATGAAGATTAATCCTAGGATGAAGAAAAACATATACCTATAGAGTCTAAAGTATTTTAACCCTAATAAAAATGACCACTTATGAAGGGGAGATAAAAAAAATAAGTTATGAAAATTAGATCTAAAGATAGAAATATGAAACCCTAAGAAGGAATAATAAAAACCTAAGTTAATCTAAGGTTTACTTTACTTAATACAAGGATTAAGTTCATCAATATATTTTAACATGTTTTATATTTATTTATATAAATAAGTTTAAACCTTGAATATTTATATTTTATAAAATATGTCTAAATTATGGAGAATTTGAATGTAAAATAGAAGATTGAGATTGATTAATTTCATTTAATATTTATAGAAATTACCAAGAGTATATGGTACTTACCTTGTTTCTATTTTTTTGGTTTTTCTATGTGTAGTCTTAATAAATTCCATGAAATAGATATGTGGTTGCTTGTATTAGGGAAAAATGTGAAAATCTACCTATATGTATCTAGTAATTTGAAGATGCATGTGATAACTAAATATGTATATTATCTAATAGATCAATCTTATATGTTTTATTCACTATGTTCACTATAGGTCATTATGCATGCATATCAATATGATCATTGTGTAATTATATAGGTTCATTCCTATGATTAGATAATTAATTCCTTAAACTTGAAACCTATCTCTAATTTTGATGCTTGATTTTCATTTAAAAAAGGGGATAAACAATATGGTTTAGGTAGTCCCAACCATACCCAATTATATGGTTTACTTTTTCATGCATTATAATACTTCAAAGAAGTATCAAAACACACATATTTATAACACCTATGTGGAAGTGTGCTCATGATCCACTAGTATGTATGAAACATGTTTAGATTTTGGCAACTATCAATATGAAACTATGACCTCTATTTTGGTGTTTAGAATTGTTTTAGTGAATATTCCTTTGAAGTGTTTTTTTTAATTTGGATGGCTTAGGGTAGTGCCACAAGGATGTGTATATGTATTCCTCAATGTACATGTAGTTTCCAATATCCCTAAGAATAAACTTAGACTTACCTTGTGTGTGAGTGTACACACACACACACATATGTATGTATGTATGTATACATACATACATACATACATAAATACACACACACACACACACACACACACACACACACACATGTATGTATGTATGTATGTATGTATGTATATATATATATATATATATATATATATATATATATATATATTAGTAATTTACCTTGACAATAAACATACAAAACAAGTGGTTTGACATAAGGGAAGGATTTGAATTTGAATAATATCCATTTGGATAACTTGGGACACCTTTGGTGAAGGCAGATGATACCAGTAACTAGTATCATCTAATTATTTGGAAAATCCTTCAGTTTGGATAAGATGTTGATATGGAGAATTATTACATTATGTTTAGATAATAGAAAAACTAGGAAAATAATAGGGATATCATGTGCATGAATGATATAAAATTAGGATGGCTGAACTTAAAGATAAATATAATGGATATGTGATAGTGTGAGAAAGAATCAATCATGTACTCATAAGTCATGTAAGTTAAGGATTGGTAAAACCATAAATTTTTAGTGTCTAATATAAAATCTATATGTATACACCTATAAATTTTTACATCTATCATTTTGCATTCTTTATTTTGTGTGTCATCACCCATGTTTACCCATGGAAATTAATTTTTCCCATGATTTTTTTTAGGATTAAAAACCACATAAAAATAGAATTAATAAAATAATAATATTGATATAAAAATTATCATATGTAAAATTGATGAGATGGGGGTGCACTGGTAAAGAAACTTAATTGTTATATACACCACCCAGGTTCAAATCTTGGAGGTATTGGAAGGCCGGTTGTAGCCATTGATGTAACTGATTGTTGCTCTGATCAAAAGCTTTGTACTTATCTAAAAAAAATCTCATATGTAAAACTATATTTTTGATGAGATAGTTCAATGCCTCATGGTTTATGAATAACACAAACATATTAGTGAACAAGTATTACAAAAACGTTGAGAGTGAGTAAACCATGGCCAATGCCTCTTCTTTGGTGGTGGTATATTTTTTATCTCTTAGAAAAATAATCCTACTTATTTGGTACATTGGCAAAACTTTTATTTATAAGCAATGATGGTGAAAAAAAACCCTCTATTCTATTTAAAGGGGAGGTTTCCTTTATTGAAAATATTAAAAATATAAATAAACCTATTTATAATATATATATATATATATATATATATATATACATATATATATATACATATATATATATATATACACATATATACACACACACACACACACACACACACACACACACACACACACACACACACACACACACACACACACACACACACACACACACACACACATATATATATATATATAGATATAATTTGAATGGATCATAGGGTTTTATTCTTTCATGCATTAAGATAAAAATAAAAAGAAGGAAGGTGAAGGGTCATGATGAATGCGAAAACACATATTTCATCCCTTTCATGACAATAATCATAAAATTAATATTGTAGTTTTAAAGTAAAATAGGTAGAGCTTGAGAGTTGAGGGATATGCATCAATATAATAAAATCACACATCCAAAAATAAAAAAATAGACACTAAGTTCAAAAAATTTCCTTTTGTTCCTCTTTGGAAGAGTGAACACAAATTAATTTTCTCCTTTTTTTAAATAAAAATAATAATGAGCATCAAACAACCCTGGTACAATAACTATTTATCCTATTTTGAGAGTTAAGGAAGGAATGAGAATGATAGGAACATGGACTTGTAAAATTACATAGGGTGAAATTTAAGAAAATTAGTGTCATATCCATTGGGATACAAGGTTAGTTAAAAATAAATGGGAAGGGAGACAAGAAAATACCAACTATAAATGGAAAAATAAAACATTAAAGGAAACACACAATAGGAAATAAAATAAGCAATATGAAAAGAAACTATAATCATCTAAAATGTAATTTAGTTTAATGACCATTACTTGAGACCACCTCATCCTACCTTATCCCTAGACCTACCTTAGGGCCTTTTTTAATCCCTTTTTGACTTTGATGTGGGTCTAACACATTCCCAGATGAACCAAAAGTAACATTAAGCCACCCCTAGACACCTAGGCCCTTTATTCACTAGCTCCTACCACCTGAACATTAGCAATCCATTTAGACACTAGCGCATTACACTATTGACCTAGGGAGCATGATATTATCCCTTAGCTCTTTAATCCCCCAATAGATATCTTTTCATTTCTCAAAGCACTCCTAGGGTCAGCCTAGTCCTATTTCACATACTGATAAGCACCATAATGTTATATATAGATGACTTTTAATCACTTATCCACTAGATGGAAATCAAATGCAAATACTCAAAAAAATTTAGAAATAATTATGTAAATCAAGATCATTGATCCCTATTCTTCTTGCCTTCTGCATATACCCATCTACAATAACCCAGAGTTTAAATTACTCAAATTTATAGTCTTAAATCACACTAAAATCACTCATAATAGTATTAAATCACACTTGTACTATCACTTATATTGGGAGAATTAAATTAGGATTGATCCCATTTTGAGGTATCAATATGTAGGCAATGCTTAGCACATGGGGTGTTGAGGTCACATCTATCCTACCCTACTAATGCCACATTTTTCTACTAGTGTTCCTAAAATACCCTAACAAACACAAAAGCCTAGGGTTTGTCATTAAAATAAATTAAAATAGGTAATGGATAGTACATCAATGTTTGTGCATACATGCACAAACTCCCCAAAATTAGGTGAAAGTACACCTTGAATTTCATTATCCCTGCTTCCATAAGGACACTAGCATAACATAGAGGACACTAGTGTGGTGTGATATTGTCTAGGGTATTTCACTATTATCCAAGGTTATTTTTGACTCCTTTTTCCTATTCATGACATACTTCATAGTGCCTATACCAATTTTTATCCTATTACTTGTTTGTCTTAGTCATTTTCCAACAAAGTACATCTCTTGTAATTCCTTTTTTTATTTATAGAATAATTAGTTAAATCAAGTATTGTACAAATCAGTTGATAGTAATATTGTGATATTTAATCCCTAATTTATTATTCTATAAATTTAACAACCTAAGGTTTAACATTCCATAAATCTATTAAAAATTAAATCATTTGGTGAACCTGATTACTTTGAATAGTGAAAAAACCCTAACCCTAGACAACCTTTAGGGTTTATGTTTCTATCCTTATAGAACTCAAACTTATATTTTATATCCTTATATATACATATTTCTATTTTTGTCTAATCATGATAATAATAATAGAATATGTTTATCATTTTCTAATGCAAAGTTTTCTAGTTTCATTTGAATGCTTGTTTATTTTAATTTGGAATCAAATAAAAGAAGATATAAACACAAATGTATATGATGTATTATATTATATATAATTCTATCATATTATTTTTATCTTATATGGAATTTAATCAAGAAACAAATCATCACACACATAGAGTATATAATACATAAGATTAAAAAATGCATTACCTAAAACAAATAAATATCATTTAGATGCATTTTGATCTTTGGTCCACTATGATTCCTCACCAATTACTATGAGACATAATATAACATTAGTGGGTTTGATTATCCCTCCTACTTCTTGACCCTACCCATCTATCTACTACCCCACTCCTACTACCATCTTTTTGATCATATTAGACCCTATAGTCTAGAATATGATGTTCACAAGGGGTTTCAAACCATGGAAAGTTAGACAAACCCATGGTTATAGCTTTATCAATCAGATAAGTGTTCCTCAAACTAAAATTTAAATTTTAGATATTCTAAAACATTACAACACATATAAATATGTTTTGTATGTGGCACTCTATGATACTAAGGTACCAAGCACAATAGATCCATCTTATATTACATCCATAATTAATAGTATGAAGTGGAATAAAGAGAATATCTCCTTCAAAAAATAATATCTCCCACCTTAGTACATCATAGAACAACACCTACCTCTTTACATCCAATTATAAATTAATGATGTGGGTGTCAAATGGGTGTTGGTTGCTAATGGATCGGGGTTAAACATTTGTAATATATCTTTTTTACATCTCTTTAATATACATGCTAAGAATTTATATCCTTATAACATGAGAATCCAAGGGTTTGATAATATTCCATTAAAATTTTGGGGCAAGTAACATTAAACCTTACATTGAGACCTAAAACACTACCTAAAACATGTCAAGTCATACCCAATGATCTTAATTATAATATTTTACTTGGAAAACCCTATATTCATGATATGCATGTAATACCATCACCTTTTCATGCATTTTTAAAGTTCATTTACCAAGGTTTTATATACACATTCCCTATGGATCATGAACCATTCAAATATAGTCAAAATACAAAGCCTTCACACAACTATATTCCTCACATGAACTTTGCCACAAAACCTATAAAATCTTATATTCAAATTTCACATATGAATCTATCATGTACTTCATAAGTATAAGATAATCAACTCAAATATTCATTTTCATTAAAATATTTTAAAAAATGGGATACACAAGATAGGGATTGGAAAACATGAACAATGAATTTTTAATCCTGTTGAGGCATCAAATAAAAAAATAGGTAAGGACTTAGATATAAGGATAAAAAATATAATGCTAAGTCTTATAATTATGATTCTTAGCATATAGTGTTTTTTATACCGATTCCATGGATAGACAATACAGTAAATCATATCTCTCCACTCTCAGTTATTTACCCTATCCTTATTGATGATAGCGTTTCTCCATATCTACCCATTTTTTAGGAGTTCTCTAACAATGAATCTCATTTAGAATTGTTAGGGGCATGTTGTCTCCAAATATTGCACCCTAGAAGAGAGTGTTTAGGCCTCTTCCATATTTGGGTAATGTTGGAACATTTCTAGGCATGTGGGTATACCTATTGAGGAAATGAACCTCGAGATTTAAAGGGCTAGCTCCCTGAATGTATCTCTATAACAAAGTACACATACCCTTTTCAAGTTCTAGAGATTCTAACATAAATATTTCATTATAGAGGCAAGATGTATGAAATGACACAAGGAAAATGAATTGAAATTCATATTACACATTTCAAGAACAATTAAACATGTATAGAAATTCAACACACTTGAATGCACTCTATATGACATGTTAGACTAAAAATGTTTGCTCAGGTGTGAAGGATAAAGGACAAAAAGATGGAAAACCATCACTTGCTATCACTATACATCACTTCTTACACTCATAAATTTTTTTATAACTTGAAAGAAAATAATTGTACTAATGCTTAAAGGAAAAATATGACATCAATCCAACAGGGCTTCACCATACACTATGTGGTTATTTTTTACTAGCCCAAGGGATTTATATATAGAAAAAAGGAAGTGAGAGGGGGAGACCTTTGGTGTTAAGAGAGGAATCAATATATTAGAAGTATCCATCTTAAACTATAACCATCTTTACAAATGATGCTCACTTTGACCATTTGATTGATCCATGTCACATCAAATGGTTACACAGTTAGTCTACTATCTCAAAGATGCTTCTCCAATGGTTACACTAGTAGAATCAAGATATTTTGAGCTGATTCATGGAATAAAAACATTCGTTATGAGGGATTTCACTTATCATAGATTTGTCTTGATGTTAACAACTTCCCATCAGCTCACTAAGGTGTGTAACGGTACAGGGGAGAGTCATTTTCATTCTGTTGGCCTTGTCCTCCTTTGATTGGTCATTGAAAAATGGTTTAGATCTTGATTTGATCAATGGTGATGTGAGCCCTCCTATCTACTTTGTATCTTATTGTTTAAATGCCAATGGCTAGATCATCACCTTGAAGTTGACATTTACGCAACCATCACTTTACTAGGATAATTCCTTCATAAGCATTTCCTTCAGGCATTCTCATGGGCATTTTCTCTAAAAGAAATAACCTTTAAAGCCCATATAGATTGGTCCATTTTTATTGATCCATGTTCCTTAAATATTTTTTGAGTGTCTCTTTAGAAGGATTGTTGTAGATAAAATATCTAAAAAAATTCCTTCAAACTTTGTACAATGTCCCTTTAGAAAGATTACTGCAGACAAAATGTCCAAAACAATTCTTTTAGGATTTTTGTAAGTGGCCTTTTAGAAGAATTGCATGTGTCCCTTCAAAAATATTGTAAGTGTCCCTTGTATGATAAAAAGACCCTTTATCAAAAAGGAAAATGACTAATTCCTTTAGAACAATTTTGTCATAAAAATTGCAAGGGATAATTCTTTTAGAAAAAGTGCAAGGGATAATTCTTTCAGAAAAATTGCAATGTACCTTTCAGAAAAATGAAAGTGCCCTTCAACAATCTTGAATTGTACCCTTCATAAATTTTCAAGTGAACACTTTCTCAAAAAGAGACCCATTAGACTTTTTGCAAGTGGCCCTTTGGAAAGATTATTGCAGACAAAATGTCCACAACAATTCCTTTGGAAAAATTACAAGGATAAATTCCTTCAAAACAATTACAATGGACAATTCTTTCAAAAAAATTACAAGTGTCCCTTTGAAATTATTTAAATGTACCTTTTGGAATTTTTATAAGGCACTTCCATGAGAAACAATTCCTTCAGAAAACTTTGGAGTGTCTAATTCTTCTAGAACAATACCTTTGGACTTTTTATAAATGACCCTTTAGAAAAATTGTTGTAGACAAAATGTCTTAAACAATTCTTTTAGAAAAGTTACAAAGGACCAATTCTTTTAGAAAAGTTTTGAAGGACCAATTCCTTCAAAAAAGTTGTAAGAGACCAATTCCTTTGAAAAAGTTGTAAGAGACCAATTCCTTCATAAAAGTTGCAAGAGACCAATTCCTTCAGACTTTTTGCAAATGACTAATTCTTTCAAATAAATTTTAAGGGACACTTTCTTGAGAAAAGCCCCTTTGAAAAAGTGAACATGCCCTTCACAAATATTAAAATGTACCCTTTGTGAGAGAAAAAGACCCTTTAGAATAATGAAGGTGCCCTTTAGAAGAATTATAATGGACCCTTCAAAAAAAATGAAAGTGACCACTTTTATGAGAAAAAGACCCTTCAAAAAAGTTGAAGTGTACCAATTGGAAAGCCATTTCTTTTGAAAAAATTGCAAGGACAAATTCTTTTAGACTTTTTGTTTTAGATAAAAAGTCTGAAATAATTCCTTTGAGACTTGAACACAAGACTTGAAATAAAACCTTGCCAAAATAAATAACACTTATGTAAAAAATCTAAAATAACACGCCAAACAAAGGATTTCAAAGGAAATAAAGTTTGACACTTTGTTGTGGGGATAAAAAAATTATGAATGTTGCACTTAGCCAAAATGAAAGATGCAAAAAACATGGGAGTGAAAATTAGCTAACATTATTGGCGATTTTGAGGGGAAGCATGCCTGCTATGCCTAAGACTAGTTGCCTAAATCCTTCTATTGGGCATGGAGTCATGCATTTAAGCACCTAAAAATAACTTTAATAGACCTTTGGCTCAAAAACACAAGCTGGTTGATTCACACACATAAGGGCAAAGACACATACCAAACAAAAGAAAAGAAACACATTGTGCAAGAAAATACATAGGGAACACAACAAACCAAAATGAAACTAGACTAAACACACACACCTAAGTTACTTATTTACAAAACATGGATTGTAAGGAATAATAGTAGGAATTTAGATGTATCCCATTCATAGGGATAGGCAATTATTCTCCATTCATTTTGGTCAGTTGAAATGAATTGCTTTGCTTTCACTTGCAAATGATATAAGGATCACTCCATAAAGTGTCAAACTTTGTATGTCTTCCCACTTTTGCTCTATTCTCATCTCATTTCAGAACCAAGTCACCCTCCTTAAACACTCTTGCACTTGACATTTTGTAAAATAAATTCTTCATGAGTACTTGGTGGTGTTCTATGGCCTTGTGTGCATTGTCTCTTGCTTCTTGCAACTACATTAGTTCTATCAATTTGACTTCCATTGGAGTATTTTCAAGTAGTTGATGTGCAAGCTCTAGAGTAGGGAAATCTTGAGATATGGCTAACCTATATTCTTTCCCATAAACAAGAACAAAGGGAGAGTTACCAATTTATATCTAAGGAGTAATCCTATTAGCCCATAAGGTTGTCTTCAACTTGGTGTGACATGTTCTTTTATTTTTCTCCAATGTCCTCTTGATGATCTTGATGAGGTTATTATTAGTAGATTCATCCAATCCATTACCTTGAGGGTAATAGTTGGATGAGGTACTCAAGTAAACTCCACTCTTATTTTCCCATTCAAAATTTTTAACACCTGTGAAAGCAAGTGCATTATCAGAAATGATAACATGGAGAACTCCAAACCTGGTTATGATACTCTCATAAAATTCCAAGATTGCATTTTCATTTGCTTCCTTCAAAGTAATAGCCTCTACCCACCTTGTGAAGTAATTAGTAGCAGTCTATATCCATTTATGCCCAATACTTGATGGAGGGTTGATCATACCAATGAAATCAAGTCCCCATTGCATGAAAGGTTTGTCTACTTGGATAGGATTCAATGGAGGGGCTGTAAGTTTTTGCTTGCCTACAAAGAAGGCACATTGAGGACACAACTTAGCCCAATTGTAATAGTCCTTAAAAATACTAGGCCAATAGTAAACAACCCTCATTATCTTTATAGTTATTATCTTAGGAGAGAAATGATCTCCATCTGCATAATTGTGAAACTTTTCTAGAAGCATGCCAAACTGATCATTGTTAACACATCTCAACAACACACCATTTACATCTTTCTTAAAGAGAACACCATCAAAAATATAGTAAGGAATGGTCTATAACCTAAAATATATTCTTTGAGACTTTTTTAATCCATTGGGGCACTCACCACTTTGAAGGGAATTAATGATGTCTTGTGTCCAACTTTGAACTTGTATGTGATCAACTGGTTGGGGGTGAACTTGGTTGATCAAGACTTCTTCTTGATGATATTTAAAATATGAATCCAAATGCTTGAATAACCCTTTACCTCTCACCAATTTTGTCACCTTGATGTCCACATAATATTCCATACCTTGGTAATCTACCCAACTCTCTTTTCATTGAGGTATTTGTTTAGGAGGAACTCCTTGGTGCTAGGATTAGAAACGTTGATATGTATCTTATTATTTGAAACCATGTGTATAATTATTTTTAACCCTCTTATCATAGCTAAATATTGTTTCTCAACAAATGTATACCTTCCCTTATAATCTTTTAACCTTTGGCTGGAGAATATAATTGGTTGCTCTACCTCTTCATAATTCATTTGCATAAGCATAAATGAGATTGTATTAAGGTTAGCAAAGGTATAGAGTATCAAATCCTTGGTAAATGTTTGGTTCAGGAGAGTAGGAGATTCCACAATTGCTTGCTTGATTGCCTTAAAACTACTCTTACCTTGCTTTGTCCAAGCAAAAGATTGGTTCTTCTTAAGCATGGCTATGATAGGCTTTACCACAGGTGCAAATCCTAGAATAAACCTTCTTACAAAGTTTATTTTCCACAAGAAGCTTTAAAGTCCTTTCTTGTGTTGAGGCAAATACAAGCCTAGAATAGCCTAAATCCTCTTGGGGTCAATAGACAAGCCTTCTTGTGAAATAATATGACCCAATAACTTCCCTTCATGAGCATCAAAGATGCACTTTTTTGGATTAAGTGATATTCCATACTACCTACACTTCTCAAACACCTTCCTTAGGTGTTCCATATGATCAGTATCATCTTTCAAAAAAATATTTATATCATCAAGGTACACAAGCAAAAAATCATTGATCAAACCTTTAAAATCCATGTCTGTTGCCCTTTGAAATGTAGCTCTAACATTGGATAAACCAAATAGCATATTTGTATAGGAAAAGGTCCCCAATTTTGTAGTGAAGGTTATCTTGAATTGACCCTCTTCATTCACTAGTATTTGATTGTTCCCTAAATAATCATCAAGAAGTGAGAAGCATTGAGAACCTGAAATAAATTTCGGACTTTTTTCCATGGAATGTAGTGGATAATGATCTTTGAGAGACACTCTATTAAGGTCTCAAAAATCCACACAAAGTCTGATATCTCCATTATTATTTTAGATAGGTACAAGATTAGCCACCCAAGTTAAGTGTTTGATAGGAAAGATAATCCTAGACTCAATCAAATTGGTAAGCTCTTTCCTCATGAGTTCCTCTATATTGGGATTGACAAGTCTTTGTTTCTGCCTGATTAGTTCAGCTCCAGGTTATAAATCAATGGTGTGATGATCTAGACTTAGATAAAACCATTTCAAATATTTTTATTACCAATCAAAAATGTCATGAAACTCTTTACATAATTAAATAAATGCCTAACTCTCAGAAAGAGAACATATCTTACCAATTTTTAGAAGCTTGTCCTTGTAAATCATGACTCCTTCATAGTTCTCTTCTTTCATGGACATGCTCATTATTTATTTGTTATTTTCATCATATTCATTGAAAACACTCTCCAAGGTAATTAGTCCTTTAGGTATCTTGTTTGTCTTTAGCTGAATAACTTGTCCTTCATATTGATCATGCAGTCTCTTTTGGTTATTTGAGAAGAATTTTGCCTCATTTTGTTAGAAGTGTGAAATGTGTTAATCACGTTGAAACACTTGACATGACACTTAATTATTTGGAATATAAGGCCTCATAATAAACTTGATATGAGACTGATCCTTATCCTTCCCTACATCAGTAACTATGTCAAATTGGGCTCCTAATGCAGCCAATCTATCAACATGTTTATTTGAACCCCTTGGTATAGGTTGTATGTTGAAGGCATAAAAGTCTTCAAGTAGGTCCCATACCCTATGATTGTAGGATTTAAGCAAGGGATCCTTGGCTGTAGTTTGATTTTTCACTTGATGGATGACTAATTCACTATCCCCATAAACCTTCAAATTATTGATCCCTCTCTTCTTTTCCCATTAGAGGCCGTGAACTAGGCCTTCATATTCTATTACATTATAGGTGTAGCTAAAGTGGAATGTATATGAGGAATAGTATTTATTATTTGATGAAAAAAATAACATGATGTAAGCTCTTTCACCTATTTTTCTTCTTGAGCCATCAAAAAACATTTCCCATATCCCTCCAAGTTCCTGATCTTCATCAGTGAGCAAAGGAATGGAAGCATTCTTTTCATGCATACAATAGAATACCAAATTAATGTCTTCTATGAATGTATATGGATCAAATAAATATATTTCAATGTTGTACTTATCAAGGAAAATATCATAAATACCTTCTAGGGGGGAGGATGCTTCACCATCTATGACACCTTCTTCTCCTTCACTAATTAGACAATTCTAGTTTGAGATTGTCTCTATGTATGGCTCAATATGAAACCTTGATAAGGTTTGCATCCTTATAGTCAACTTAGTCCCATATCTTGTTTTAAAATATAGAAAATACCAATCAGTAGAAAGGTACCCTCTTATCTTAGCCATGAAGTCCCTTGACAAGCAGATAGTAAAATGAGTTGGAAGGTCTACCACCATAATGTCTTGTATAATTGGGAAACTTGGGAAATCATGTAGAAAGACTTTCAAACCTTTGAATAATGCCATTTTATTGGTTGGAGTCACATCAATTTGTAACACTCCTTTACTATGTAGTTCATACTTCAATCCTAATTTATCAGCCACCACCTTAGGCATGACAGTAGTACTAGCTCCACTATCTACAATACAATTGTGAACTAGCTTGTCTCCCATAATACGTGTGAGGTAGAAGGGTAGAGGATTTTAATATTTGGTGTAGGGATATAAGACATGACTTGGAGCATTGGTAAGGGCTATAGTTTTGTGTTTTGAAGTTTGAGGGACTACATGGATGCTTGCTAGTTGTTCTTGTAAGAGCTCCTTTTGACTAGGCATATGTAAGACTTCCCAAAGAGATATGCTTGTCTTGGTATTATTCAAAGAATTGAAAATGTTAAGAGAGGAGGTATTTACCTTTTCTTATATTATTAAAGGTAGTGAGGGAGCTTGAAATTGCTGCATTGTAGGCTTGACAACCTTACTTGCATCCTAATTTTGCTAGGGAGCATGATTGGTAGTAGGTATTGTACTAGGATTCACAATTTATGATCTTGGAGAGGCATCACTTGGAATCACATGTACTCCTAGAACATCTCCCAGATCTCTTTTATTGACTCTTGATTTGGATGTAATTGACGTGATTTGATTCAACACATAATAATCCTTCACTTGAAAGTTCATCATACCTACACTTTGGCTACTACCTTCTCCATGAACATCCATTTACATGAGATTCACTTCTTCTGATGTCACATAAGGAGTAGATTCTTCTTGTGTCACCAAAGTTTTACCATCTTCTCCACCATCATACATGAACTGACCTTGATATTTTCCCCATTGGTCCAAATGATCCTCTCTTTGGATTAGATTAGCATGTACTAAAACAATAGCCTTAGTGAGGTATGGTCACTCTTATTCTCAAATATATTTACCAATAATTATCTAAAGCCATCCCAACCTATAATGAAGCCACCTTCCAAAGTCATATACCAATCAAGTTTCCTACCTTTTAGAGATA
The DNA here is from genome assembly GCA_037957365.1 of Torreya grandis. NCBI lineage: Eukaryota > Viridiplantae > Streptophyta > Pinopsida > Cupressales > Taxaceae > Torreya > Torreya grandis. The sequence goes on from JARHVA010006212.1 coordinate 889,383, forward strand.
TAACAAGAAATCTAATGGCTATGTTAGCTTAGGTGACATTATGGAAGTTACATAAGTTTGAAATGTCGCTAATATGCTTAGATGGGGTAATAAGACCCTCTCCATTGAAATTAGGGAGATTCTTTGTAGCCTTGGGAAGGATCAGGTCATATGCAAGAAGGTCAATTAGATTTTAGGTGTTAAAGGTAGGGAAAAGTTGTTGCCTATCCATTTATCTTCTTTCCTCTGGATCTCCTATTTATTTAATCTCCTCAACTTCTTCCTCCTTTTCTTCAAAACCTCCTTTCCCAGGTTCTCTAAGCATTAGGAATGGTTCAAGGTGTTGTTCTTCAAAAAGAGCTTCAAGGGCTTGATCAAATATCCTAGATGACCTAGTGAGGACCATAAAGTACTATGTGGTAAACTTGATCTACAACAAGAGATTTTCACCTTTTGGAGTATCAAATGCTGGATTAAGAATACTTATATAACTTTAGGCTTGTCAAGACTAACATTTACCTTGACATGAAAATATTGAGAACCAATGGTCTCACCAAGTGCAACAAAATTTGTATCTCCAAATCTTGCACCCTAGAAGAGAGTGTTCAGGTCTCTTCCAGATTTGGGCAATCTTGGAACATTTCTAGGCATGTGGGTATACCTATGGAGGAAATGAACCTCTATATTTAAAGGGACAGTTCCTAAAATGTATCTCTATAAAATAGACTATGTATAAATTAGCTTGATTGAAAGGAAAAGTGTTAGAAATTGCATAAAATAAACTTGTTCTAAAAATGTTGATACACCAAGATTATCTTCCACATGAATGTCATATCCTAATGCACAATACAACAAAGTGCACCGACCCTTTTTAAGCTCTAGGGATTCTAACACAAATATTTTAGTATAGAGGTGAGATGTATGAAATGACATAAGGCAAATGAATTGAAAGGCAAATTTCACATTCTAAAAATAGTTAATACTTATAGTAATTTAACACACTTGAATGCACTCGATATCACCTATTAGACTAATAAGTTTTGCTTGGGTGTGAAGGATAAATGATAGAAAGATGGAAAAATCATCACTTTTTGTCACTATATGTCACTTCTTACACTCAAACAATTATTCAGAACTTGAAATAAAATACATGTACTAATGCTTAAAGGCAAAATATGACATCAATCCAATAGGGATTTTCTATGCACTATGTGGTTATTTTTTCAATAGCCTAAGGGCTATATATATAGTAAAAAGGAAGTGAGAGGGGGAGACCTTTAGTGCTAAGAGAGGAATAAATCTATTATAAGTCTCCATCTTCAGCTGCAACCATCTTTGCAAATGATGTTCATTCTAACCATTTGATTGATTCATGTCACATCAAATGATTGCATAGTTAGCCTACTCTCTTAAAGATGATTCTCCAATGGTTGTGTTAGCAAAATCAATATATTTTGAGGTGATTCATGGCATCAAAATAGTTCTTATGAGGGATTTCATTTGTTTCAAATTTATCTTGATGTTAATAGCTTCCCACTGGTTTGCTAAGGTGTGTAATGGTGTAGGGGAGAGTCATTTTCATTCTATTGGCCTTTTCTTCCTCCTTTGATTGGTCATCAAGAAATGACTCAGATCCTGATCTAATTAATGGTGATTTGAGCCCTCCTATCTTCTTTGGATCCTCTTGTTTGAATGCTAATGACTATCTCATCACCCTGAAGTTGACATTTTTGCAATCGTCACTTTACTTGGACAATTCCTTTAGAGGCATTTCATTCAGGCATTTCATTTGCACATTCCCATGGATATTTTCACTAAAATAAATAACCTTTTAGGCCCCTCTTGATTGGTCTATTTTTATTGATCCATGTTCCTTCAATATTTTTAGAGTGTCTCTTTAGAAGGATTGTTGCAGACAAAATATCTGAAACAATTCCTTCATAGTTTTTGTAATGTCCCTTTAAAAATATTATTGTAGATAAAATGTTTGAAACAATTATTTTAGGATTTTTTCAAGTGACCTTTATGAATAATATCAATTTTCCCTTCAAAAATATTATAAGTGTCCCTTGCATGAGAAAAAGACCCTTCAAAAAAATGGAAAAGGACCAATTCCTTTATAACAATTCCATCAAAAATTTTGTAAGGGACAATTCTTTCAAAAAAAGAACAAAGGATAATTCTTTTAGAAAAATTGCAATGTACCCCCTTCAAAAAAATGAAAGTGCCCTTCGACAATCTTGAATTTTACCCTTCAGACTTTTGCAAGTGACCACTTTCTCAAAAAGAGACCCTTTGGACTTTTTCTAAGTGGCCCTTTAGAAAGATTGTTGTGGACAAAATTTCCACAGTAATTCCTTCAAAAAAATTGCAAGTGTCCCTTCAAAATATTGAAATGTACATTTTGGACTTTTTATAGGGCACTTCCATGAGAAACAATTCCTTCAGAACACTTTGAAGTGTTTAATTTCTTTAGAATAATACCTTTAGACTTTTTGCAAATGTCCCTTCCGAAAAAAATTTGTGGACAAAATGTCTGAAATAATTCTTTCAAAAAAGTTGTAAAGGACCAATTCTTTTGGAAAGGTTACAAAGGACCAATTCCTTTGGAAACATTGCAAGAGACCAATTCCTTCGAAAAAGATGTAAGAGACCAATTCCTTCAAACTTTTTGAAAATGACTAATTCTTTCAAAGAAATTATAAGGGACACTTTCCTAAGAAAAGACCCTTCAGAAAAGTGAACATGCCCTTCAAAAATATTGAAATGTACCCTTCACAAGAGAAAAAGACCCTTCAAAAGAATGGAAGTGCCCTTCAGAAGGATTGTAATGTACCCTTAGGGAAAATTGTAAGTGACCACCTTTCTTCGAAAAAGACCCTTCAAAAAATTTGAAGTTTACCAATTAGAAATCCATTTCTTTCAGAAAAACTACAAGGGCTAATTCTTTCATATTTTTTGTTTTAGACAAAAAGTCTGAAACAATTTGTTTGAGACTTGAACAAAAGACCTAAAACAAAACCTTGCCAAAAGAAATAACACTTGTGTAAAAAGGCCGAAATAAAACTTACAAAAAGGCTGAACAAAGGCTTCTGAAGGAAATAAAGTTTGACACTGTACTATGGGGATAAACAAATTATGAATGTTGCACTTAGCCAAAATGAAAGATACAAAAAACTTGGTAGTGAAAATTGGCTAACATGGCATACAAGGATCTCCCTTCCTTATATCATAAAAATATGTTCCCTCATTCCTTAAATTCCTTGGCATATTTTAGTGAGAGCTTAGACATTTTTTATGATATTCCAATCAGCATAGATGACACCATACCTACAACACCTTACATTATCAATTGATTTACATTAATTAATTAATATATAATTGAATTAAATTATGGAAAAAACATTGATCCTCACATAATATTATTAGCTACCACCCTACATAAATAAAAGGATGTATATATTCGATAGATTTTATAGGATTTCCCTAAAAACAATTCTTGGTCCTTTATAGATATTCCAGGAATCCATCCTTCAATCATAATACAAAGGATTACACTATCCAAATGCAAATCTAGTTAAACAAAAAATTCAAAAAAATCATCCTAATGTTACTCTTTTAGTCAAAGATGAGATCTAATGATTCCTTGATGCAGGCTTCATTTGACCAATGGCTCACCCTAAATGGGTATCTAATGTTATGCCAGTTATTAAGCCTAATGTCCAAATTCAATGTTTCTCTGACTCTAGAAATTTAAATAAAGCATGTCCTAAGGATTATTTTCTCCTACGATCATCTATATGATAGTAGACTCCACAATAGGATACAAGATGTTATCTTTTAAGGACAGTTTCACTAGTTATAATCAAATCAAGATAGTTGAAGAAGATCAATAAATTTTTTTTACGACACCATGGGGTAACTTTTGCTATATAGTGATTCTTTTTGGATTAAAGAATTTTGAATATCATACAAACAAAATTTGAACCACATTTTTCATGATATAATTCATAAAACACTAGAATACTACATTGATGACAACTAATCTAAAGAGCAACAACATCATGCAATTGGTTTACAATATATTTTTTAAAGGTTGGGATAATACAATGGATGATTCAATCATAAGAAATGCATCTTTAGTATCACAACTAGTATATTTTGAGGCTTCATAATATCCCAATGTGTCATTGAGATAGATCTAAAGAAAGTCAATGCTATAATGGATATGTCTCCTCATACATACTTAAATCAAATTCAATATTTTTAGGGAAAAACTAGGCCATACATCATTCTATGGAATAAATAGTAGATAAGACTCAGTCATTCATAATGTTACTCAAGAAAGATACCAAATTCGAATGGGATATTACATGTCCAGAAATATTTAATGCACTCAAACAAATTTTTGAATCCACCTCTCTTGATAACACCCATACCTAATATTCCACTTCTCCTTTACATTTCTATGACTAATCATGTACTTGATGCACTCTTGGCACAACATGATGACCAACATAAAGAGTGAGCTATTTACTACATCAGTTTCATACTTGTTGATTGTGATTATTAGTATTAAATAATATAAAAAATTTATTTAACACTCATATTTACTATAAAGAGGATTCAACACTATATGATCAACAATGAGATAGGTTATTACAAAAGCAGATCCTTTAAAATTTATCATGTCCAAACCACATCTCTCTAGTTATATCACCAAGTGGGTAATGTAACTCAAAAAAAATCATCTAAAGATCTAGTTATTAAAAATGATAAAGGGCCAGATAATTATAGGTAAATTGGTAGTAACACCATTGTTAGATACCAATCCTATCAATGGTAATTTTCAAGATGATTTCATAGCTTAAAACACCACTTCAAACACATGGAAAATTTTCTTTGATAGTTCTATATGTGCATCAAAAATCAAGGCCAGAATTATCTTTATCAACCCACTTTGGCACATAGTACCACTTGCATATCGATTAATTTTTTCATGCATAATTAATATCATTGAATATGAGGCACTTATCCTCACTCTCCAATAAGGTCAAGCTCTCCAAATAAAATCTAGTAAGGTTTAAAGAGATTCATAATTGGTCGTCCAAGTTACAAATGTTTACTAAACCAAAGAGAACATTTAATTCCCTAAAAAAATATGGTTCAATTTTTATAAGATAAATTTGAATACTTATCTTTTAAAAATATGCCTCACAAACATAATCATCATGTTGATGCAATGTTAAGTGAGACAATGTTGATCCCCATTGACATCAATGATGAATATGATATATTTACTATAAAATGTTTACAGTCACCATCAGTATCCCAAGTTGATATTATAGCTCTATTATTTTTAGCCACCATGAGTAATATCACATCATCAAATGGTTTTTAGATATATATAATTTTTTTCACAAGTCTATCATGCTAGATACTTTCATAAAGAATGATAAAAATAAATTACATAAGAATGTCCTCCATTATGTCACATTGGTAGCGACTTGTTTAAAATCTATTTTGATGGACATCTACTCTATTATCTGAAATCTAATGAATCTAAGTTATCCATCAACCAAATACATGACAACAAATGTGGTGTCCATTTTAACATGAAATCAATGTCACATAAATCACTCTACCAAGGATATCATTGGCCCACCATAGAACTAGAATGTCATGAATATTATAAATTATGCAAAAAATGTCGATTACATATCAATCTAGACCATGTTCCTTCATAAAAATTATAACCTGTTATCTCCCCATGGCCATTAATGGTATGGGGCTTTGATCTCATTGGTAAAATCAACCCTAAATTACTAGGGGGAGACAAATTTATCATTATACTTACAAAATACTTTAATAAGTGGGTGGGAGAAGTCACATTAAAATCCACAAAAGGATAATATATATGTCACTTTCTCATGAAAAATATAATTTCCCATTCTAACGTACCAATGGCCATAATTAAAGATAATGAAACCTCTTTTAAGAAAAAACAATGAATACCTTTTGTGCTAATTACAAGATATGATACACATTCTCTACTCCATACTAAAAATAGGGTGATGTTTAAGTAGAAGCTACAAAAGAAACAATCAATAGTATCATGAGAAAAATAATTACAAAATTCAATAATGATTGGCATAATATGATCATCTATGCACTATGGGATTACTACACCAGTATTCATACATTGATAGGAGCTACTAATTATTCACTAGTTTATGTAATTCAAGCATTTATTATGTTGGAATTAAAAATCCCATCCCTACAAGTTTATCTCACGTTCATTATCACAGTTTACCAATATATATAAAAACATCTACATGAGTTAGAATAGGTGGATCACGCAAGAATCCAAGTTGCATATCACCTTAAAGCATACCAAAAATGAATCCACTTGGCATACAATAGCCATGTTCATATCAAAGAATTTGAAAGCAATGATATCATTTTCAAAGAAAACCTCAGATATATCAATGCCAAAAAAGAGATAAAATGAAAATTAAACCAAATTAGGTTGGACCATACTTAATCATATAAAAATTTAGCCCCAAGGTATACCGTATAGCTTCACTCGATGCTAAGGAAGTAAAGAATCCACTAAACACTATGCATCTAAGGAGATTCTATATTTACACAACTAACAATTTACTTGTACATATTTTATCTTACCTTATTCCTTGTATATAGTTTCATTTCTATGTTGTTTGTACATGGATTATACTCATAAAAAACAAAAACATTATAACATTTTCAAAAATACAAAAACATTAAATATTTTCTTAGAAAACACAAACTTTAGATTGTATGCATTTTCATATGTACATTCTTTCTATTTTCCAGGTACTACATATGCCATTTATGCTAGTACAGTTAGTTTTTATCATACACACATGATTCACTTATTTTATTTGAGTGATTTCAGATCATTATAGGAATAAATTACTCTACATAGATCCATATTTGATATTATCTACCCAATTGGGGCACATACATAGATACACAAGTTCAACATTGATACATTCAGCCATTACGGGAAACATACTACAAAGCTTTCAATTTTCATGGTTATATATTTCTATACTCCATATCATAGATTTATCATTGATTATATCTTTATATTGATCATATTATACCACTTAATTTTTTTATAACTACTAATATTATAGACTAAGCTTATGTACATATTTTATCTTATATAGATTTTTACCATATGTTCATGCATACTTTCATTTCTAGATTTAATAGTTTATATTTGATTGTATCTCTTTGATTCTACATATATTCAATGGAATTTGAATATGTCATTTTTCAATGGATTTATGCTAATTCCTTTCATTATGTGTATGCTTTGGACATGTGCTCATGTCTTTGTGTGTGCCTTCTTGATTATGTATTCAAACATTTGAACATATCCTTCCACATGGCTCTAATCCAACATCATTTGCTCTTTATGTATGTGGACATAAAAATATGTCCTTGTATGTATTTATCTTTCTCAAACTTGGTGACATGTGTACATGTTACTTGTATTGTGGCCCCTTGGCTTAATTTGCATGCCTCATATGTTTGAATGTATGATTTCATGTATGTGGCATGGCCATAACACTTGTCTCTTGGTTGTTAGTTTCACACTTAGTTTGTGATTCCATGAGGGACCTCAAGCATCTCATCTTCCTCCTTGGGTGGCTTGATGAACACCATGACCCATCCCCCTAGGTAGTTTACTCAAATTATATCCAATTTTTTTATTCATATACATGATTACATTTTTATATCTATCTTGAAAACCATAATCATACATTAACAATTTATGATCAAAATATTTTACATTTTGATGTCATGTATACACATTATATTGGTTTATCACACATATATCATATATATTATTAGTATATCACACATGATGCATAGATTTTATTTTGTGTAAATTTATTGTAGAGGTTCAAAAAATCTTGCCAAAAGAGGGGGAATTCACAAGGGTTTGTCACATAGATCAAGCCATCCTAATTCACTCAAAACATATTTTTTAGTATGCAAACACAAAATACAAAGCCTAGATTCAGGAAAGCACAATGAAAAATTATCACATACAAATCAATATTAGTTTTACATAGAAAAAATACATTTGGTCAATATCATGACATACAGGATATTATCATAGTGTGTTATTTAATAAGGGGCCATACCATTGTCCATTACCCATAGAAATAGAAAACTACAAATTTTTAAAAAAGGTATAGTTGTTATAGTTTAGATTTGCATAATCTCAGTCACATATTATCATATATGATTAGTTATACATAGAATTAAATAGGATTTCTTAGATTAAGGGCATCATTCACAACATGATCACTCAAAATTTAGTTTTATATACTCAAACATAAATTATTATAACTCAATCTGAAATCAATATACACAGATGTCAGATTTGGGGGAATGTGTGTGGCACATTACTCCCAAATTTTCAATTTGACATTAATACTCTTATATGGAATGGAAAATCCATGTCATTCTCCATGTTATTACTCTAAACACCATTTTTACTAGGTTTATACCAGATTTATGCCTTATTCCATTTACAAAAAGTTTTATTTCTGAGTAGTCCCTGATATACATTCCCAAGTGTGCGAGTGGTCTTTAAGCCATTTTTCATTTTTGAGTTTCTAAGTGGCCCTAGAACTATCAGATATAATTTTATTTACATCACACAACTTCAATTAAATTGTGCAAATTTATTTTTAGATGCATCTACTACACATGGATCAACAATGATGGAGTCATATCATACTTGATTTATTGAGCCATCTACATAAGAGAGTTGGACAAGCCATTAGTCCAATCCAAGTTATTCACAAATTATGATCCACCAAGTAGGGGTGAACAATGATAGATTCAAGGCCAAATTGAGTTATTTATCCACCCACACATGGGGATTGAGAAAGATATCATCTCATTCTAAGTTATTAAATGTTTGATCACCATATGCATGCACACACAAGATATCACTAGGTTTTAACATAAGTTTGCATACCCAACAAGGTGTATAGATTCATTTCTTTTATCTCATTTATTTACTCACTTTTGTATTTACTGATGATATTTCTTAAGGATTGATTTATTCATGTTTCATTTAAAAGACATGAAATGAATCAAGCTTATCAGAGTTAGACCTAGATTCATGATCTTTACCTCTTAGGTAACTCTAGGTACATTTCTTTTCCTTTATCCTAGTAATTTCACTTTTATGCATTTATATAATAAGGAGAAAATGTAGTCATCTAAAATGTGATTTTAGTGAAATGAGTGCTATTTGATACCACCTTGCCCTAAATTAACCCTATACTTATCATAGGGCCTCTTTTGATCTATTTCCATCTTTCTTGTGAGTCTAGCCCATTCCAAAACATACCAAAAGTAGTACTAAGCCACCCCTAGTTATCCAAACCCCTTATTCATAAGCTATTACCACATAAACATTAATATAACCCTCTGGACACTACAATATTTCACTATTAAACTAGGGACCATGTTACTATCCCTCAAATATTTATTCACCCAATGAATATATTTATATTCCTCAAAACACTCCTAGGGTCAGCCTAGACCTATTTCACATATTGACATGTACCAAAATGCTATATATAAACCATTTTCAATCACTTGTCCACTAGATGTAAATTAGGTGTAAATACTCATAAATAAACTCAAAACCAATTGAGAATATCAAGGTCATTGATCCCTATTCTTCCCTACTTCTACATACACCCATCTATAATAGCCCATAGGTCATATTACTTATATTTCTAGTCTCAAGTCACACTTGAAGCACTTAAACTAACACTCATACTAGAACTCACTTAAATTTGCACTAACACTTAGATTGGGAGACTTATATCATGCTTGATCCCCTTTGAGGTATTGGTATGTAGGCAATGCTCAGCATGTGGGGTGTTGATGTCATGTCCAACCTACCCTACTAGTGTCACTCTTTTTTACTTGTGCTTCTAAAATAACCTAACAAATTTAGAGGCCTAAGTTTGGCATTGAAATCATTCAAAATAATGAATAAATAAGGAATTGACATATGTGAACACAAGCATATATTTCCTAAAATTAGGTGAAGCTACACCTAAAAGTTCATTATCCTTTCTCCCAAAAGGATAATAGTGCAACACAAAGGATACTATCATGGTGCACTACTATCTAAGGGACTGTGCTATTATCCAGGAGGGTTTTTAACTCTTTATTCCTATTCATGACCTCTTGCATAGTCTTTGTACAAATGTTTATCCTCTCACTTGTCCATCTAAGTCAGTTTATAGCTAAGTACAACTCTTGTAATTCATTTTATATTTATATAATAATCAGTTAAATCAATTACTCTACACATAAGTAGCTATTGGTATTGTTATATTCATTACCTAATTTATTATTCTATAAATTTATCAACCTATGGTTTTAAATTCCATAAATTGATTAAAATTGAAATTAGAAACACACAACATAAACCTAGATCACCTAAAAGGATAATAAGATACAAGCTACCTTTACTGTTTGTAATGATTTAGATATTACCCACTATAGGATAGTGGAAGTTGAGTTCCATCATGATATTCCAAATAATATGTGTTCTCACCACATAAATGATGGATATGTAATGGTCCCATCGATATGAATTGAATCTTTTCATGATTTCCCCTTGGTTATCTCCTTTTATATGATAGGAGAATCAAGCCTCCAACTTGTAAATTTCATCTTTTAACCTTGTGATTAAACACCTATTTCACTTTTTTTGATCAATTATGACCTCGTCAACTACCATCACTCATTCTTCTCAAATTTATCTAGGTAAAAAACTCTCTTTTATAATACATCCTTTATTGATCATCTTTTATGGCTTGGGATAACTGTAGAGATTGTAACTCTAGAGAAATGGGAATCTTTACATCTATGTTGTATATTATTTAGAAATGATAAAATCCAATTTCTATTTTAGGAGTTATACTGTCTACTCATAGAGCATCATATATTTTATTATGCCAATTATTTTTTATTTTAATCTACCGATTAGTGGATGATGGTCTTGGTATTCTTATTATTTGATACTATTTTTACATTACCCTAAGGGTAATATTTAGAAGAGTGTTCTACTGATATCTCATATTCCATTTTAAAAAACCAAGGAGCTCAACTATATATAAATTCAAGGCATCGTCGATGAAAATATTTTGAGAAACCCCAAACCTAACCAATGTATTTTATTTCATGAAATCTAAAACCACCTGTAAATTAGTAGAAATTATTAGAATTTATTCTACCTACTTTGTGAGATAATAAATTAATGTTATAACATGAGTATGCCCTAAGATAGATTGTGGATTCAAAGTACCTATGAAATACAGACCTCACTAATGAAAATGCTCTTCAATAAATATGGGACAAAGGGGTAATTTTGTGAGTTTATATCTACCAATAAAGTATTAACAAGTCTCACATTTTAAAACCCATTCCTATGTATCTCTTAATAATGTTGACCAATAGTAGTGAGCTTGTAGAATTTTAAGACTATAATAGAAATTGAGAAGTTTCCACCACATTCTTGATCATGGAAAGCTTCTAGAAATATCTTGGTGGTTCTTTACCTACACATCTTAAAAAGGTTCCATCAATGGCCTTATTGAAGATAGTGTTATCCCATATTACATACTTGGTTTCCCTCATCTTTAAAATCATATTCTGTTTGACACTTCAGTGAGATAGACATTCATCATATAATAAGAAGTATGCAATGTTATAATACCATTCATAGAGAGAATCAATGAAGACCACTAGGGATAGATTTTCTATTTTATCATCAGGATTTAGCTCTCTTTGTGAATCTCACCTTCGACAATTAATTAAAAAATATATTATCCTCTCACCAACTTGGTTGGATTAATATCCAAATCATAGAATTTTACTTTGGTAATCCGTCCTACTCTCTTTTAACCAATTTATTATTGAGTCATAATACATTTTAAAGTAGAATCTAGAACCATTATGATAGTGTGATAATTAAATATATAAGACCCAAAGTGTTTTATAGCCTTGACCATAAAATATCTATGTTTCTTAATAAAAGACTGCTTGAGATCATGATACTTCAATTAAAAAATCATGAAGTAAATAAGAGACTCAATTCCTTCTTCATTTTTTTGTATGAGGATGGCTAACAATGTATATTGAGAATACTAAAAATACATAATGAAATATTTTTGAAATTTCGGGTAAGTTAAGATATGTACTTTGGCAATGGAATATTTAATCTCATTGAAATATTTCTTTCCATTATCATTCCATTTGAAGTAATGTTTACCTCTCATCATCTAAAAAAAATTCTTAGTTATTTTCAAAAAATCAGGGACAAATCTCCTTAGAAAGTTTACCTTAGCAAAGAATGCATGTGTGTTAGGTTGGTTAGTAGGTAGAGACAACTATTGAGATACTTTCACTCTATTTTAACATATCTAACACAATATATAAGATGTAAATATTATTATATCCATGTGTAAACATTATTATATAAGCTCAAAATGATAATATAAAGTGATCATAAAACAATAAAACATATATCAATCATGATAAATATATGTGTGTAAAGAAATGATATGTTATTTACTAACATAAAGTAAGAAACATAAATCTAGTAAACATGGAAATGCTAAATATTTTTGTATTTTTTATTTATTTGAATTTTTTTTATAATTTTTATATTTTTTTAAATATTTTGCACATTTTGAATTTTTGAGCTTTAAATGGAGGAGCTAATCCAAGAAATCATCATATTCAAAAGGTATATGACCACTTGGTGGCCCTGTCAACTTATTTTCTTGCCACCATTGTTTATACTGAGTCATTACCACTTCTTTGATGTTATCTTGTAATTATCTATCAGAATTCATTATTATTGGTTTATCATCATATCCATCATGTTGGATGTCAACCTATTTATCCTCAAAAGGAAAGGTGAGGCACATATTTATAGTATCTATTATTGTATTCATATTAGCCAACCACTGCTGCCCCAAATGAAATGTCAAATCTGACTCCTTGTATATTACACATATTATTTTATGGACCACTATTGTTCCACATGTGATGGGTAACATAATGTACCCAATAGATTATGGAAAGAGTGAACAACATTGTAACTCTTATATAGTATGTCCTAACTATCATAAGCATATAACACTGCAAAGCATGTTCCAATTATTGATATTAATATTGAGATAGTCATACTAGTCCCCATTAATATTTTCAATAATGGTTAAGTACTCTTGTCATGGATGCTTTTGAGTATACCTATCTTTACTTTATGTTTGTAATTATTAGAAATCGAGGATTTTGGTTGTTCTTTTTTAAGATTTCTATAATATCTTTATTTTTTTATTTTTGAATTTGTTTCTATAACATTATTGATGTAAATTTAGGTCACTTTAGTTTTTCTTGGTTTTATGACTAACCCAATGAGAAACAACACCAAATTGCCAACAGTTAGAGAAACACCATAGAGATGGTGATTTTCCTCTGCATTTGAATGGGTTATTTCTCTCTTAAGACATGGATATTTTGGGTACTTTTAACCTAAAATTAAAAAAATTAAATGAATTTGGTAAATGGTGGAATGTGAGAAGAATGGAAGAGTAGAGATGAGCAACCCATAGTGAAATGAATGTAAAGAACCACCAAAATAACTCAAATTTGAATGAAGGTGAATATTTATGCATGAAAGAGCATATACATATTTCCTTCAATAATGTAACAAAAGAGAAAGATAAAAGAGATTAAGCTAATTTAGGATCTCAAACACAATTGGTGCTTGAAACGATGTGTTATCCATTAACATAAAAAAAAAAAAAAAAAAACATACCTATTAAGGAAAATGAGATACAAAGTTCTGGTATTTACTTCGTTCATGGAAAAAATAATGAACACAAAGATTCCTTATTCTTCCTCTTCAAGATTCATAAACTGTAAACATCAAAAATCCCTTTTACAATAGCCATTTATCCTATTTATAATAATAAGAGGGAATGGGTTGACCTTTCACATTCCATGTGACCTTTCATACTCCTTATTTTTGTCTTATTCTATTTTTTATTCATTTTAAAATAGTTATTCAAATAAATCACAACACAGGCCCATTGAGCCTTGTCCATTGGGGGGGAGACTATGGAAATAGTATGTGTTACACCTTATCATATGAAACATGGTCCCACAAAGGGGGTATTTGACCAAAAATTGAGAATTGAGCACAACAAATGATATCTAAATATATAATGTTTTACATCATTAGATTTCTTAATTCAAAAAAATATAATGTTTCATATGATATTCAAAATGGATTCTGGATGTGGAATATATGGTCAAAAAGAGAATCCATGCTTGGTGCACTTGTGATGCATTATTAGAAAAATAATCATTCATATTTGTTTCCCACAAAAATATTCATCATAAGATAAATTTTTATATCATTAGATAAATATTTTAAATACCTTTCCAATGCTTTAAATGAGACCCAAAATAAATTTTGGATGCAAAAGATATGGCTAAAAAATAAAACTAAAAGTTCTCTTCTAGGCCTTGGTGCATCCACGCATCCAAGGAGGATGGGAGGGTGGTATGGACATATTTTTGAGATCTAGATACATGGTTAAAATTTACAAAAAATTATAAATATTGATCCCTTTATGTTTGAACCAGATATGAATCCCTTGATGATATCTATCCAATGCATTAAGTGAGAACCAAGATGAAGATTGAATGCACAATTTTTACAAGAATAAAGTCATCTTTGTTTTCCTAAAAAATATTAAGGATGGGATCAAATAATTTAATCATTAGATAGATAATTTCAATACCTTTCCAATGCTTCAAATGAGATTCATAATGGAATCCTAATGAAAATGTTATGGTCAAAATACAAAGATTACTTTTTCTCCTCTAGGATTTAGTGCATCTGTGCATCCTAGGAGGATGGGAGGGATGTTTAGAAATTCTTCTAAACTCTAGATCTCTAGTTTAATTTTGCAAAAAATATATGAAGAGTGGGTCATTGATGTTTTAATCAAATATGATCCCATTGATGATATCTATCCAATGCATCAAGAAAGAAATAAAATAGAGATCAGATGTGAAAATTATGCCAAAATGGATATTTTTGGACTTAATGGGGCCTTCATCCCTATTGGATCTTGAAGTTCTAGATATTTGGTTTGAAAATTCCATACACTTTATACTCTAATGTCTAATTTAAATATTATCCTCTTAATAATATATATCCAATGCATTGAAAAAGAGCCAAAATAGAGATCAGATGTGAAAGTTATGCCAAAAATGGAT
Organism: Torreya grandis; assembly: GCA_037957365.1. Classification (NCBI taxonomy): domain Eukaryota; kingdom Viridiplantae; phylum Streptophyta; class Pinopsida; order Cupressales; family Taxaceae; genus Torreya; species Torreya grandis. The sequence goes on from JARHVA010006212.1 coordinate 904,758, forward strand.
ATTTTGACCCTAATTGGCCCTCTATCCTTATTGGATTCAAAGTTATAGATCTCTATGGTGAAAAATATATCAAATTTTAGCCTTTGATGTCTAAATTAAATATTATCATCTTTATAATATCTATCCAATTCATAAATAAAGAATCAAAATGGAGTTTGAACGTGGAAGATATGCCAAACTAAAATTTTTGAAACTGATTGGCCCTCCATCCCTGCTAGCTCCAAAAGTTTCAATCTCTAGTGTGAAACATTCATACACTTTTGGACTCTTATTTCTAAAGTAAAGATGATCCTCTTAAAAATATCTATTTAATGCATCAAAAGATAAACAAAATGAAGACTTTATGTGATAATTATGCCAAAATATATATTTTGGACCTGATGGGCCTTCTATTCCTATTGGCTCCTAAAAATTTGGATCATTGGTGTGAAAAATGTATACAATTTGGAGCTTTGATGTCTAAAGCAAAGATGATCATTTTGAAAATATCTATCTAACACATCAAATAAGAACCAAAATAGATACTAAATGTTAATGTTATGCTTAAATAGAGATTTTTGACCTAATGGGCACTTGTGTCCCTATTGGATCCTAAAGTTTTGGATCTCTAGTGTGAAATTTTCATACACTTTTAAAATCTGATATTTGAATCAAAGATGATCATATTGATAATATATCTCAAAAACATCAAATGATAACCAAAATAGAGGTTAAATGTGAAATTTATACCAAAATACATATTTTTGACCTAATGGGGCCCTCTATCCCTATTGGCTCCTAAAACCATGGATCTCTAGAGTGAAAATTATATCAACCTATGGTTTATGATGTTTGAATTAAAAATTATCCCATTTAAGATATCTAATAATGCATCAAATGAGAAGTGAAACAAAGTCCAAGTGTAGAGGATATATCAAAATAGATATTTTTGCTTGTTGCACACATGAGGTGCTATATACTTGATTTATCCAGTTTCTCCAACATGATTCTTTTTCAAAGTGAAACATTTATAAGACCCATTACACATAAGAGTCCTAGTATATCTAGTGTCAAACCTCTTGTTTTTTTAAGTAGGAACCAAAAATTTGAAAATGTCATTAATTCAAAATTTGGGTACAATAAACACCTCACAATGATATGTATTGTAACATGTGATCTAATGATAATTTCAATATTTTTATCCTAATGTATGAACTAAATTTCCTCCTAGCCTATGCCTAGTCCGTAATATGGATATCATTATGCATTTGAGTAGTATAGAAAGGATTATGAGTGGAGTTATTATATTTTGATTTGTAAAATCATCCATGGTAACCTATGTGAGGATTCCACATAATAAACATGACGTATATCCATTTGTCCCTTGTATGGTTGACTCAATTATTTTAGTTGAGAAGGATGGATTGTATAGTAGACACTTACATGTTCAGCTATTACCTTACCTTGACTTTATCTATATTTATATTTTTATCCTCTAGTGATAGATTTAACTTATATGTATTAGGGCCTATAGGCATGAATAAATCATGTGATAGATGCTCAATCAAATCAAATATACGCTTGTGTAATTGCTCATCTATCATCTCATTAAGAATACACTCATCACTATCATAATAACCTAAAGCTTGGCCATCTTATTATGTATTTATCATTAATTCCTTTTACCATTTATTTTGTTTGATTTCCTTGTCTTTTTGTTCATGTTATTATTCCTTATGTGTATCCACATGTACCTCAAATTTTAATGTCTTATAAACTTATATAGATAAATGATTTACCTTGATTGACTCACCTATCTCATAAGATGATCTATATTTGAGTGGAATGAATTACTTATGTGGTAGCATTTGATGAACCCCTTTTAAGTCATATTTCAACATTTTCAAAATTTGAAGGGTTCATCATCTGTAGGCATTGTACATAATGTACCATCATGCATGAATTTGACACATCTATGTAATGCGGATGTCACAAATTCCATAATGTGTATCCAAGGTCCCCCATGATCTTCACAATACTCAATAAAATCCTTGGACATAAATTATCCTCCTCAATTTGATCTCAGGGACTTGATCTTTAAACTAGTTTCATTCTCAAATAAAGCCTTAAATGCTTTAAAATGTCTAAAATCTTCTGATTTTTTATTCAAAAACATCACCCAAGTCACATGTGTAAAGTCATCAATAAGTAACATGAAATAATTCTCACCTTGAGTACTTTGAGTTTTGGTAGGTCCACATAAATTCATGTGAATAAGCTCTAACATCTAAGTAGTCAAGTATTCTTTTGTCTTGAATCATCTTCTAACCTACTTCCCATGCTAACATGGTTCACAAAGCATGTTAGAAGGTTTTGTAATCTTTGGAAGATCTCTAATAGCTTGCTTCTTGCTGATGTTGACAATATTGTCAAAATTTGTGTCCCATTCTCTTGTGCCATAGCTAATTTTCCTCAACTTCACTCAAATAACATTTTTGACCTTTGATATCAAATAACATGTATAAATTGTTGCCTATTCTCTGAGCATATACAATAAATACATTTGAATCTTTTCTCATAATTTAAAAACCTTCTGCATAAAACTTTATCGTGTGTCCCTAATCACACATTTGACTTACACTCAATAGATTATGCTTAAGTCCTTCTACATATAGAACATTTTCAGTCTTAGTTCTACCGTTATCCAAACTTAAAGTACCTTTTCTAGCTATTTTGCTAGTGGTATTATCTCCAAATTTCACTATGTCACCATTGATCATCTTTAGAGTTATGAACTTGCTCTTATCTTATGTCATGTGCCTTGAACATCCACTATCAATGAACCATGTATTTTATTCATTTCTTGCATGCAAAGTTGTCTGGACTAGCATAGACTTTTTATGGTATTTATTCTACCATGAACCTATCTAAACTCTCTTCTTGATGAATGGATCCTTGAAACCTTGGTCCCTTTTGACTGACTTGAATATGATTCTACAATACCAGGCTATGTATCCAAAATTATTACACTTGTAACATACTATGGTATCTTCATCAAAGCCTAATAGAGGAACAAAAGAATTTTAGCTTTTGCTTGAATCTGCATAAGTTTTTATCTCCTTATTTTTGAAATTATTAGCCCTTTTTTGACAGTGTATTTTTTTATGACCATAAACATTATAATAAAAAAAATAACCATGAAAATAGAACCTATTTTGATTTTAGTATCTTTGACTTGGTTGTCTTTTGTAGCTTTGTTCCTTCCAGCCTTCTTTGTTTGAATTGTCTTCTATATTTTTGACTTCTTTCCCTTTTATTTCTTCTTTTGTAAGAGCTTCAACATAGCTCTTTTTCTTTTCATATCTGATACCTATCTTATCTGATACTAGTTTTTGACTTTCTAATATCTTGTCCACTATGTTAGTGTTATTCTTAAATTTTGAGTCATTTACTATTGCTTTATTGATCTTTTCTATATCTTCTTTCAAAGAAACAATTTTAAAAACATACCTTTCACACTCTTTACTTACTTTTTGCAATTGAGCTTCTAGATCTTCTTCAGTCTTTTTGGATTTTTCAATGTGTGCTTTTAGATCTTCAATTATTTCCTTTGATTCCTTTTCATTCTTATCAATACAGATCTTCAATCTTTGATTTTTATTCTCAAGAGCTTCTAATTATTCTAAGGCACAGATGAGTTCTTCAAGATTCACCTTAGCTTCATCATGTTCTTCTTGATTATCTATACTTTTGCTTATGCAGGCATCTTCATGTATGGTCATAAATAGAATCTCTTCTTCATCTGAGTCACTGACTCCACTGTCTTCAGCTAATCTAGGATCTTTAGAATATAAACTCTTCTTCTTGAATCCCTTCTTATATTTTACTTTGAATTTCTTCTTGTATGTAGACTTTCCTTCTTCATTTTCACCATTTTTATTTTCTAGGCACTTAGCTATAGAATGGCCAATCTTACCACATTTAAAACATTTAAATGGTAACTTTCCTTGATATTTACCTATGCCCTTTTTAGGCTTATGAATGAATATATCTCCGTAGTCATCTTCCTCATCGCTAGAGTTGTCACTTGATTCTTGAATCTTAGCCTTGTCTTTCTTTGATGTCTTGAAATCAACTTCCCTCTTTGAGGGTTTTTCTTGTTTAGTATACATCTCATATGCCATAAGAATACCATATAGTTCATCAATATTTAGCTTGGATAGATCCTTCATCTCCTTAATTGATGATACCTTTGCATCATATCTCAATGGTATAGATCTCAAAACTTTTTTTACCACTATTTATTCTTCCAATTTTTCTCCAAGCCCTTGAATTTGATTAATAATTTGATCAACCCACAAAAGATAACTTGTTATATTTTCTTCCTCATCCATCTTCAAAATTTCAAACTATCTTATAAAAGTTTGGAGCGTAGCTTGATGAACCTTTCCATCACCTTTGTAAATATTCTCAATCTTTTCCCAACTCTAATGAGAAGATTTGAATTACATAACTTTAACAAATTCTGATTCACATAAACCACATAAAATATAATTTAAAGTTTTATCATTATTTTCACTTGCCTTCTTTTCCATAGGAGTAGTAATAAATGTCTGTGGCTCTTCATATTCTTCCACCACTACTTGCCAAATGTTGAATCCAAGGGCCATCAAGTAATTACTCATCCTTATGCTTCAAAAGGCATAATTTATCCCAAAAAACAAAGGTACCTTATTTGTATAAAAACCTTCCAATGATCTAGCCATCATGCTTTCCCCGATCTACCTTCAAGATATTAAACTCTTTACAAATGAACCTGCTCTGATACCAATTATTAAACATGATATATAATGGAAGGGGGGGGTGAATTAGTATATCATATATCGTATAAAATTTTACTTAAATCAAATTCCACTTAACAATTCATTCAAGATATGCAATAAAACTAAAATATTAACATGCACCACACAAGAGAGAGAGAGAGAGAGAGAGAGAGAGAGAGACACTAGATTTTAATGTGAAAACCCAATATGGGAAAAACCATGGATAAAAATCTCAAGTATATAAATGAACACCAACTCAAACTACAATATTCAAAAGCACCAACTTGCAAGAGCACCAACCCCTTTGCTGAGCACCAACATAATAAATATTCATGAGCACCAACCCATAGGATCACCAACTCCTTTGCTAAGCACCAACACAACTACTCTTCATGAGCACCAACTCACAAGAGCACCAACCTCTATTGTGCATATCACACAACTATCTCTCAATATTGATTTCTCAACATATGATATCACATTACTATATCTCTTTCTTTTCTATTCTCTTTTCTCTTCTCTACTCATGCTCTTTTTAGCTAGATAAAATCATTCGCTTCCATGCTCTCTCTCACATATATGAAACAATTACAAACCATACACTCTTGCATATTACAAATGGCTTCTCAAGCCTCCTTTTATAACTTACCAAATGACCTTTGGCATTCACCCTTTGTGACCCTTCAATCCACATGGAAAATGGCACCAAAAATGCATGACCCTTTGAATCCTTTCATTTGAAAAGTCACATGGTGACCCTTCATGAGAAAATTCATCCTTACCCCTTTTTTATTCACTTAGTGACTCTTCAAATTCCTCAAAATGACCCTTCATAAGATGTGTCCTTTCCCTCTTTTTTCTTCATGTGATGACTCTTCGAATTCCTCAAGGTGACCTTTCATGGGAAAATGCATCCATTCCTTCTTTTGTCTTTATCTTGTGAGTCTTTCAATTCTTCATGGGCCCTCTTTTGACTTTATACAACCAAAAATATATCCTTTAATATTAAATAAATATTAACATGCATTAGTCAAGATATGAACATTAAAAACACCATTAAATGTTATGGGGCCTTTTTCACCAACAATGCTAGACCTTTGACATCAATGACAATATTTCCAACAATTTTTTAGGTCTTACATAATATATGTAAAATAAGCTAGCTATATGTCACTTGGTACTTGGGTCTCACATAAGGCTTCATTTAGGATATTCATAAATATAGTTGACTGATTTATAATCTCAAGGACTAAAATCTTAACATGGGTATTACTTGATTGCTTGATCATATCATACCCTTGATATTTTATTATTATCTTATGCTTAAGAGGAACTTGTTGTATATGAACAGGTAGTTGGGTAGGTTGGGAAACCTTTCCTTTTATTGTAGTGACAATGTAAACCACATAATCCAACATAATTTATGAGATAAATATGGGAGAAGGATAGTAGTTATCACTTGAATAGGATCGATAGGGGAAAAAAGTTAGGAACATGCACATTTTTGTTTATTTAATATATAAGGGCTCAATATGATTGCAATGAGAGTTGTAAAGAGAGTTTAAATTTTAATTTTGTATTAAATCACTCTCTTTGGTTTTAATAAGCTATTGACTCCATTGGATTCTATCCTTTATTAATTTAATAATGTATGAAATATAAAAAATATTTACTAGAATCATGTATTGTATAAGGAAATAATTTATTGATAATCCATGTTAAGCATAATTTGTTAAGGTATGGAGCTAAAAGCTTCACCCCATGAGCAGAATACAGAAGTTACTAGAAACACAGTCACCGTCAATGGTCACGAGCAGACCAGAAGCTATCGGTGTCGGTAGCAGTTCGGCTGACATCGATCACAGGCAGACTGAGAGGGATTGACGTCGGTCACCTATGTATGTCCAAAATGCTATTTTCATGCAAGAATAGAATGTTTGCATGTAAAGATCAAACTGTTGGTTGTAAGTCCGCATTTCTATTTTGAGTAGAACTGATTAGAGCCCTTGATTAGGAGGTGCATCTAATGGCTGTAAGTGCATGCTCATGAATCTCTAATGTTATATATTAGGGATAGATCTTCTTAGCTTAATTAAATAGTACAAGATATTGTAAGATAGACAATTCAAGGATTGAATTGTGATTATAATCGAGAGAGAGAGAACTCTTGAGGGAAAGAGATCTAAGAAGAGATCTATACATCTGAGAGAGGTGTGGAAGAAAAGAAGCTTCTTCAATTGTAATTCCTTCTGTAAAGAGTTTAATACAAGTTTTTAGGGTGGTTTCTTGTATCTCTTGTTCTTTGCTATTTTTGATTCTAGTTACTTATCTATCTAGTTTAATTTCATGTTTATTGCTTTCATATAGTAATCAATTTTGTTGATTGATCCCCAATAAGTGGTATCAGAGCTTGGTTGCAGGTTCTAGAGCTTGATACCAAAAAATGGTATCAGAGCTTGGTTGCAGGTTTTAGAGCTTGATACCAACAAGTGGTATCAGAGCTTTGGTTCACTAACAGGTAGTTCAGATCTGGTTAGTGTGTATTGATTACAGGTTACTCACAGGGATTTTTGTTTGAGTGGGAGAAGTAATGACAGAAGAAAGTAAACTTAGAATGGAGAAGTTTAATGGAAAGAACTATCAATTATGGAGAATGCAGATAGAAGATTATATGTATCAAAAAGATCTATACTTACTGTTAGGAGGGACTGCAAAGCAGCCTAAAGACATGGATGATGAAGAATAGGAAGTTTTTGATAGAAAGGCTCTTGGATCAATAAGATTGAGTCTAGCATCTACTGTGATATCTAATTTATCACAGGCAAAGTCTATGGTAGAGTTAATGACTACTTTAGCAAATTTATATGAAAAAACCTCAGCTTCAAATAAGGTATATCTTATGAAGTAGTTATTTAATTTGCAAATGCAGGAAGGTGGATCTGTATCTAATCATCTAAATGATTTCCAAGGGAATTGTGAATCAATTAAATTTAGTCAAAATAGTGTTTGATGATGAAATTAAATCTCTACTAATCTTATGCTATTTACCAGAAAGCTAGCATAGCTTGGTAATGGTAGTTAGTAATACTACATCTGCTTCAAATATTTTAAAAGTAGATGATGTTAGTGTAATAATGAATGAAGAAATTCACAGGAAAAGCACAGAGGAGACATTAGGGAACACTTTAAGTTTTGAGAGTAGGGGAAGGCAGAAAGAGAAGGGCAAGAAAGGGAGATCAAGATCTAAGTCAAAGATGAGAGGAAGATCCAAATCTAGAAATGGCAGGAAGCCACAATGTTGGAATTGTGGAAAGATAGGGCACATAAGCAAAGATTGCTGGTCAAAGCCTAAAGAGGACAGATAGCATGATGATAAAGAAGAAGCAAAGGTGGCAGGTATTGTTGGACAAGATGCTCTTATATTCTCTTTGCATAATAATATAGAATCTTGGGTTTTAGATTTTGGTGCATCTTTCCATGCAACCCCCAATAGAAAATATTTTAGTGACTATGTCCATGGAGATTTTGGAATAGTTTACTTAGGGGATGATGAGCTTTGAAAAATTGTTAGCAAAGGTGAAGTGCAGCTGAAAATGTAGAATGGAAACACATGGGTGTTGAGAGATGTCATGCATGTTCCCAGCTTGAAGAGAAATTTGTTCTACAGGAAAGATAGGGGATGAGGGTTGTACAGTAACTCTCACAGCTGAATCTTGGAAGGTTTCCAAGGGTGCACTTGTATTGGCCAAAGTTAAGAGAGTAGGTACTCTCTATTTATGTAATTGTATTACTAATAATTCTCCTTCAGATGTAGATGCAAAGTTGTGGCATCAAAGGCTTGGCCACATGAGTGAGAAGGGAATGACAATTCTTAAGTCAAAAGGTATGTTTCCAAATTTGAAAAGCATAGGTCTAGATTTCTGTGAAGACTGTATTTTTGGAAAATAGAAGAGAGTGAGTTTTCTCAAGACTGGGTCAACAAAGAAGAAGCACAAATTGTAGCTTGTTCACACAGACGTGTGGGGACCAGCCCAAGTTGCTTTTATTGGAGGATCATAGTACTATGTTTCCTTCATATATGATGCTACAAGAAAGGTATGGGTCTATTGTATTAAGAAAAAATCTAATGTTTTTGACATGTTTAAGATTTGGAAAGCTATGGTTGAGAATGAAACAGGCAAGAGATTGAAGTGCCTGAGATCTGACAATGGTGGTGAGTTTTTTAGCCACAACTTCAACTGGTATTGTTATATGCATGGGATCCATAGGTAAAGGACTGTTCTAAGGACACCTTAGCAAAATGGAGTTGCTAAAAGGATGAACAGAATAATCATGGAGCATGCAAGGTGTATGAGATTGCATGCTGGTTTGCCCTTAGAGTTTTGGTCAGAAGCTATGGATACTATAGTTTACCTGATTAACAGAGGACCCTCTACAGCTCTAGATGGTGGAATTCCAGAAGAGGCATGGACAGGTTCAAAGGTAGATCTATCATTTTTCAAAGTTTTTGGTTGTGAAGCCTTTGTGCACATTGATAGGGAAAATAGAAAGAAGCTAGATGATAAGTCTATGATATGCACATTTATTGGCTATGGCTCTGATGAGTTTGGATTCAGGTTTTGGAATCTAGAAACTAAAAAAATAATTAGGAGCCGTGATGTTGTTTTCACTGAAAAAGTGATGTATAGTGATTAGCTCAAGAAGCTAAATCAATTTGAGTAGAGCAATGCAAAATTGGATGAGGTGAAGGTCCAAAAAGAGCTCAAAGGAAAGAAAAATCACAAAAAGGAAAACATAGAGACTGACATCGATCAGGTAGGAACCGACATCAGCCATACAGGGATCAATGACGATCATACAGAAACTAAGGTCGGTCAGGTAGAACTGACGTCAGCCAATTACAGGCCTGGAAGTGACTGAGGTCGGTCACTGTCAGAGAATTTTAGCAGACAACATGTTGTGACTGAGTCTCAAACGCCCATCAGGAGGTCAAATAGGGTAAGTAAACCTCTAATTCAATATTCCTCTTCATTATTCTATTTATTGCTAACTGATGGTGGAGAACCAGAGAGTGTTGATGAATCAATATAGGTGGAATCCAAGACTCAGTGGGAACTAGGCATGAATGAGGAGATTGATTCCTTGAGAGAGAACCAAACATGAGATTTGGTTGAGTTGCCAACAGGAAAGAAGACACTGAAGAATGGATGGATCTACAGATTGAAAGAAGGTGAGAATAGATAGATGAGATATAAGGCCAGGTTGGTAGTGAAAGGATTTGCACAGAAACCAGGTATTGACTTTGGTGAGATTTTCTCTCTTATTGTTATAATGACTTCTATACAAACTATACTGTCTTTAGTTGCTATTGAGGATTTGCATCTTGAGCAACATGATGTTAAGATAGCATTTATTCATAGAGATTTGGATGAAGAAATATATATGGATCAGCCAAAAGGATTTGAAGTCAAAGGTAAGGAGAAGCTAGTGTGCAGATTGAAGAAAAGTTTGTATGGCCTCAAGCAAGCTCCAAGACAATGGTAATTGAGATTTGACAGGGTTATGACTAAGCATGGCTATAGTAGATGTCAATCTGACCATTGTGTGTATTTTAAGAGATTGGATAATGGTAGATATAATATTCTATTGTTGTATGTAGATGATATGTTGGTTTCAAGATTATACATGCATGATATCTTTGAGCTTAAGGTGAAATTAGCTCACACATTTGCCATGAAGGATTTGGGAGCAGCAAAGAAAATCCTTGGCATGAATATTAAGAGAGACAGGAAAAATCACAAGCTGATTTTGTCTCAAGAGGATTATGTGAACAAGGTGTTGAAACGGTTCAATATGCAGGATGTAAAACTGGTAAGCACACCTATGGCTGGACATTTCAAGTTGAGTAAAGAACAGTGTCCTAATTCACATGATGAGGTAGAGTACATGAGAAAAGTTCCATATGCTTCTGCAGTAGGAAGTTTAATGTATGCAATGGTTTGTACTAGGCCTGATATTGCCCATGCAGTGGGAGTTGTAAGTATATGGACAATCCAAGAAAGGAACATTGGAAAGTAGTTGAGTGGATCCTTAGATATCTAAGAGGAACCAGCAATAGGCATTTGTGCTATGGTGGTTTGAACACTTCTCTACATGGTTATGTAGATTTAGATATGGCAAGTGATTTGGATGGCAGAAGAAGCACCACATGATATGTTTTCACTGTAGGTGGAATGGTGGTTAGATGGATATCAAAGTTGCAAAAGGTTGTTTCCTTGTCAACTACAAAAGCATAATATATTGCAGTCACAGAGGCTAGCAAAGAGATGATATGGATGACACGGTTCATGGAAGAGCTTGGAAAGGAACAAGAAAGTTGCAGACTATACAGTGATAGTCAGAGTGCAATTCATTTGGCTAAGAATTCAGCCTTTCATTCAAGAACAAAGCATATATAGCTTAGGTACCACTTCATTAGACAGGTATTGGAGGATGGTGAGTTGAAGCTGGAGAAGATCCATACAGATAAGAACCCTGTTGATATGTTAACCAAGCTAATTACAAAGGAGAAGTTGAATCTTCATTCAACTTTTATTGGTCTTCATGATTGAGTTGAAGATGGAGGAGCTAGAAGATGTTGCTGTATAGGTACTGGTGTAGTTGTTTATCTCCAAGTGGGAGATTGTTAAGGTATGGAGCTAAAAGCTTCACCCCATGAGCAGAATATAAAAGTTGCTAGAAATAAAGTCACTATCGACGGTCACAAGCAGACCAAAAGCTACCAACATCGGTAGCAGGTCGGCTGACGTCGATCACAGGCAGACTGATAGGGACCAATGTCAGTCACCTGTGTATGTCTGAAACACTATTTTCATGCGAGAATAGAATGTTTGCATGTAAAGATCAAATTGTTGGTTGTAAGTCTGTGTTTCTATTTTGAGTAGAATTGATTAGAGCCCTTAATTAGGAGGTGCATCTAATGGTTGTAAGTGCATGCTCATGAATCTCTAATGTTATATATTAGGGATAGATCTTCTTAGCTTAATTGAACAGTACAAGATATTGTAAGATAGACAATTCAAGGATTGAATTGTGATTGTAATTGAGAGAGAGAGAACTCTTGAGGGAAAGAGATCTAAGAAGAGATCTGTACATCTGAGAGAGGTGTGGAAGAAAAGAAGTTTCTTCAATTGTAATTCCTTCTATAAAGAGTTTAATACAAGTTTTTAGGGTGGTTTCTTGTATCTCTTGTTCTTTGCTATTTTTAATTCTAGTTACTTATCTATCTGGTTTAATTTCATGTTTATTGCTTTCATATAGTAATCAATTTTGTTGATTGATCCCCAACAAGTGGTATCAGAGCTTGGTTGTAGGTTCTAGAGCTTGATACCAACAAGTGGTATCAGAGCTTGGTTGCAGGTTTTAGAGCTTGATACCAACAAGTGGTATCAGAGCTTTGGTTCACTAATAGGTAGTTCAGATCTGGTTAGTGTGTATTGATTATAGGTTACTCATAGGGATTTCTATTTGAGTGGGAGAAGCAATGACAAAAGAAAGTAAACTCAGAATGGATAATTTTAATGGCAAGAACTATCAATTATGGAGAATGCAGATAGAAGATTATCTGTATCAAAAAGATCTATACTTACCATTAGGAGGGATTGCAAAGTAGCCCAAAGACATGGATGATGAAGAATGGGAAGTTTTTGATAGAAAGGCTCTTGGATCAATAAGATTGAGTCTAGCATCTACTGTGATATCTAATTTATCAGAGGCAAAGTCTACAGTAGAGTTAATGACTAATTTAGCAAATTTATATGAAAAACCCTCAACTTCAAATAAGGTATATCTTATGAAGCAGTTATTTAATTTGCAAATGCAGGAAGGTGGATCTGTATCTAATCATCTAAATGATTTCCATGGAATTGTGAATCAATTAAATTCAGTCAAAATAGTGTTTGATGATGAAATTAAAGCTCTATTAATATTATGCTCTTTACTAGAAAGTTGGCATAGCTTGGTAATGGCCGTTAGTAATACTACATCTGCTTCAAATATTTTAAAAGTAGATGATGTTGTTAGTGTAATCTTGAATGAAGAAATTCACAGGAAAAGCACAGAGGAGACATCAGGGAACACTTTAAGTTTTGAGAGCAGGGGAAGGTAGAAAGAGAAGGGCAAAAAAGGGAGATCAAGATCTAAGTCAAAGATGAGAGGAAGATCCAAATCCAGAAATGGCAGAAAGCCACAATGCTGGAATTGTGGAAAGATAGGGCACATAATCAAAGATTGTTGGTCAAAGCTTAAAGAGGACAAACAACATGATGATAAAGAAGAAGCAAAAGTGGCAGGTATTGTTGCACATGATGCTCTTATATTCTCTTTGCATAATAATATAGAATCTTGGGTTTTAGATTCTGGTGCATCTTTCCATGCAACCCCCAATAGAGAATATTTCAGTGACTATGTCCATGGAGATTTTGGAATAGTTTACTTAGGGGATGATGAGCCTTGAAAAATTGTTGGCAAAGGTAAAGTGCAGCTGAAAATGCAGAATGGCAACACATGGGTGTTGAGAGATGTCATGCATGTTCCCATCTTGAAGAGAAATTTTATTTCTTTAGGAAAGTTAGGGGATGAGGGTTGTACAGTAACTCTCACAGCTAAATCTTGGAAGGTTTCCAAGGGTGCACTTGTATTGGTCAAAGGTAAGAGAGTAGGTACTCTCTATTTATGTAATTGTATTATTGATAATTCTCCTTCTGTATTATCTACTTTAGATGTAGATGCAAAATTGTGGCATCAAAGGCTTGGCCACATGAGTGAGAAGGGAATGACAATTCTTAAGTCAAAAGGTATGTTTCCAGATTTGAAAAGCATAGATCTAGATTTATGTGAAGACTGTATTTTTGAAAAATAGAAGAGAGTGAGTTTTCTCAAGACTGGGTCAACAAAGAAGAAGCACAAATTACAGCTTGTTCACACAGATGTGTGGGGACCAGCCCAAGTTACTTCTATTGGAGGATCACAGTACTATGTTTCCTTCATAGATGATGCTACAAGAAAGGTATGGGTGTATTGTATTAAGAATAAATCTAATGTTTTTGACACATTTAAGATTTGGAAAGCTATGGTTGAGAATGAAACAGGCAAGAGATTGAAGTGCCTAAGATCTGACAATGGTGGTGAGTTATGTAGCCACAAGTTCAACTGGTATTGTTATATGCATGGGATCCATAGGCAAAGGACTATTCCAAGGACACCTCAGCAAAATGGAGTTGCTAAAAGGATGAATAGAACAATCATGGAGTGTGCAAGGTGTATGAGATTGCATGTTGGTTTGCCCTTAGAGTTTTGGGCAGAAGCTGTGGATATTATAGTTTACCTAATTAACAGAGGACCCTCTATAGCTCTAGATGGTGGAATTCTAGAAGAGGCATGGATAGGTAAAAAGGTAGATCCATCATTTCTCAAAGTTTTGGGTTGTGAAGCCTTTGTGCACATTGATAAAGAAAATAGAAAGAAGCTAGATGCTAAGTCTATGAGGTGCACATTTATTGGCTATGGCTCTGATGAGTTTGAATTTAGGTTTTAGAATCTAGAAACTAACAAAATAATTAGGAGCTGTGATGTTGTTTTCAATGAAAAAGTGATGTATAGTGATCAGCTCAAGAAGCTGAATCAATCTGAGTAGAGTAATGCAAAATTGGATGAGGTGAAGGTCCAAAAAGAGCTCGCAGGAAAAAAAAATCACAAAAAGGAAAACAAAGAGACCAACGTCGGTCAGGCAGGAACTGGCGTTGGTCATACAAGGACCGATGACGGTCATAAAAAAATTGAGGTCGGTCAGGTAGAACCAATGTCGGCCAGTTACAGGCCTGGAAGTGACCGAGGTTGGTCACTATCAGAGAATTTTTGTGGACAGCGTGTTGTGATTGAGTCTCAAATGCCCATCAGGAGGTCAGACAAGGTAAGTAAACTCCAATTCGATATTCCCCTTCATTATTCTATTTATTGCTAACTGATGGTGGAGAACCAGAGAGTTTTGATATAGCAATACAAGTGGAATCCAAGACTCAGTGGGAGCTAGGCGTGAATGAGGAGATTGATTCCTTGAGAGAGAACCAAACATGGGATTTGGTTGAGTTGCCAGCAAGAAAGAAGACACTGAAGAATAGATGGATCTACAGATTGAAAGAAGGTGAGAATGGATAGATGAGATATAAGGCTAGGTTGGTAGTGAAAGGATTTACACAGAAACTAGGTATTGGCTTTGGTGAGATTTTCTCTCCTGTTGTTAAAATGACTTCTATACGGACTGTACTATCTTTAATTGCTATTGAGGATTTACATCTTGACCAACTTGATGTTACGACAACGTTTCTTCATGGAGATTTGGATGAAAAAATATATATGGATCAGCCAGAAGGATTTGAAGTCAAAGGTAAGGAGAAGCTAGTGTGCAGATTGAAGAAAAGCTTGTATGGCCTCAAGCAAGCTCCAAGACAATGGTATCTGAGATTTGACAGGTTTATGACTGAGCATGGCTACAATAGATGTCAATCTGACCATTGTGTGTATTTTAAGAGATTGGATAATGGTAGATATATTATTTTGTTGTTGTATGTAGATGATATGTTGGTTGCAGGATCATACATGTAGGATATCTTTGAGCTTAAGGTGAAATTAGCTCACACATTTGCCATGAAGGATTTGGGAGCAGCAAAGAAAATCCTTGGCATGAATATTAAGAGAGACATGAAAAATCATAGGTTGATTTTGTCTCAAGAGGATTATGTGAACAAGGTGTTGAAACAGTTCAATATGCAGGATGCAAAACCGGTAAGCACACCTATGTCTGGACATTTCAAGTTGAGTAAAGAACAGTGTCCTAATTCACATGATGAGGTAGAGTACATGAGGAAAGTTCCATATGCTTCTGCAGTAGGAAGTTTAATGTATGTAATGGCTTGTACTAGGCCTGATATTGCCCATGCAGTGGGAGTTGTAAGTAAGTATATGGCCAATCCAAGAAAGGAACACTGGAAAGTAGTTCAGTGGATCCTTAGATATCTAATAGGAACCAGCAGTAGGCATTTGTGCTATGGTGGTTCAAACACTTCTCTACATGGTTATGTAGATTCAGATATGGTAGGTGATTTGGATGGCAGAAGAAGCACCACAGGATATGTTTTCACTGTAGGTGGAACGGCGGTTAGCTGGATATCAAAGTTGCAGAAGGTTGTTGCCTTGTCAACTACAGAAGCAAAATATATTGCAGTCACAGAGGCTAGCAAAGAGATGATATGGATGACACGGTTCATGGAAGAGCTTGGAAATGAGCAAGAAAGTTGTAGACTATACAGTGATAGTCAGAGTGCAATTCATTTGGCTAAGAATTCAACCTTTCATTCAAGAACAAAGCATATACAACTTAGGTACCACTTCATTAGATAGGTATTGGAGGATGGTGAGTTGACGCTAGAGAAGATCCATACAGATAAGAACCCTGCTGATATGTTAACCAAGCCAGTTACAAAGGAGAAGTTGAATCTTCATTCAACTTTTGTTGGTCTTCATGATTGAGTTGAAGATGGAGGAGCTAGAATATGTTGCTATACAAGTACTGGTGTAGCTTTTTATCTCCAAGTGGGAGATTGTTAAGGTATGGAGCTAAAAGCTTCACCCCATGAGCAAAATACAGAAGTTGTTGGAAACACAGTCACCGTCGATGGTCACGAGCAGACCAAAAGCTATTAGCATCAGTAGTAGGTTGGCCGATGTCGGTCAAACGCAGACTGGCAGGGACCGACGTCGGTCACCTGTGTATGTCTAGAATGTTATTTTCATGCGAGAACAGAATGTTTGCATGTAAAGATCAAACTGTTGGTTGTAAGTCCGCGTTTCTATTTTGAGTAGAACTGATTAGAGCCCTTGATTAAGAGGTGCATCTAATGGCTGTAAGTGCATGCTCATGAATCTCTAATGTTATATATTAGGGATAGATCTTCTTAACTTAATTGAATAGTACAAGATATTGTAAGATAGACAATTCAAGGATTGAATTGTGATTGTAATTGAGAGAGAGAGAACTCTTGAGGGAAAGAGATCTAAGAAGAGATCTGTACATCTCAGAGAGGTGTGGAAGAAAAGAAGTTTCTTCAATTGTAATTCCTTTTGTAAAGAGTTTAATACAAGTTTTCAGGGTGGTCTCTTGTATCTCTTGTTCTTTGCTATTTCTGATTCTAGTTACTTATCTATCTGGTTTAATTCCGTGTTTATTGCTTTCATATAGTAATTAATTTTGTTTATTGATCCCCAACATAATTATTTATTTTGTAATAAATAAAAATATATTTTTTATGATTTTTAATAATTTATAAATCTTAAAATAAGAAATTCCTAGGGCAAGCTATGATTGCACAAGAAGACTCAAAGTTCGGGTGCACCAAATGTTTAACCTTTTTTGAAAAAGATACTAAGAATAAGGGAAAATACCGTAACCAAATTGCATTGAAATATTATAAAAGCAATCCAAATGAATAATTCAAATTCATAATATATTATAATACTAAATTTAATTATGAAAATATGCTAAATATAAAAAATAAAATTCAAAATAATAATTTGATTTCTTAAATACAAAGAAGAGATAATACTTAGATTATTAAATGATACACATGAAGATCTGGAAGATACATGTTTGAAAACTATTAAAGTAAGTTGTTTACCTTAGCTCATGTTCACCTAGGTGCTTGATTTTTCTCTTTATTTAGTAATTCTCACCCATTTATGTGTGGATATTTCATTTATCTTATTTTAGATAATATAGGATATTACATATTTATCTCTTAGATATAATGCAGATATTTTCTAGTTATTTTTATCCTTTAATGATAGTTATCTCTTTGTTCTAGGTTTGATCTCTTATCTTGATTTCTTAGTTATGATTGATCTTCCTTGCCTATATATGTAAGGCACATTCATTATACTTAACAAGTTTTAGAGATATAATATATGATATTGTTTCTCTTTGTGTTGCATATTTATCTATAAGTTTATGCTATTAAAATTCTTTTAGATTCTTATTTTTTAGGATTTTGATGTTCTTATGACACTAAAGATATTAGTGGCTTGGAATAATATAATTTTTAATTCCTTTCATAGTATTAGATCTTAAAGTGTTGTAATCATTCATTTATGACTTCACTTCAAGGGCATATTTTATTTCATATATCTAGAGTTTGTTCTTATTATTTGTAGGCACTTTCTTCTTTTGTGTATATTTTTAGGTAGAATAGAGTGTGCCATTAAATATAAAAGATATAAAAACCCCATGATCGATAGTAAACTCAGGCATATTTGGAAATAGACAATTTAAATTTGGGGGGGGTTATGGTATAGGTTTTGAGGTGTGCATTGAAATCTAAACCAAGCAAGAAGGTAGGCATGAAACCTTTTTTAGGATTTTATAGATCATTCTTAGGTTGTTTATCAAATTCTTAACATGTAATTGTATAATCCTGAGGCACACCTACATCTACTATTACCTATGACCTACATCGATATCCAAAAGATTGTTAAGTTTACGATAACAATACAATAGACTAACAATTAAGAGAGTGTCAATTTCATACTAGCAAATAGGATAAAAATTCACACCTTTTCCCTCTCCAAATATGATTTCATCAAACTCCCTCAAGGTTATTTCATATTATAACACTCATCCTCACCCTTATCCCTTTTGTCACATGGTATGGTCATGTGGGGAGGGGGAGCGAAAAGGGACGGGGAGGGGTGGGGGTGCTTAATTTTTTATTCTTGCTAGTGGGGGTTTAATTTATAGAGATTGAAAAATATTTTTATCTCTTGAATAAATTATTATTTTGAAGCATTTAATATTTTTTAGTGAAATTTTTATTTTTGACCCATTTATGATGGGAAAACTTGTAAAAACTATCTTTTGATCAGTAACTCTAAATTGAGTTTTTTTTTAAAAGTGTATATTTTTCAATAACTGATCTAATGGTGTCATTTAATTTATAAAATTCATTAAAATATAAAGTGCCACCTTTAAGAGGGGGATTAATACAAAGTCTTTTGGGGGGTTACTTTGGTGTTGATTTGCACACGCTTTTTGTATTCTCTTACTGTTTGATGATTTTTTAGAATGGATTCTTATTCTTCAATAGATTAATGTGATACATTAACAACACATAATTACCAAATATGGAGACCAAGAATGGAAAAATCATTAAATTCAAAGGATTATGGGCCTTAAAGACTAAAATAAAACCAATGTTCCTTAGAGAATATGAAAAACTTTAGCACCAATGTAAGTTTAATGAGTTAATGGGTTTGATAGGAATAAATATAAGTGATAGTATTTTATTTGATTTGGAAGAAAGTGAATTCCTTTAAAAATATAGGAAAATTTTAAGGGTTTATTTGGTAAGGTGGATCACATGAGAGTTATGCAAGTTAAAGTAGAGATCACTTCTCTCAATCTTGAAGATTTTCCATCTATTTTAGACTATCTTACTAAGTTCATGCACTTTTTTTCATAATTGAATGGGAGTGGGAGAGATAATAAAGATGAAGAGTGTGTTTACCTAATTATGTGCAAGTTGAATGGTCCATTCCAAATGTTTGCTTCTAACCTTTTCTCTAGCATGGATGCCTTGGATGCCACATTCAAAATTCATGATTTAGAGTTGTTTTGTGAGAGAATTACTAGAGAATAATCCAAATTGTTTAACCTTGAGTCTTCCACCTCTCAAAATGAATTTATAACATCTAATCCTAAGGGAAAGGGCAAATAAAAAAGTAAACCCAAAACCACTCCTCCTTCATCTCAAAGTGACACTAAACCCAAAGACAATAACTCTAAACATAATGAGTCTTCTAAATTTCAAAATAAGTCTAGCCTTTCATGCTCCTTTTATGGGTGGAGGACTAGTCATGTAGAAATTAGGTGTTGGAAGATAATGCAAGCCTTGGAGGATGCACTCATAAACCACAAGATATCTATGTCCACTCCTCCTCCTTATAATGAGCATGGAAAAACACTTAATTTTATTGGGAAATATATTTCATTTGCTACAAATAGTTGGGTTACATATTTTGGTGCTTCTCACCACATGACATCTTCTCAGGAGTCTTTTGTATCTCTTAGTTTGAGTTCAACTTCAAAAATTGACATTGGAGATTCTTCTTTTATTTATATTAAGTGAAAAAGTTACATATAACTTGTTTGTGGATGCATCAATGTTGTACTATATGTTCCTGACATAAATTCACATTTGCTTTCTATTTATCAAATTTATCAATTTAGTTAGGACAAGAGAGTGAATTTCACACCACAGGGGGATAAAATTAAAACCTTGTTGAAACATCATTCACTTATTGCACAAGGTATTATTGATCATAGTTACCAACTATGTCACTTTGAGTTTTTTGATGACACTTTTTATATGGGGGCATGATTGGTTTCTCATGCTAATACCAAGAGTAAGCTTTGGCATGAAAGATTTGTACATCTTAATTATAGATATTTGAAGGATTTGAGCACGCATGATATAGTTTATGGTATCCTTATAGTTTCTTATCTTGATATAGTTATCCCTAGTTTTTCATCATGGAAACAACATCGAGATCCATTTACTATGGGTATGACTAAGATAGCTTATTCACCACTTAAACTTGTACATAGTGACTTGATGGTTTTTACTACTCCTTATATCAATGGAGCTAAATATGAACTTATATTTATTGATAATTTATTAAGGCATAATTAGGTTTATTTTCTCAATTACAAGATAAGTTTTTTCAGACTTCAATGTCTTCAAGGATTTGGTCAATAATCAATCTTCTAGTTTCATAAAGAAACTACACACTGAGAATGGGGGGAGTACTTCAAAAAAGAGTTTTTTGATTTTTTATAGTTCAAGGCATTATTTAGAAACATTATTTTATTTATACTCTAGATATAATGGCTTAGCATAAAGGAAGAAATTAAATTTGAAGGAGATGTCTAATTTTAGGATGAATTCTCAGGATTTAACCCCTATATATATACTAGGTACAAGCATTTAATTATATAAAATATATTTAGAATCACACACCACACATAAAATTCGTGCATTTGAATCCATAAGAGGATTGGTTTGGAACTAATAATAATGTCTCATTTTTTTTATTTTTTGGGATCCATGGTTAGGATTTTGTACCAAATAAGAAAATAAAATCCATGGATAATAAGAGCAAACCCTTGATCTTTGTATGGTATTGTGAGGACATGAAAAATTATCAACTTTTGGATCCTAATTCTCATGATTTTATTTTTTAAACACATGTTTAATTTGATTATCACTTGTCTTATCATGATTATTCATCTTCTTCCATGTCTTATTATTCTTCTTTGATCCCATCGATTGATGATTATTCACTTCATCTCTAAAATTCTTTATTTGAGGAGATAGTTAAAAATACCACTGAAGAGGTTAATGATGTAGACTTAGATGAAAATTATGTTCCCACTATGCCTAAGTGGGCTAATACTATAGTTTTTGATGCAACACATTTTATACATGATCCACCCACTAGACATCATCATGCACATTCTATAGATTTTGGAATTTTGTGTCAGGGATTTTCTTGGGATCCAAATTATTTTTCATAGGCTCATGAGATATAGGATCAGGATGATGTGATGACAAGTGAGTATATTTTTTGATGAATAATCATACTTTATATTTGGTCTCTCTTCCTAAGTGAATAAATTTTTTAGACACAAGTGGATACCACACTAAATATGCACTTGGTGGGTCCATTGAAAAGTATTAGTAAAGGGTTTCTCACAAGCTAAAGGTATTGATTACTCTGACACTTTTTACCCTATTGCCAAGATGGATTATGTGCCTTGTAATTTATCTTACTACATAAAATGTTTGGAAAATGTACCAAATGGACATAAAGAGTCTCTTCTAACATGGATATTTTTAGGAGGAAATATACATGGAAAAACTTGTTGTGTTTGTTCATGATTATTCTCTTATTTGTCAACTATGAAGGTCTTTATATGGTCTAAAATGTTAGAGGTAGAATAATTGAGAGGGGACAGGGTGAATCAATGAGCACAAATAATCAAATTCAATTCTAATATTTACAAACACTTAATTAGTTACCACAAGCATTCATGAATCATACACATCATTCATAACAATGAGTAAGAGAGACAATACAAGATCAATCACATAACACATAACATACATGGGAAATCTTCTTGGGGAATAAAACCCATTATAAATTTCAATTAGACTACTATACTATAATAAAAAGAACCAATTTAGATTAGTTGCAACTGATCAAGGAACTAACATCCCTATTTAGTGAGACTACAATCTCACAAGGTGTTGCCACACCTATCTACCTGAGCTGCAAAAAAATCAAACTTTTAGAAAGTTTTACCTTGTAAGGAGGTTACATCCACCTTATATTTTGAGTCACCATAACAATACCTATGATCATATAAACATTTGGACTGATGTCTACAACACCTAGTGATGGACCTCTGATTATCACTCTTCACCTTCACTCACACTCAATTTTCAAGAGTACTATTCTACCAACAGAATTATGACCAACAGGTCATACAAATATCCATTAATATTTTATACTCTTTAACTCATCTATAGGTAATTATACCCCTCTGTCACTCCATAATACACACATATAAACCTCTCTCAAATCTCTCCTAAGTCTCTTCCTCAAAGTATAGAAACCATCATCTTTGTTTCCACTATTTATATAGCATACTTTATAATCACTACTTCGGTTGGCCATTAGACATGACTTAATCCTTAAGTCATTTATTACATTAAGGCATGTCTCAAAACAATATTCATAGGTTAGTTATAGCATATGTGGGTCACCCTTAAGCAACTACACCTTTTAATAAGGTTTGTGTAGCTCTTATAAGTCTCATGGAGACATATTAACCCATTTAACACTTCATAAATCAAAAAAATAATAAAAGACCACTTTCAAATACATGGGTCCACTCATTATTTCCACTTTGACATCCTAAAATTATCAAATACATCTTTTCTCACCTCTGTGTATGCTCAAATAACTCAAACATTGACCTGGTGCACAAGAATGTTATGAACAAACACACAATAAACTTATTAACCTTTGTTAATATAAAATATAAATTGTTAAAACCTTAATAATGCACACACATGGTCTTGATGGAGTCTAAAACCCTCATCAATATCCAATTCATCATGAAACATCGAAATAGAATCTACACAAGATCAATTATCCTTCTCGGGCCACTTTTAGAATAAGCAAGAACATATAGTCAACTTTGAACATCAACATATTTGACTATAAAAACTTTAATATCTTCAAATATATATTTTAAAATGCACCTTGGAGTCTTCTACTAATTTTTTCTACACCATGATAAAATCCTATCTAGATCAAAAGTTATAGCCAAAATACAAAGCACTATTTTTTCCTTTGTTAAATTCAAAGATTCAAATGCAAATGATCACAGTTAAAATTCAAAAATTATGCTCACATCTCATGTCCTCTCAGATTTTGATCAATATCAAACCATAAATATTCTCCTAACTTTAACACATAGGTGTTAATTCCCAAACATTAAACCTTAGTCACTTTGAACACATCTCATACACCCTTGCAATGTTGACTCATCATGTCTCATCGATATCATGTATGTAGATTGGTCTTTAATAATGATAAATAGATGACACATTAAACCCTTAAATTTAATACACACCATTTATCTCTATCTTTATGATCTCTTGCTCACCATTGATCCTTAGAAGAATCTCAGTCTTTATCTCTACTCAGAGTTAACATCATGTGCTTGTCCTCATCTTGATTCTTTGAGAAACATGAACCATCTATGTTGATCAAAATTTAACTTGTGAAAATTTCACTATGGTAACCTTAATTATATTCCTATAAGGCCAATGTTGTACAATCATATCTTTTGATGTGCTTAGATGCATGATCTGCAATCTGGATCATATGATCTCCTTACATAGGAGAATTAAACCATATAATAATGTGCTCCTTTAACCCTCACACGTGTCATATATATCACCATTAAAATTCCTTCTCAAAATCTTCTACCATAGAGCCAACTATGTTTATAACTTACCTGTGAGGCCAACTTTGCTCTTGCATAACTTTCATTGTGCTTAGTTTCATGATCTAAAATTTAGTACAAATCAACTAGGTACAAATCTAAACAAACCCATATGATCAAATTATCCTAAAACATATATATGTGTGAGATATGATACCGTCAAAATTATTACTTGGTTCTAATTTCCATATTGCAAATTTGACTATGGGAAAAATTTGTCAAAATGCCTGGGATCTCAACTTTGCACTTGCATATATTTTCATGTACTTAGTAATCTAAGAATTAGCACATAAAAACTATGCACAAAAATGAAAAATAACATATGATAAAAATTTTATGACATCTCCACTTATGTTAATTATAACCTCATCAACATGCTTACTCAGCTCTACTTGAGCTCAAATTTGGCTAAGTATGGGACCATAGTGACTTCTATTTGAGTAGCCAACTTTTCATCCTCATATATTTGACTATGATTCATCACATAGATTGAGATATGGAGCATAAAAACTAGGGAATAATGTGATCACACCCATATTACCAACTCCCCTTGACTCATTAGCATGTGTTAATGGTGATGCCATCAAATTTCCTACTCAAATTTCCAACCACTAGATCCAAAATGTCTAGATGACAACAATGATCAACCAGATGAAACTCACTCATGCAAACAAGTAATAAAAGATTAAAAAACATATTAGGGACATTTTTCACATGATCAATATTCCATATTCATCCCTAAACATCTCTAACCATGCCAAAATAGAAGATGAACTAGACATACTAGAACACGTATATTACACACTGTCATTATCACATAGACTATTAAGTCACTTCATCCACTCACCTGGACACATTCATGACATCACCATGATATCATTGAGAATAATCCAATAATATCCCCCATTGTCATTGATTTCAAAAACTATCATATATATAAATATATAGCTCACCTTCTCTCTCTTAAAGCACTCCCATAATAGGAACTTTCTTCCCCTTTGACATAATGATAAAATGGGCACCAACTGATCCTAAGGAATTGAAAAGACCATAAATAAGAAAGTAAAATATTATAAATATGATAAAAACTCCCCCTTACCTTGAGCCTACTTTAGCTTGCCTTGATAACTTCATCTTGCTCCATGCCAACACTCTCTTCAACCAAGCATTGAAACCAATGAAGAAAGAACACACATAAACCAATGGAATCTAATGTAACTCACCAAGAAACATCTAAGAGGGACTCTCCAAAATATATATGAGCCATTAAACCTTCTAAAAATCTTCAAATTTCCACACACCATGAATAACCAATATACAGGATTACTAGCCTTCTCTCTCAAGCTACCACAAAGACCACCAACAAAACTTCATGCCACTCACCAAATAGGAAACATTCTCTCAACCAACCTAAGAATATTATTAAAACACACATACTTTTATCTTTTGTATAAAATGATTAAAAATAAATATTCTTCAAACTCAGCCTGTTTAGCCTCCTTGTAGCCCTACTTGAAACTTGCAGAGCCTACAATTTTTATTAGACACATCTTCAAGACTTGAAACTTCATATTTAGAGCACCATAATATACCCCATCAAGAACATTAATTTTTATTACCAATATCATCCTCTACAACATACTTCATTCACAAACCTACTATCCAATTATCCCTCCACATTAAAAAAAACTTGAATAAATTGAGAACCACAAACCTTCAAAACCATGTGAATCTTTTTTTTGAAAATGCATTTGGCTGTATTATCCTATTAAGAATGTTCAAACCTCAACTCATAAGGTAAAATAATTTTATAGCATAGCCTAAAACCCTACAATCTAAAAATAAAAAAGGTCAACAAACCTCCTTCTAGTCAACGCACACCTCTAAAAAAATTTACACACCTAGAGATGCCCATAACACATGTATGGACAAAGATTTGAGCTTCCACACATTTGGGAACCCATACATCCTATAACCCATTTTAGGCCTGCTTTCCCTTAAGCCAAAACTAAGAGAATCAAGAGCACTCAAAAGTCTTCAATTTGGCTTCAACATATCATCATACCATAAAATACCTTTAGACCATCACAAATAAGTGCATAGACCTTTATGATCACCAAATACTTTGTGAAATTGCATCAAACTCATTATGCCATCTAGAAACAATCCATTCTGATCTTGTACTACAACTTCACAAGCCTCTAGAGAAAAATCATGAACTGTTTCTCCCTCTTAGCTAATGACCTTTTTAGATCAACACAAATATCTGTTAAAATTTAAAATATAATCTTGAGTACATAAACTTGATTCTCCATTGAAAGGAGTCTCTTAATAATCATAGACAGAGACCTACTTTACACCATAATGCTCTACCATGGTGTGAAACCAGGAGTTTCTCATAACTCCTCATATTCCTTCTCTTCCTTAGTCATCTGATACTTGTAGTTCTTATTCTTCTTCTTAGGCTTACAAGAAGAAACATGCTCAACCACTATAGAATTATCCTTTTCTTCTAGAATTTGAACAATGATTCATGGCATGCCTTTTCATTTGAATAATCCACATTGCAATTTTTAACCTCATCATTAGGCATAGACAATTGATGTTCTTTATATGATACATGATAAACAACAATAGGATGTTCACTTGGATCCATACATACCTTAGGATTAGCCTCAACCAGTATCTTGGTCTTCTCCTTGAGCTTAATCTCTTCATTCTCAACATGAGTAGATAATGAGACCTCTTGGCTCTCTTTAACTTTTTTAGATTTTTCCATCATAACAAACATAGTACTCGGACCTGCAGTCTCATCATGACTCACACTTTTCACCTTTAGATTCTATGTGTTAACATTCCTTATTTCTTTCTTGTAAACCTTATTAAACCTATTTTGACTTATAGACCTTTGCTTGTAGAACTTAGTAACGTGACCTCTTTGTTCATAATTGTAGTACACCATACTCCTTGATGTAAACATAGTTCATCTTACCATGTTTGGATAAAAACTTGTAATATATCCATTGTCATGACAAACAAAACAACCTCCCCTTTTTTAAGAGGACTCACCTTGTCTAATATTATGTGAACAATGGTTTGAAAATTTTCCCACATCAAGAAAGTTGAAGCACTTAGTTCTATTCATACCTCTTGACTAATGACCCCCATCATAGTCCCATGTAAATTCATTTCTAATAGGTCTCTTTCACTCTCTACCCATATGATCAAATTGATTACATGTATAAAATTAACCATTAAATCTTGCATACCTCATGGCATTAGGTTGTCTAATTAATTTTTCTTTACTCTGCTAACACCATAATTCCTTGTTTGATGATTTGTATTCAAAGTATAATTTTCCTAGTTCACATTAGTCTTTATCTTGTCTTGAGTTACATTCTTTTTTATTCTTCATATCCAGAACCAGTTCTATCACTAGCATGATTTTGAACACTTAGAATATTGTCTAGATCACATGATCTCTTTTCAAATATCATAAATGTCTTCACATTACTAGATGTCTTTTCTAGCTTAGATTTCAAAGACTCATTTTCAAAAACATAAGTTGAACATTCATCTTCTTTAGCGTTTAGGCTTGTATATAAAATTTCCAATTGAAAATTGAGATGATTGATCATATATTCATGCTCCTTGGTGTCTTCATTCAATATTTCCTCATACACACTAAAGTATTCCTCATAGTCCTTGAGTTTAGATTTCATCTTCTTATTGATCTTCTTCTCAATCTTCAGTTCTTCAAGAACATTTATCAAAATAGTCTCACAGTCCACCTCATCTTCATCATCATCTAAGTTACTCCAAGTAGACAATTTTGATGTGAGTAACTTCCTTATTCATCCATGAATAGAGATTCATCTTCAGTAGGACCATCATCTTCATGTTCATATTTTGGGTCATTGTCTTCACTCTTATCTCATGAGCTACAATCTTCTTTGGTGTAGAGACTCTTCTTATTTTTAAAGGACTTGTTAACAAAATTTGACCCCAAGTCAAATTTGGGTCAAACCCTACCATTTTAAACTTATAAATAAGGTTTTATATTTCCTATGTGGTCCCCTATTGTCATACATGTCTCACTTAACCTTCCCCTAGTCTTTGTTGAAGTTCATCTCCCTTGAAATGGCCTAGTCAAATAAAGTCAAACATGGTCAAACCTATTTAAAGATGGTAAAAGGGTAAAATTATGTTTTAAATGTCCTAATTTTGTATTTGGAATTTTCTAAAGTGTTTTCAAGTCATAAATTTATCATATGCTAGGTTTCATGTGGAAAAAGGGTCATTTAGCCACCTTTCTCGCTCATTAATTGACTTTTGAGGACTTTTAAGCTAAAATATTTATCAAAAATGTGGATGATAACATGAATAAGGTAAAATTATGTTATGATAATGTCACAATATAGCTAAAAGTCATGTTCATCAGTCAAGTCGCATTTTTTCAAAAAAATAGGCCTCTTTGGGCACTTGTATAGACTTCTCAAGTGCATATTCATACAAAAACGTGGGTAGGATGTATCTTAAATTAAATAAACCCATTTAAACATTTTAAATTCAAGGATAATTCAAATTTATGCATCTTCAACTCATTTCTATTCCTTTCCCTCTTGGCATGCAAAGGAAGGTCAACTTCAAGCATTTGGTATGAAAGCTACAGGTGGAGTTAGGAGGAATGATTTTGGGGATTGATAGTAATATAAATGAAATTAATTTGAAAAGTATTAGTTATTAATTTGGTGTCCCCTAATTTATAAACCATTGCTAACACATTAAACAACTTTGTGTGGACTTGTAACCATGAGGGGGTCACTATTTGAGCTTATCTCAAAATTTATTTTTTTGGATTGATGGATTATTGTGTTTCAAGTGTATATGCATTATTTTAAAGACTTTTACATTATTATTATGGTTTTTGAGAGTTAAATTGTTTGATAAATCCTATTTTAGGCTTGCAAAATGTTTAATTTGCATTCACAGTCATCTCAATTACTTTGAAGATGTTTCCTTCACATTGGATATGATGTTTTGATATTATTTTATAAATTATACTAGTGTATGTTGGCCACTAAAGTGTTGAAAATTACTCTTGAGGTTTTTTGAAAGCATTCTTTGCATGTTTTTTTATCACTTCATGATTTCCTATATATCATAATAAAAAAAACTCCACCTACAGGAGCATGTTGATGTCATCATGATTGGGAAACAACCTTAACAATGGTCTCATGCCTTTAGAGGTATTTAGAGTGAACTTTGGATAGGTTTGATATTGATAGATAAGGGTCAAAGGTGTTGTGAGAAGTCAAGAGAAAGTGACTATGATTTTGGTCTATCAGTCCCTAAATGGACTAGACAAAGATCCATAGGGTTTTTTGAGATAGTACATATCATGTTTAAATATTTATCCAATGCTCCTAATTTCTTGGTCTTGTATCACTATCCACCTAAAATAACTATGAAAAATTTTAAGGGCAAAGGGTGAGTGAAAAGTGGTTTTTGAAAGCTCCCAAAGTGCCCAAAAATCATTGAATTATGATAGTGAACTTTATAGGGTATTGATGGAAAGTTGATTTTGAATGCCATATTGAAAATCCTAAACTATGCCAAAGAAGGGGAAGAAAATAAAAATGGTATAAAGAACATTCTTGAGATAAGATGATAGGGATAAGGTGGAATTTGATATTTCTACCCCTAAATACTCCTCCCTATCTATACACAGGATTGAGAACAACTAACTATAGGCAGAATAAGAGCCTTAGTCCATACAATGACCTAGTTGAAAACATGAAGGGGTTAAAGGTCATTGAAGTTATGAGTTAGTATAAAATCATCTTGTTCTACCCAAAAAGGTTCAAATAGAGGTTTTTAATCTCTTCAACCAAGGTCAAAACACCTATAGACCCCTAAATTTAGGGAAACACAGTCACCTTGGCAGTAAGGAGAAAGTTTGGAGTTTGAGACTGTTTGGAGTTCTTAAGGTGGATAAAAAGTGAAATGAGTGAGAATTGGTTTTAATTAACTCATATACAACCTAAATACAACATCCATAGATCCAAAACCTTGACAAGATGCACCCTATAGGGGCACAATGATGATAGTCATAGTCAAGGCAAGGGTACTCTCTTTGAGGGACTAAGCATGAATGAATGATGGTTTGAAGGCTTACAGGTAATGTCAAACATAAAGGAGAGTAATGGGACCTAATATAAATGATAGAAGATGTCCAAAATCACAAAAAAATCTTAGACCATGACCTTTAGGGGTAGAACCATGACTAGGACAGTGAGCAAGACATATAGTAACCTTGGCATAAGGTGGAGATGACAACTCATTCAAAGTTGATACAGGTCCAATGGATGCTGAGTGAGTTTTGGAGGGATATTTTAAGGTTATTTTGTTTTTTAAAAACATATATTATTCAGGTTAACCTAAGGTATTACCTCTCTAGGATAAGGATACAGTTAGCCAAGTAGTGACTCAGTCAAAGCATGTTGGTGATATCCTAACTCATCCTAAGGGGATTTAAGGCATGAGAAGACACTAGGTGGACCTAATATGTAAATTATATCCTAAAAAAATCATTAAAAAACTCCCTTAAGTTAATACATGCACCTAAACCATCAAATAGGGTTTGTCTCAATCAAAAGGATAATGATCCAGTTTTAGGCTTGAAGGGCATTTAAGAGCATTCAAGGTATGAGCTAGTATAAACTCACTTTGTGCCACCTCAAGGAATTAAAAAATAGTATATATAATGATAATAAAAAATAATTTAATTTTAATAAGGGACTATATATCCACATATAGACCTTTTATCAATCCAAAAGAACAACAAGCACAGTCAAGATTTAATGTACAACCTTGAGAATGTAGAGTATGTGAAGGGTATGTAGAAGTTCAAGGATGGTGAAAAATATGAAAAAATTTGTAAATATTTTTATGACATAAAGGAATTATTATTAAATTTATTTCATGAATATAAATAGGATCAAAATTAATAAACATAGTATATACCCTGCCCACCCTACACAGTCTATGTACTCAAAAGTCTACTTGGTAAATTTGAGGAAATGGAGGTCTTATGATTGGATTCAAAGGATATAATTTGTCATAGAGTAAAATTATGACATATTAAAAATTATAAAATAATAATATTTTATGAGATAATGGTACATACACTCTTTTTCTATCTCAAAGCAGGGGCAGTTTTGGTTTGCATGGAGATGGCAATTTTAGGGAAAATGATGGAATTGATGATCTCAAGGAAAAAAAAGACCAAATAAATGTTGGAAAATATTTATGAGACATAAAATAGGTTAAAATACCTTGATATATGGTATGGAAAAAAACATTTTTCTCTAACCATGAAGGGTTTCAGTCACGCATGAAGGAAGCCCTTAAGCCTAGAAGCCAAACTGAGGGTCATGTGTATTTTTGACTTTATCCATGATTTACAATTGAATAAATAATGTTTTAAGAGGTAAATTTAATGTGTTTAATCCATGAAGAGTAAAAATAATCCATTAGAGGTTTATGTGAAGTCTCAAATGGCAAATAGGCCTATTGGCAAGGTCTAGGCCTAAAATCAAACAGGGGCCAATTACCATTTCAAGATTTTGGAAATACATTATAATGGTTGTAGAATGTTTTTAGGGTATATGAAGAGGTGTTACAACCTTTTTTTTTTAGGATATCCACCAAGAAGCCACCATCTGGCCTAGAATGTACTCAAACCTTGCTCATTATGCAAAATTAAGCTTGAATGTCAACTTCAAGTGCTTAGAGCTTCCACCAAGCTTTGCATGGGACCTTGAGACATTAAAAGAAGTCGAATTTGATTAAAATCCCAATGTTAGACCTTTATGAATGAATTTTAATATTGAAAATGACTCCAAAACCCTTGCAAACCCTTCTCACAAACCTAATGGAGCAAATCAAGCTAGAAATGTATCATAATGAGCTAGTTGGGCTTGGAGGTCAAAAGGAAAGTTATAGAGGAATATGATATTTTAAACCTCATATAAGTGAGATGTATATAATCTATATGGATGAGGTAAAAAATAAGTTTTTTTACCATTTTGAGTGGTGTAAAGGCTAAAAGAGGAGTTAGGAGATGAAAAAAACTTTGGGAGTAATATTTACACTTGATATAACTCCAAATATTAACTTAATATCTTGAATAAACCTCTATGTTCCCTAACTAGGATATCACTTTCAGTGAGTCCATTGAGCCAACTAGTGAACACTTGGGGAAAGTGGTGGATATTCATTTGGAAAGCATTTTAAG
The DNA here is from genome assembly GCA_037957365.1 of Torreya grandis. NCBI lineage: Eukaryota > Viridiplantae > Streptophyta > Pinopsida > Cupressales > Taxaceae > Torreya > Torreya grandis. Next base: position 937,042 of record JARHVA010006212.1, read on the forward strand.
GATAAATTATTGAAACTAATGGCATAAAAACCTTTGAAAAGTGTCTTTAACCCTTGTGCATGTATTATTTTGAAAAATTGGGAGTTTTTGAATGACAAGTGGATAAGGTGCATGGAAAAGAGCCATTTTGAGACTGCTAGGAATGATTATGCATGGATAAAATGATAAGAGTGATAATAGGTAATTAAAATGCATATGAGGGATTATTAGTAACCCCTCTTACTCAAATCCATCATCAAACCTGACCATATGTAGGGATAAATGTAGTTTTGAAAGGAAAATCATGAGGGCAATTTCCTATGCCAAAATTATAGGTTTTATGCCACTTTTCACTATCATTATGGCTTGTTTTGGATAATTAGACCTCCTAAAATGGCATGGCTCACCCAAAATATATTCCACATGAAAATGTAACTTATTTTATCAAGGTGACACTTGTCCTTGTGTCTCTTCAACTTCTCTTCTTTCTCTCTTCTCTAAAATTCTATAAAAGCAAGCCGTTTTGGCTTTGTAAAGGATTCTAGCTCTTGGTATGGAAAATACATACCAATATTGTAACTTTATTTTCACTTAAACTAATGAGAAGCAAGTTTTTTATACTCTAATTATATTTTCACTATGTGTTGAAGTGATCCATCTTGAATGTCAACTATATATTAAGTTCATCTTGTTTTCATGCAATCCTTGAATGTGTTGTTTCAAATGACTTATCTCCTAACAAGTTTCATGAAGTGTATGATATTTCAATAGAATATTTAAGTGTGTATTCATTTGGTAGTATCACATTTGACCTTCCCTTCACTTACCTTCATTTGTTAAGTGGTTCTTTGCCTTCATGATAAACACTAATGCTAGGGAACTTAATTAATGGTATTGAGGCTAGTTTGGTTGGCTTAGTTCATTATGAAAATTCCAAGTGTATGAATGGAATCAAATTTTGGTGCATCACCTCATATTTTAGGTTTGCTTTATATATCTTTCTCTCCCTTTTCACCCATAGTAGGCAGTTTTAGTAGCATAAACACATCAAGCCATATTTAGGGAGCTAGCCCTTAAAATCTAGAGGTCTACTTACATTATAGGTTCCCCACACACCTCAAAGTGTTCTAATGTTTTCCAAATATTGAAGAGCCTTAAACAACCACTTTTAGGGTGCAAGATTTGGAGACAACAATTCTAGCACACCTGGTAGGACAAGGTCTAAATAGTGGCAAGATTATTAGTGTGTCTTCTCTCTCATCAGCTTTGGGAAGCTTTCAAGCAAGCACCAATGAAGATTATGAATGATAAATTATAGTCGTAATTAGCCCAAGTATCTATTGTTGAAGACTTTGATCAATTTTTGTCTTTTCATGTGACTTATGAAGTTGATATGGGTGGCTATGAGGAGAAACCTTACCATACACCTCCTTATCAACTTTTTAATGAACCTTGCTATTCTTCTCAATATTTATATCAAGAATACCATCCTCCATATTAGTCATGGCAGTCCTATGGTCAAGCTATTCCCTTTCTAAATGAGTATGTTATTGTTGACTAGCCATATTACCCATATTAACCTTAGCCTTGTCATGAGAAGTCAATCAATACCATTAGTAAGGAGGCAAAATATGAAGCTTTAAAAACATTACTTGAAGAAGTTAGACAACCCAATCACTTTGTCCAATCCTACTACACCTCCCATTCTCAAAATGTGTGAGAAGTTATGCCAAGGTTTATAGGATTGGAAAAGAATATGAGTGTGTTAGATGAGTGTTGTGATGAAACTCTTGGTGGTCTTATGGATTGGTTAAGAGTTTAATTTGGGTTGTTAATGGAAATGTGGAAGTATGTTGAAGAAGAGAAACAATATGCCATTAGTGAAGGATTGTCTATGGCAAGAAAGGATTTCCAATGGTAAATTGATAGGTTAGAGAGATGGGAAACTCAAGAGGCTATGGAACAAGTTATAGCTATAAAGGAATCTCCAAAGACTATGAAGAGACTCAAGAATATGAGGAGGATGATGAAATATTGTATGAAGAAAACATTCTTCTTATTACTCATCCTATCTTACCTCTCCCTCAAGAGCCCATTCAAGAAGTTCCACCCATCTCCATACCAATCCATGAACATCACATTCCATCCCTAACCCATATATATATATATATATATATATATATATATATATATATATATATATATATATATATATATATATATATATATATATCTTCCACCATTCCTCTCCTTGAAAAAAAACCTATTCAATCCTCAAAAGAGCCTACTAGTTCTAAGCCTCCAATTTGGGACCAAATTGTAAAGTCTTGGGAAAAATAAGAGGTTAAAGGAGAAGTTCAAAAAGATAGTGAAAGTCATGAGGTGGTTGTGGAATGAAATGATGAACCCTCAACCCAAAAAAGCCTTGTTGTTACCCAAGAGTCATTTCAAGAGCTCTCTCTCTTTCTCCCATATCCACTCATGAGCCTCTCACTACACCTTACATTCCTTCTTCAACTCGTTGATCCATTTGCCACCCTCCCACCCCATCTCTTATTGAGGAAGAAACTATTTTAAGGGAATCATCAAAGGAGGAAAAAAATTATTTTATATTAGATCAAGAGGATGACACAAGTACTAGTGAAGGAGAATTTGTCATTGGAACTCCACTTGGGGATATCGAACACAACTCAACCTTCTTGAACCAAGAGAAAGAAGATTTAAATGAAGTTATAGCTTCTCATAATAAGGATGGGGATAGAATTAGAATGGACCATATGACCAAGGATCAAGATGAGGTGTTTGAAGATGAATTTCATAAGGAAGAAGTGATCCTTGATGTGAAAGATGACAAAGAAGGATGGTTATAGTAGATTGAACTTCTACAAGAAGTTGAAGAAATTTTCAAGGTTAAAGGCAAAGTATATGAGAAGATAGAGCACGAAGTCTCCATGAGAGACAATGATCAAGATTGGGAAGATTACACTAAGCTCCTTGATGATCTTGAAGAACTTGCAGCTGAAAAACTACTTGTCTATTCTTAAGACATCATGGGGAGCCAATAAACATTCTTTGATGAGGAATCATTGGATCATGTAGTTACTAAGGACTCTTATGAAGAAGCTGAGGTAGTTGAAGTGTAAGAAGAATTCATGTTTATAGTTTATTTGTTTGAATTTATATTAGATTCATTGAAATTCATGCCAAGAAGATTGGTCAACACATGAGAAAGATAAAGGCTTCCATGTCAATGCTCAAATGGAAACCTTTCTCATATATTCCTTCATGTTATGAGGTAAAGATATTTTTAGACTTTCCCTCTGATCTAGGAGGGAGAGATTCTTTCAAGTTAGTGTGTGTCTAGAGTGTGTTTTTTTAGCTTGTCTTGTGTTCCCTAAGTTCTCTTGAAGCACAAGTTATTAGTTTGCTTTCTTATTGTGTGTGTCTTTGCTTTGTGTGTGAGTGTTAATAAGCTATCTTTGTTGAGTTAAGATCTATCCAAATCAGTTAGATTCCTCATATGCATGACTCCATGCCCAATGGAAGGAATAGGAAACTAGTCTTAGGCATAGATGGCATGCCACCTCTAGGAATCACCAAAAATGTTGACCAAATTTGACCCCAAGTCAAATTTGGGTCAACCCCTACCATTTTAAACTTTTGAAGAAGGTTTTATATGTCCTATGGGGTCCCCTATTGGTCAAATTTGGGTCAACTCCTACCATTTTAAAATTTTTAAGAAGGTTTTATATTTCCTATGGGGTCCCCTATTGTCCTACATGTCTCACTTAGCCTTCCCCTAGTCTTTGTTGAAGTTCATCTCCCTTGAAATAGCCTAGTCAAATAAAGTCAAACTTGGTCAAACCTAGTCAAAGATTGTCAAAGGGTCAAATTATATTTAAAATATCCTAATATAGTATTTTTCATGTTCTAAAGTGTTTTCAAGTCATAAATTTATCATACGCTAGGTTTCATGTGGAAAAAGGGTCATTTGGATACCTTTCTAGCTCATTAATTGACTTTTGAGGACTTTCAATCTAAAATATTTGTCACTAAGGTGGATGAGAATGTGGATAAGGTCAAATAATGTTAGAATCATGTCAAGAGATAGTTAAAATTTTGGTTCATTAGTCAATTGGTAGTTTTGCCTAAAAAATAGGCCTCTTTGGGCACTTGTATGGAATTCTCAAGTGCATCTTTAGCTAAAAACGTGGGTGGGGTGTCTCTTCACCTCTCCACACCCATTTACACGTTTTAACTTCAAGGATAATTCAAAAAGATGCATTTGGAACTCATTTCTCTTCCTTTCCCTCTTGGTATGCAAAGGAAGGTCAACTTAAGGCACTTAGTATGAAAGCTATAGCTATAGTTAGGAGGAATTATTCTAGGGATTGATAGTACTTTGAGTGTAATTAATTTTAATAGGAGTTATCAATTTGGTATCCCATACTTTATGAACCATTGCTAGCACCTTAAATAACTTTTTATGGACTTGCAACCATGAGGGGGTCACTATTTGAGCTTGTCTTAGAATTTCTTGCTTTGGATTGATGGATTATTGTGTATCTACATGATTTTCAAGATGTTTCCATGATTATTATGGTTTTATAGAGTTAAATTATTTGAAAAATCCTCTTTGAGGCTTGAAAAATGTTTAGGTTACATTCACAGTCATCTCAATTACTTTGAAGATGTTTCCTTCACATTGGATATGATGTTGTTTTTAAAATGATCCTAGTGTATGTTGGCCATTCAAGAATTCAAAATTTCTCTTGAGGTGTTTTGAAATCATTCCTTGCATGTTTCTTGTCATTTCATGATTTCTTGTATATCACAGTAAAAAAATCCACCTACAGGAGCATGCAGACATCATCATCACTGGGAAACAAACTTCACAATGTTCTCATGCCTTTAGAGGTATTTGAAGTGAACTTTGGAGAGGTTTGATCTTGATAGAGAAGTTTTAAATGTGTTTTGATAAGTCAAGAGAAAGTGACTATGATTTGGGTCTCTCAGTCCCTAAATGGACCAGACAGAGATCCATAGGGTTTTTTAAGATAATACATATCATGGTCAAATAGTTATCCAATGCTTATAATTGCTTTGTCTTGTATCCCTATCCATGTATAGAAACTATGCCAAATTTTAAGGGAAAAGGGTGAGTGAAAAGTGGTTTTTGAAAACTCCCAAAGTGCCCAAAAATCACTAAATTGTGACATTGAACTCTATGGGGTATTGATGGAAAGTTGATTTTGAATTCCATATTCAAAATCCTAAACTATGACAAAGAATGGAAAGAAATTAAAAATCATCTAAAGAACATTCCTGAGATAATATGATAGATACAAGGTGTAATTTGAGATTTCTACCCCTAAATACTCTTTGTCCATGCACAGGACTAAGAATAACTACCTACAGGCAAAACAAGAGTCTTAATCCATATAGTGACCTAGTTGAAAACTTGAAGGGGTTCAAGGTTATTCAAGGTATGATTTAGTATAAAATCATCTTGTTCCACCCAAAATGGTTCAAATATAGGTTTATAATCCCATCAACCAAGGTCAAAACACTTATAGGCCCCTAAATTCAAGGAAACACAGTCACCTTGGTAGTAAAGAGAAAGTTTGGAGTTTGAGCTTGTTTGGAGTTCTTAAGGTGGATACAAAGTGAAATAAGTGAGAAGTGGTTTCAATTAACTCATAAAAGACATAAATACAACATCCACAGAGCCAAAACCTTACCAAGATGCACCTTATAAGGGCAAAATGATGATAGTCATATTCAAGGTAGGGGTACTCTCCTTGAGGGCCTAAGCATGAATGAATGTTGGTTTGAAGGCTTCTAGGTAAATTCAAACATAAATGAGAGTCTTATGACCTAATATACATGAGATAAGAGGTCCACACTCAAAAAAAAAATCTTAGAACATCACCTACAAGGGTAGAACCATGACTAGGATAGTGAGCAAGACATATAATAACCTTGGCATAAGGTGGAGATGGAAACTCATTCAAAATTGATATAGGTCCAATGGATGATGAGTGAGTTTTGGAGGGTTATTTGAAGGTTATTTTATTATGTCAAATCCTATATTATTTAGGTTACCCTAAGGTATCACCTCTCTAGGATAGGGATACAGTCAGCTAGGCAATGACTCAGTCAAAGAATGTTGGTGATATCCTAGCTCATCTTGTAGGCACTGAAATAGTGTCATGCACTAAAATGACTAATTGTGTCGATAACCCCCCTGCAAAACCAAAATTCCTAACCACTTACACCCCATCACTTTTTTAATTAATTTAAAAACACTTAATTAAATTAATTAAAAGACCCTCACACCTCACCCCAAGACCAAGTCTAAGACCCCTTGAGTCACCATGGGACTAAGTCTCCTAGGCTTAACCAGTTTTGACTTTGTCTCACCCTAATTATAACTACCTAACCAAATTTTCACCTTATAAACTTGCCTCTTGACCATTTCATAATGGAGTTCACACTTAGCAAGAAAGAGGAATAAAAAAGGGCTAGAAATATCACTTTTACATATTCTTTTGCCACTGATGCTGGATAACCCATGATCGACACCGATGGGGTTGCCAACATCAGTTACATAAAAAAAATTATAACTTGGCCTCTGGGTCTATTGAAACATTCTATTCTTGTCAAGTAATCATTCTTGAGAGGAAAATCAATAATATGATCAAAAGAATGATCATTTAGAACATCTTGGCTTATTGTTACTCTACATAAATAAATCCAAGATCAGGAACCAAGAACCAAAAGCACACACTTATTTCTCTATTTAGGCATTAGATTAACAAGCATCATTAGATCCATCCTCTCAACACTCACCAACTAAACACCTTATCAGCTAAGTACTTCTCTATGTCTTGTAAACCTTTAAGCATTTATCTTATATTACTTAATATAGACAATTTATTGTTTTATAGATTCTGACCCAACTATTTTGAAGGAGTTATAAAGCTTCTTTTCTTATTTTCCTCTACTCTAACACACCAAAAATTTGACCAAGCCTACCCCATTAATACTCTCTCTCTCTCAAAACACTCTGAAAAACTCTTAGACCTGACCAAAACTCATTTCTTGGACCCTAAAAGCCTTTTACAAGTTCTTAGGAAATCATTGCCCCTATCGACATCGATTCCCTAACTGACATATTTTACACCCCTCATCGACCTCGATAGCCTAACTGGCATCAAAAACTATGGTTTTTTAGTACACTCTCTAAAACCTACCCAAGTAACCTTAAAAACATAAACTACACATAAAACATGCACTCTGTTACTCTCTACTACATTCAAGCTACAAACAATGGTAATGCACCTCTCTTTTACTCACTCTTTCTATTATTTATTACTCTTTTGTTTGTCAAAAGTGGACTATCATCCTTAAGGGAGTTTAACACTTCTTAGAACAAGTGTGTAGCTTGGCAACCCACTCATATATCTACTAAAATATTTTGTGGTAGTGCTTTCTTACCTATATGCAGTCTTCCCTAGCCAAAGAAGAGTGATCACAAAGTTTGGATACGATGCGAAAACCAATCTAGGTTCACTCTAATCAATTATCCCTAACCTTTATTTTTTATTTTCTCATAAACATGAATAGACACAATTTTAGTGAAAAATTTCTAGCATGCCTAGTAGGACCCCTGAAATTTTCTTTGGGTTCATTACTTGTTTTACTTCTTCATATAGGTGAATTATAGTGAAAATTTAATTTCTTGCACTCTCTACTCTTTCTTTTTGATTTTAAAAAGAAACTTATCATTTCTCTTACAAGTTTAAAAAACATTATTCTTTATATCTTTTTTGCATGCATGATAGGATAGTGAAAGTCATTATCTTATCCTATTTCACCCTTATTTTCATCTGAATTAGCACATTTTGATTTGGGTCTAAATATTTATTGCATTTCATTATTTATTTGTTGCATAATTAGCTCACCTAGTTAATTACAAAGCATTATGAATAAATCTTAGCACACTTATGTTACACTACCAAATCACATTCACAAAAAAAACATCTAAACTTACTTGAGACAAGGCCCATTCGGATTTCATCAACTAGTGGATATCCTTACCCTACTCAGTGATCGTACTTGTATTTCACCACAAAGGGGAGAACCCACTCCGTTCTTTGGTAGAGTATAAACTCTAGAAAAAGGTATGTAATGGTTAAGCAGTCTAACTCAGCTTTGGATCCATGAAGTGTAGGGAGAAAGCCTCTATAATAGTCCACATACCTGGTCTAACATAGACTTTTTCTTGAGCACCAAAATTAACTTGAAACCAACTCTAGATGTATTTTTAGTTCCTTTGGTAACCAAACTTCTACCTCAGTATTTAAATAAGGCATAATCCAATACAAGACTAAAACTAATTCCTAGGAGTTAATGATTAGTGGCTGCATGTTCTTTTTCTACCTTTCTTTCCTTACATTTTTGAGTTGGTGAGAGCATTTTCTCCATTGATTTACAAAATCAACAACATTCACACTATTCAAATTGTATAACCTGCTATATCAATTTTTTTTAGTGTTCTTCCCTCTTAGATAGACCCTTTTGATCCTTTTTTTCCCTAAGATTCCATCTTTGGGTTGTCAAAACATTAGATTTTTCACCTCTCTAGATTTCACAATGACTGACATCAATTAAGCAACTGACGTTAGTAACCTATATCTATTGGCATCGATCAAGTGATCGACATCAACAACTATATGATTTTTGAGTTTCTAGTTTGCTCAAAATAGAAAGTTGAAACATCTTTGCCTATTCACACCCAAAACAAGTTTGGTCACATTCTATCTCTAGTATAGAGTGTTAGACCATTTTTACCTCCTCTTGCATGGTATTAACATGAAGCCAAGCAAAAATTCTTTTTGATTATGCAAGCTGACAACCACTTCCACCTTCTCCTCCTATCTCAAGTTCTAACATAGAGCATACTTCAAACACAAAATGTACTCTAGTTCAAGGCATCCCCAATCAAATTCCCATTGTGCCTGAAGGGGATCAATATTTTACAATATTTCTTGATCATAATGTGGCCACCCTTCAAAATTATCTTTCCATGAGCCAAACCCATAATTCTTTGAGTGACCCACTCTATGGTATACTAACCTCTCTAATGGAAACAAACTAAATTTCAAATATTTCTACCATCCTTCATATGGTTACTAAAACCACTGCTTTAATGAGTAACCCAACCATAAACTATGCTCAAAATTCAACATGTCTAACTACCCAATCTAATCTAACTCTTGTTGTAAGTGCCCTACAATCACAATCAATTCCATCAAATCTGACCCCATTTCATAATTTGGTGGTACCTATTCCATCTACTCTCACACTAATAATTATGAGAGTTTCAACTCACCCTATAACCGCTATAACCATGCTTACAACTCAACCACCATTAACAAATTTTACCCAAAGCATTGCCCCAAACCTAGTGGGACAATCCCCCTTCATTTTTGCCCCATAATCTATGGCTCATTACTCATATGTTGCATCCACATAATCATAGAAACCTATGTCATTTACTACCTCCACTTCTTATCAAATTCCTTATAACCTACGGGGTACTTATCAAACTAATCCTCCTCTCGATCTCATTAAGATGTTGATGGACAAGATGTCTAGCCTAGAGACATCTATATCAGGCTCAAAGAATGCATTATCTTATGACCAAATATGCAATGATCCTATCCATCCATCTATGCCTACTCGACCTTTTCCAACCCAATGGGAACTCCATAAATTTACTTTCTTCTAGAGTAAAAAGGACCCACAATAACATCTATGAGCATTTAGACATGCTTGTTACCGAATAGGGCAAGATGATGCATTATTACTTTGCACTTTCCCTGTCTCTTTCAAGTGTTGCCTTGGATTGGTATAGTTTCATAACCTAACACTCCCTTTTCTCATTCACATAATTAGCCCAATTATTCTTGGACCATTTCTCAATCAATAACTCTAAGAAGGTCTCCATCATAGACCTTTATTCAATCAAATAATTTGACAATAAGTCTATTGAAGATTTTGTCACTCATTGGATGGGCCGCATCAACCAACTCTCCTTCTCCTTACCCCAACCTGAGCTTATTGATATATTCTCAAGGGCATGTGCCAAGCACATTTCCTCTACATTGCGTGTGCAAACTTTCCACACATTTGATGAAGCTTTCACAATGTCATGAAAACTTGAACTCCACACTATAGATGAAGATAGAGTTAAATTGCACAATAAAAATTCCAATTCCAAGCCAAATTATTTTTATTCACCCAAACCCTCCTCATACAAACAAAAATCAAAAGGATATGCTAATACCATGGTTTTTTAATCAACTTCTTCCACAACCACCACCAAAGCCAATCCTTTAACCTCACAAAGTGCCACTAAACCATTTCAAAAATTGTATGAGAAAAGATGGTACACTCCCATTAGAGAATAATATGCCTCCATTTTGGAAAAAATCTTGAAATAAGGAGCCATAACCCTCCCTCAAATTTAGCCTCCCATATATTTTGACTCCTTCCATCCAATCCCAACTTGGTACAAGGAGGAGTTTTGTGTATACCATGGAATCAAAGGCCATGAGTATGATAACTATAAGACACTCAAGAACATTATTCAAGACATGATTGACAAAGTTTATCTCATCTTAGATAACATGAATGCATCTCCTAATCAAAATATGGATATATTCAAAAATCCTTTTCCTAACCATTCACCTAACTAAAACAATGTTCAAACCATGACTAACAACACACATGATTGTAATATCCATAAGGTCAAAATGGTCCAATCTCTACCAAAACTAGAGGATCCAATTCTACCAACTCCTCCCACATAATCAATGGAGCTTACTTCACCTATTCCTCTCCCATGAGAGGAGGAGCCTCGTTTACCTATCCTTTTACTAAGAGAGGATCCTATGGTGTCAGTCCCTTTGGCACCTATTATACCTTTGCTCTTACCACTTAAAGAGTATACCTTACCTATTACTCATCCACACATTGAGGGAAGCATCATTCCTATGCTCTTCCCTCCTGAGGAGCCTTCTTCACCTACCTTTCCCCCACCTATAGAAGACCATGCCTCTTTTCCTATCTCTGAGAAAGAAGACCCCATTGTAGCTCTTTCTCGTCTTTGGCTAGAGGTAGAAAAATCTAATAATATCCCTCTCTCCTAATCTCTTGCATCATCTAAAAGAACAACTAAAAAGTCTACCTCAACCCCACCTAAACCCTTCTCATAATTAGTTGTAATTTTAGATTTTCTTAACTCCATAAAATTAGATTATGTGGCATTCTGGGAATGACTCAAAACTTCCTATCCAACACAACAAGCATCATCATCTACTACCAATCCCTTTACAACCCTTTATCCTAAGGTATTTGACAAAGTCAAATATTCTTCACCAAAATAACCTAAATCTCATACTTTTACGTTAGATTCCTCAGCATCATGATAATCTACCACACTAAAGTAGATCAAAGCTTTAGGCATTCACCCAGTATCTAATTAGTCCATCCACAGGTAAAGCTAGATTTGAAACCCCAATCAAAAATTAAAGTTCCACATCTAGAACCTAATAATAATATTAAGCTTCCTAGAGCTTGTTGTTCCACTCCTCTTTTACCATCAACCTTGCCCTCAATCTTGGGACCACATCCCTCTACACTAAATGGGATATTGCCCATCTCAGCAAAAACAAAGGCTAAATCACCTCCACTATTGCCTTTGTTACTTAGTGGGCCTTTCACTTTTGGCACCATGGCACCTAACACCAAGAAAGTGTCAAAAAAAAACATTGCTACATCGTCACCTAAAAAGGTGTTGTTGATGTAGTGGATTGCACCTGGGGCAGGAGGCTGAGCTCCTACCTTCCACATGCAACAATGGAAACTCCCCTCTCACCTGTGGGACCGACAAAGCTAGAGGGGAGAGTCTCTAGATAAGGGCTAGCTCCCTCTAATGTATCTTTTAGGCCCTAGTTTCTTCTACTGCTAACAAATAAATGCAAAAAAGGGGGGATGAAAAGGGAGAGAGAGATGCTAAAAATGGAACCTAAGCATAAGAAAAATGAAAAGGTGATACACCAGAAAAGTTGACCCACCCAGCCTGAATATACACTTTTCACCAAAAAGAAGCACCCATACACTTCATCTAAAGTGGGAAGCTCTTCTGCAATATTCAGCAAGGGGTCCATGGAAATACAGGGAGGAAGAAACTAACAGAAGCGTCGTCAGACACACTTATGGCAGCCTATTCACAGGCACCTACATTCCTTTAGGAACACTTCTGGTAGACCTGCAGAAAAGAGACTTCACAATGCACTATAAATGATGTAATCAATCTATGGGAAGCATGAAAGACAATGACTTAACACAAAATAAGAACATAGACATATACTTTAAAGTGCAAGTCTAAATAGAGGTAAAAATGCAAAGTCTTGATTCAAGGTAAAAACTGGCAGAGCTCTGTCTTACAAGCCTAAGATATTTTTGGGCAGAGTTTTGCATTAAGGCTAAGAGAGTCCATCCTTCTCCAATGAGAATTTTTTACAATATATAGAAAGAGGGAGAGAACTTGGTGCTTTCTAGGAAATATTTTGGCGCTCTTTTTGCAAGCTGCCCATGTGCGTTCTAAGCCTTGGGAAGAGGGAGCAATTTGATTGTCATTTCCTGCTTTGAATTTGGCATCCCAACATTAATGAGAAAACATGGCTATGCCTCTTTTTTGTGAATATATTTCTCCCTTCAAGGTGTTTGTGTGGCTTGGTGATCACCTGGCAAGTATCGTTCCAACTGCAGGAATAAATCCCTGAGTTGACACCTCCTTTCACCACTTGGATGTTTTGTCTATTTCTTACCTTGTCTCATCTTGGTTTTGTCTCTTTCTACTCCTTCAACCCTCAGGGGCTATCTTTAAGTGGGTCACTATGTTCCTTGGGCTCTTTCCATGGTTGTTCATGAAATTTAAAAACAAATGGCTATTTCACCATCTTATATTTGATGTCCATGCACCTGTCATCGCTTTTGAATTTCCAATGGCTAGTTTTTCGTGTTTAACTTTGACATCCTCGGGGCCATCACCCTTGGACTTTCCTTTGGCTTTCTACATTGACCCTGTTCCCCGTGGCCTTTTCTGCAGGCTTATTTTCCATTGGGCAATTTTCTTGCAGATTATTTTCCCAACTTTTTTCTCTCCTACGGCCTCCCTAGATTTCTTCAAAAATTTTGTCCGAAGGAATTCCTTCAGACTTTTTATCTGAAGGAATTCCTTTGAACAAAAATTCTGAAAGAAATCATCCTTGTCTTTTTCTTTTGGGTTTCTTGTTTACAACTTTTCTGAATTCCTTTAGACTTTTGTCTGAAAGAATTCCTTCAGACAAAAAGTCTAAAGGATTTCTTTCTTGCCTCTACCGACTACCTTAGAAAAATTTCCAAAAGAAATCATCTTTTGTGGCCTTCTTGAAAATGACCCTTCTGAAGGGTGCCTTTGTCAACTAAGTGCCCTCCGCAAGGGCACTTGTCCTTCGGGGGGGCTCCCTTGAACTTTTCCCATTGAACTGCTCCTTTGAACCAACCGTTGAACCAATCCATTGAACTAGTTCAATGGTTCAAGCATTTTTTGAACCAAACTCATTGAACCCACCGTTAAACACTTTGATTGAACCAAAAGCCACTGAAATGCACTGATTAAACTTAGGCTTTGAACTTTGTCGATGAACCAAGGCATTAAACCAACTAAGTGAACTGAGTGTTTAAACCATCTGATTGAATTGAAACATTAAACCAAGATGTTGAACCAATGCGTTGAACCAAGCTGATGAACCGTTTGATTGAACCAAAGCGATGAAATTTTTTTATTGAACTTTAGCATTGAACCTCAGCCGTTGAACCAAATTGTTGAACCAAAATGATGAACCAAGGTGTTGAACTGGTTCAATGGTTTAATGGTTCAAAGCTATTAACTCTTTTGAAAGATCATGTCGTTGAACCATTTTACGCTCACTTTCCTTATGAATTTCTTTGGACAAGAGTCCAAAGAAGCTTTGTAAAACCTTGCACTCTTTGACTAGTTCTTCATCTACCGAAAGACTACACTTGTAGAGTCTGTAGAAATTGCAAGACTCATGCAAAATCAAAAGTACTAGCTTAGAATAGCATAAAAAAGAAGGGGGACTGATTTTTTGGCCTATTGGGCAAAAAATGGTCAACAAATTGGTGACTCCCAAGGGAATTATGCCTGCTATGCTTAGAGACTAGTTGCCTTGTAGTCCATTAGGCACGGAGTCAAAATGTAGCTTTGAAGAAAGGTTAGCAACAACCCCAAAGATCCAAGAATCAAACATGAAGCTTTTTACCCCAAACACAAGGGAAAGCACACACAAGACTAAAAACACTACTTGTGCAAACTAAATTTAGGGAAAGAAAGAAAAGAAATTAAAAACAACTAGTATGTACAACTAACTAGGTACATCTACTTCCCTCCTAGATCAAAGGGAAAACTTATTAAGCCTCCTTCCTAGCAAGGAAACTTATGGTGCCAGACAAGTGGTTGAATGAAATGGAGAGTTGGTGACCCACTCCTCTTTCCTGTCACTTGGATTGGCTTGTATTTGGGTAGATCAAAATCGAACATGCTTCTAACATACATGTATTCCTTTTGTTCCTGGAAGCTTGTTGAATGCTGGTACTTCATGCTGGTGCATTTCACTTAGAAATCTATGGCTATTGGCTCATCGCCATAAGCCCTTTGATATGCATGGTCCCTTTGCAATGCATCATGGTTTGACTTGCTCCCTTCTACTTTGCTAAACACCCTATCAAACTCATCCTCTACTTCCTCTTGACCTTCTTCTTAAAGGGTGATAGTTGTGATGTCTGAAATGGAATCATAAACTAATTACTCATCCCATAGAACATCACCTCTCTATTCAAATCTCTCTTCTTCAAGGCTTTCCTCCAGGAAGACCAGCCTCTCATTTTCCTCCTCAAAGACTAGAATTTCTAGATGTTCAAAGATATCCATCTAGTCCTCCTCCAACTTAGGCTCCTCAGCGTAGTCATCCTCCTCATCAAAGCAACAAGGAAGTTCATCAAACAAAGGGGGAGAGAGCTCACCATGCTCAATTTCCTCTTTGTATTATTGGAACATCTGTATGTATGCATGCCCTGCATCTTCTCCATTACTGATGAAGTCTTCACAAGGGGCATCGATGATGATTTATTCTTTGTTGTCACTCATGATAGCCTCCTGAAGAGCTATAAATTGGATCATGTTGAAAGACTTGAGGAGGTTGGGGAAGATTTGGGAGGGTTTGCTCATGTACAAGAAGAACTATCTGAAAAGAGGCATGCTAAAAAGCTAGGCATACAGGATTAAAAGAAGGATTGATTGATGCATCGGATGAGTCAGAATGAGCAAGTGCCATCTGATAGAAAGTATTTGGTACACAAGAGGGAGTTTTCTCTAGAAAGGGAGGGGCACACAAGGCTTGTTAAAATCAGGTTGGGAAAAGGAAATAGGGGATCCTTTTAAAACCTCATGAGAAAATGGGGGTAGACCTTGGGCCAAAATCACTTGATTTTCATCTCTCCACTTTACCAACACTTCATCAATATTGAAATCAACTTGAGGATTGGTAGAAGGGGTATCTTTTGGTGCAGTCTCCCCTACAAGGTCTAAAAACTCCATCTCTCTTTCTCCAAGTAGTCTCATCTTAGCCTCTAATTCCTCAATTTGCTTAGCTGGATTATCATCATTTTGTACCTCCTAGAGCTCATAGGAAACATTATAGAGATGGGGACTGCATGAAGGTTTCCATGAAATGCAAGAAGCTTCCTGAGGAAGGGTGGGTGGGACTTGAAAATGACTAACCTCATTTTATACCTCACACTCTTGGACAATGTCTTTCTCCTCCTTACTGTTCCATGACTCAACCACTCTATTCCAACTCAAGATATTCAGACTGGGCATCTCCTTTTGGGGTGATGGGGCCATAATGTGAGAGGGTAGTGAGGGTTTGGATTCCACTTCCCTTACTACCAAAATAGACTGCTGCATTTCAAGATTTTCCACTTCGATCTGTCTATCAAGATTAGCCTAAAACACAAGATTTATTATTTCAAAACTCTCCTCAACATGATTAGGGAAAGGACTTTGACAGGCTTGACTTGGCTCATAAGTAGGGGCTGTATATGATTGATATGATACTTGGGGTAGTGAGTATGCAGGTTGATAGACTTGGTAAGGTTACCTCTCATGAATACTCAGCTTCTCTTCCAAAGATGCAATCAAACCACTCACATCCAACATCTCACTTGTAAGCCTTTCCCAATTGGCTCTTTCAATAGGAGCCCATTCACTATTAACCTGATCTAGTGCATTTCTCACTTGATGGGTGACATGATCAAGGATTTCTTTGCCACATCCCTTTCTGGTGTCGAGATCTATTACATACTTTTTGTATCCTAACAGTTCTCATTTGAAGGTGGAGACGGGTTGATTGACAAAGAGACTAGGTTGAGTAGGAGAAGTGACACATTGAGAAGACTGGGCATAAGGCTAATATAACTCATGATAGGGTTGGGACTGGTCATAGTGGACCTGATAAGGATCAACATAAGGTTGGTAAGGATCATAGCCAAGCTAGCCAAGGATAACAAGGTCCATGGCTTTAAACGATGGAATTATACATACCAGAATACTGTTTCTTAATGGCACCAGAACTACTTAACCAATTGATTTAACTTAGAGTCACCATTGGTGTTGATGCAAAAACCTCCAAAGGTTGGTTGGTTGAAGAAAACACCAAAAATTCTTCAACTTTGTGGACACAATTTGTCTTAGTTGGTCCCACTGGGCATGCCAAAAACTATTGACACAGTGGATTGCACTTGAGGCAGGAGGCCAAGCTCTTGCCTTCCACATGCAACAATGGAAACTCCCCTCTCACTTTTGGGACCAATGAAGCTGGAGGGGAGAGTCTCTAGATAAGGGCTAGCTCCCTCTGATGTATCTTTTAGGCCCTAGTTTCTACTGCTAACAAAGAAATCCAAAAAAGGCCATGGGGAAAAGGGTCAAAGCAAAAAGCCAGAGGAAAGTCCAAGGGTGATGGCCCTAAGGATGTCAAAGTTAAACACAACAAACTAGCCATTGGAAATTCAAAAGCGATGATGGGTGCATGGATGTCAAATTTAAGATGGTGAAATAGCCATTTGTTTTTAAATTGCCTGAGTGCCAACCATGGAAAGAGCCCAAGGAACATAGAAACCCATCAGAAGATAGCCCCCGAGGGCTGAAGGAGCAGATAGAGACAAAACTAGGATGAGACAAGGCAAGAAATGGACAAAGCATCTAAGTGGCAAAAGGAGGTGTTAATTTAGAGATTTATTCCTACAATTGGAACAACACTTGCCAGGTGGTCACCAAGCTGCACAAATGCCTTGAAGGGAGTGGTCTATTCATAAAAAAGAGGTGTGGCCATGTTTTCTCATTAATGTTGGCATGCCAAAGTCAAATCAAGAACCGACAATCAAATGGCTCCCTCTTCCGAAGGCTCAGAACGGACATGGGCAGCTTGCAAAAAGAGTGCCAAAGTCTTTCCCAAAAAGTGCCAAGTTCTCTCCCTCTTTCTATATATTGTAAAAAATTCTCATTGGAGAAGGATGGACTCTCTTAGCCTTAAGTCAAAACTCTGCCCAAAAATCTCTCGGGCTTGTAAGGTAGAGCTCTGCCAGTTTTTACCTTGAATTAGGACTTTGCATTTTTACCTCTATCTAGACATGCACTTTAAATTATATGTCTATGTTCTTCTTTTGTGTTAAGTCATTGTCTTTCATGCTTCCCACAAATCAATTATAGCATGTTAGTGCATTGTGAAGTCTCTTTTCTGTAGGTCTGCTAGAAGTGTTCCTGAAGGAATGTAGGTGCCTATGAATAAGCTACCATAAGTGTGTCTGAGGATGCCTATGGTAGTTTATTCCTCCCTGTATTTCCATGGACCCCTAGCTGACTATTGCAAAAGAGCTTCTCACTTCAGATGAAGTGTATGGGTGCTTCTTTTTGGTGAAAAGTGTATATTCAGGCTGGGTGGGTCAAATTTTCTAGTGTATCACCTTTTCATTTTTTTTGGCTTAGGTTCTATTTTTAGCATCTCTCTCTCCCTTTTCATCCCCCCTTTTCTCCATTTATTTATTAGCAGTAGGAGAAACCAGGGCCTAAAAGATACATCAAAGGGAGCTTGCCCTTATCTAGAGACTCTCCCCTCTAGCTTCGCCAGTCCCACAAGTGAGAGGGGAGTTTCCATTGTTGTGTGTGGAAGGCAGGAGCTTGGCCTCCTACCCCAGGTGCAATCCACTGTGTCAGCCCCAGGTGTAATCCACTATGTCAATAGTTTTTGGCACGCCTATTGGGACCAACTAAGACAAGTTGTGTCCACAGAGTTGAAGATTTTTTGGTGTGTTCTTCAACCAACTAGCCTTTGGAGGCTTTTGCATCAACACCAATGGTGACTCTGAGTTAAATCAACTGGTTAAGTAGTTCTAGTGCCATTAAGAAATAGTATTCTGGTATGTATAATTCCATCGTTCAGAGCCATGGACCCTATTTTCCTTGGCCAGCCTGGCTATGATCCTTACCAGCCTTATGTTAATCCTTATCAGGTCCAATATGACCAGTCCCAACCTTATCATGAGCTATATCAACCTTATGCCCAGTCTTCTAAATGTGTCACTTCTCCTACTCAACCTAGTCTCTTTGCCAATCAACCCATCTCCACCTTCAAATAAGCACTGCTGGGATAAAAAAAGTATGTAATAGATCTCGACACCAAAAAGGGATGTGGCCAAGAAATCTTTGATCATGTTGCCCATCAAGTGAGAAATGCACTAGATCAGGTTAAGAGTGAATGGGCTCCTATTGAAAGAGCTAATTGGCAAAGGCTTACAAGTGAGATGCTAGATGTGAGTGGGTTAATTGCATCTTTGGAAGAGAATCTAAGTATTCATGAGAGGCAGCCTTACCAAGTCTATCAACCTACATACTTGCTACCCTAAGTATCATATCAATCATATACAACCCCTGCTTATGAGCCAAGTCAAGCCTGTCAAAGTCCTTTCTCTAATCATGTTGAGGAGAGTTCTGAAATAGTAAATCTTATGTTTTAGGCTAATCTTGATAGACAAATCAAATTAGAAAATCTTCAAATGTAAGTCTATTTCGGTAGCAAGGGAAGTGGAATCTAAACCCTCACTACCCTCTCACATTGTGGCCCCATCACCCCAAAAGGAGATGCCCAATCTGAATATCTTGAGCTGGAATAAAGTGGTTGAGTCATGGAACAACAAGGAGGAGAAAGACATTGTCCAAGAGTGTGAGGTACAAAATGAGGTTAGTCCTTTTCAAGTCACTCCCACCCTTCCTCAAGAAGCTTCTTACATCTTATGGCAACATTCATGCACTCCCCATCTCTATAATGATTCTTATGAGATCCAAGAGGTACAAAATGATGTTAATCCAGCTAAGCAGATTAAGGAATTAGCGGCTAAGATGAGACTACTTAGAGAAAGAGAGATGGATTTTTTTGACCTTGTAGGAGAGACTACACCAAAAGATACCCCTTCTACCAATCCTCAAGCTGATTTCAATATTGATGAAGCGTTGGTAAAGTGGAGAGACAAAAATCAAGTGATTTTGGCCCAAGGTCTACCCCCATTTTCTCATGAGGTTTTAAAAGGATCCCCTGTTTCCTTTTCCCAACCTAATTTCGATGAGCCTTGTGTGCCCCCTCCCTTTCTAGATAAAACTCCCTCTTGTGTTCCAAATCCTTTCTATCAGATGGCACTTGCTCATTCTGACTCATCTGATGCATCAATCGATCCTGCCTTTAATCATGTAGGCCTAGATTTTTAGCATGCCTCTTTTTAGACAGCTCTTCTTGTACATGAGCATACCCTCCCAAATCTTCCCCAACCTCCTTAAGTCTTTCAACATGATATCCAAATTCCAAGCTGGAAGAAGGAACATCATGAACTAGCTTAGGACCTTAAAGAGGATAAGGTTACTGCTTATTCACAGGAGCAAGATTCCAATCCCAAGATTATGAGTTGGAAGTAAATAGTGGAATCTTGGGGTAGAAAGGAAGAGGAGGAGAAAGGTTTTAATCTAACCCTTAAAGAAGATGAGGCTACTCCTACTCATGATGATGCTGGTGATCTCCATGAAAGGCTCTTCCAAGAGGATATGGCTAGAAGAATTATAGAGTTGGAATCCAAAGAGAGATTCCTCATCCAATGTGTGATGGATGGTCCAGACCCAGCGGCACATTCCATGTCTAAACACACCCCATCTACACACTTCTAGGAGAGTTATCAGGCCACACCCAATGTTGATGAAGTTATAGCTAGATGGAAGGATGAGAATCATTCGATTCTAGCTCAAGGACTACCTCTTCTTCCACATGGTTTTTCCACTTCATCCCTTCTCAAGGAGGAACCTGTCCTGTAGGAGGTGAGTGAGGAAGAAAAGATCCAATTTTTAGCTCTTTAAGAGGCTATCATTTGTGAAAACAAAGAAGAAATCATCATCAATGCCCCTTGTGAAGACTTCATCATCAATGGAGAAGACACAAGTCACGCATACATATAGATGTTCTAGCAATACGATGAGGAGCTTAAGCATGGTGAGCTCTCTCCCCCTTTGTTTGATGAACTTCCTTATTGCTTCGATGAGGAAGACAACTACATTGAGGAGCCTGAGTTGGAGGAGGACCAAATGGATATCTTTGAACATCTATAAATTTTGGTCTTTGAGGAGGAAAATGAGAGGCTGGTCTTCCTGGAGGAAAGCCTTGAAGAAGAGAGCTTTGAATAGAGAGGTGATGTTCTATGGGAGGAGCAATCAGTTTTTGATTCCATTTCAGACATCACAACTGTCACCCTTCAGGAAGAAGGCCAAGAAGAAGTAGAGGATGAGTTTGATAGGGTGTTTAGTGAAGCAAAAGGGAACAAGTCAAACCATGATGCATTGCAAAGGGACCATGTATATCAAAGGGCTTATGGTGATGAGCCAACATCTATAGATTTCTTGGTGAAATGCACCATCATGAAGGACCAGCATTCAACAAGCTTCTAGGAACAAAAGGAATACATGTATGTTAGAAGCATGTTTGATTTTGATCCACTCAGATATAAGCCAATCCAGGTGACAAGCAAGAGGAGTGGGCCACCAACTCTCCATTTCATTCAGCCACTTGTTTGGCACCATAAGTTTCCTTGCCAAGAAGGAGGCTTAAGAAGTTTTCCCTTTGATTAAGGAGGGAAGAAGATGTACCTAGTTAGTTGTACATAGTAGTTATTTTTAGTTTCTTTTCCTGCTTTCCTTAAGTGCAGATTGCACAAGTAGTGTTTTTAGTCTCGTGTGTGCTTTCCCTTGTGTCTAGGGTAAAAAGCTTCATGTTTGATTGTTGGATCTTTGGGGTTGTTTCTAACATTTCTTCAAAGCTACATTTTGACTCCGTGCCTAATGGACTACAAGGCAATTAGTCTCTAAGCATAGTAGGCATGCTTCCCCTAGGAGTCGCTAATTTGTTGACAATTTTTTGCCCAACAGGCCAAAAAATTGGTCCCCCTTCTTTTTTATGCTATTTTGAGCCAGTAATTTTGATTTTGCGCGAGTCTTACAATTTCTACGGACTCTGCAGGTGTAGTCTTTCGATAGATGAAGAACCAGTCAAAGAGTGCAAGGTTTTACAAAGCTTCTTCAGACTCTTGTCTGAAGAAATTCATAAGGAAAGTGAGCTTAAAATGTTTCAATGACATGATCTTTCAAAAGAGTTAATAGATTTGAACGTTTGAACCATTGAACCAGTTCAACACCTTGGTTCATCATTTTGGTTCAATGGCTGAGGTTCAATGCCAAAGTTTGATCAGTAAAGTTCATCACTTTGGTTTAACTAAATGGTTCATCAACTTGGTTCAACACATTAGTTCAACGTCTTGGTTCAATGTTTCAGTTCAATCAGATGGTTCAAACACTTGGTTTACTCAGTCAGTTCAATGCCTTAGATCATCGGCAAAGTTCAAAGCCTAAGTTTAATCAACACATTTCAACAAGTTTTGGTTTAATCAAAGGGTTCAACAGTCAATTCAATGAGCTTAGTTCAATGCTCAATTCAAAGACTTGGTTCAACAAATGCTTGAACTGGTTCAATGGATTGGTTCAACGGTTGGTTCAAAGGAGAAGTTCAATGGGAAAAGTTCAAGGGAGCCCCCCCGAAGGACAAGTGCCCTTGTGGAGGTCACTTAGTTGACAAAGGCACCCTTCAGAAGGGTCATTTTTAAGAAGGCTGCAAAGGATGATTTCTTTCAAAAATATTTCTAAGTTAGTCGGCAGAGGCAAGAAAGAAATCCTTCAGACTTTTTGTCTGAAGGAATTCCTTTGTACAAAAGTCCAAAGGAATTCAAAAAAGTTGTAAACAAGAAACTTGAAATCAAATGACAAGGATGATTTCTTTTAGACTTTTTGTCTGAAGGAATTCCTTTGGACAAAAAGTCTGAAGAAATTTGGGGTGGCTGCGGGAGTGAAAAAAGTCAGGAAAATAATTCGAAAGAAAATTACCCGATGGAAAATAAGCCCGCAAAAAAGGCCATGCGGAAAAGGGTTGACATAGAAAACCAAAGGAAAGTCTAAGGGTGATGGCCCTGAGGATGCCAAAGTTAAACACAACAAACTAGCCATTGGAAATTCAAAAGTGACGATGAGTGCATGGACGTCAAATTTAAGATGGTGAAATAGTTGTTTGTTTTTAAATTACCTGAGCACCAACCATGGAAAGAGCCCAAGGAATGCAGTGACCTACCAGAAGATAGCCCCTGAGGGTTGAAGGAGTAGAAAGAGACAAAGCCAATATGAGATAAGGCAAGAAATGGACAAAGCATCCAAGTGGTGAAAGGAGGTGCCAACTCAGGGATTTATTCTTGTAGTTAGAATGGCACTTGCCAGGTGGTCACCAAGCTACACAAACACCTTGAAGGGAGCAGTCTATTCATAGAAAAGAGGTGCAACCATGTTTTCTCAATAATGTTGGGATGCCAAAGTCAAAGCAAGAACCAAAAATCAAATGGCTCCCTCTTCCCAAGGCTCAGAATGCACATGGGCAGCTTGTAAAAAGAGCGCCAAAGTCTTTCCCAAAAAGTGCCAAGTTCTCTCCCTCTTTCTATATATTTTTAAAAATTCTCATTGGGGAAGGATGGACTCTCTTAGCCTTAAGGCAAATCTATACCCAAAAATATCTCAAGCTTGTAAGGTAGAGCTCTACCAGTTTTTACCTTGAATCAGGACTTTGCATTTTTACCTCTATCTAGACTTGCACTTTAAAGTATATGTCTATGTTCTTCTTTTGTGTTAAGTCATTGTCTTTCATGCTTCCCACAGATCGATTACAACATGTCTAGTGCATTGTGAAGTCTCTTTTTTGCAGGTCTGCTAGAAGTGTTCCTAAAGGAATGTAGGTGCCTATGAATAGGCTGCCATAAGTGTGTCTAAGGATGCCTGTGGTAGTTTCTTCCTCCCTGTATTTCCACAGACCCGTAGCTGACTATTGTAGAAGAGCTTCCCACTTCAAATGAAGTGTATGGGCACTTTGTTTTGGTGAAAAGTGTATATTCAGGCTGGGTGGGTCAACTTTTTTGGTGTATCACCTTTTCATTTTTTTGGGCTTAGGTTCTATTTTTAGCATCTCTCTCTCCCTTTTCATCCCCCACCTTTTCCATTTATTTATTAGCAATAGGAGAAACCAGGGCCTAAAATATACATCAGAGGGAGCTAGACCTTATCTAGAGACTCTCCCCTCTAGTTTCACCGGTCCCACAGGTGAGAGGGGAGTTTCCATTGTTGCATGTGGAAGGCAGGAGCTCGGCCTCCTACCCCAGGTGCAATCCACTGCATCAATAAGTGCCATGCCAAATCACACCCATGCCTCCTAAACCAAATAACATGTCCAATCCTACTCCAACAATAAGTGCTAGTTCACTCATGTACTCCTGGGCATCCTTCCTATGCTTGTTGTAATTATTTTCAATAACTCTCCCTCTTATTAGGCCTTATGACCCTCTTGGGAAAAATCCATCCTAGTTCAATAACACACAAGTATGCCTATATCATCATTCTCCTAGTCATGATATTAAGAGTTTTAAAGCTCTCACTAAGATCATTTGATAAAATTTTGATGTAGACACTCTTCTTGATGAGGCTTCTATAGACCTCTAAGCTATTCCACCTATTGCATCCTCAATTCCTCATATAATTCCACTTGAATTCCAACCTAGGGATATTTCCATATCACCTTTACCACCTCCTTTACCTATATTCCAAATTAACATGGTTAATGTCACCATGCAGTTACAGAATCAAAAGGACAAGGGAAAGGAAAAATTCACTTCCCCTTGGACTCACCCATTCTCAAAGGACACTCCTTGAAATCTCAAGATTTTTATCTTGGGTGCTCCAAAACTGACATCTTCACAAATCCTTCAAGACTCAATGGTGAAACAACTTCCCCAAACTCTAATGAAGATGTCTTTATATGAGTTAATAAAAAACTCATCCCAATACCATCAAGCCCTAATCAAAGCATTGCAAATAGTTGAGGTATAATATGATGATCCCCAACCTCTTACCACTTTGGTTAAATCTCTTTACACCATCACCCAAATTTCCTTCAACAATTTAGAAATTTCTCCTCATGATCCTAAAGATCATGACCTTGAAATTTTCATCACTACATACATTAATCAAAATCATTTCAAGAAATTCGGGATCAATGGGGGAGCTAGTATTAACATTATCTCCAACCATGCTTACAAATAGCTAACCCTTCCTAACAATCATATGTCTCAAACTGACATAGTGCTTTGTTTCTTCAATGATACCATAGCTACTATGGTAGGCACTATGGTCTTGCATATTCATGTGGGTCCCCAAAAAATTCTAAAACTCTTCTATGTTTTAAAAGGAGATTTTTAATATAATATCCTACTTGGATGACTTTGTATATGTGCTATGGCATGTGTTCCCTCCACTCTCCACTGTTGTGTCAAGTTTGAGTACAATGGCCAAGTGCATGTTATTCTTGCTAACCCACCTCCTTTTAAGACATGAAACATGATGTATCACCCTAATGATGTCCTTATTATAATAAACACATCATTTCCTCCATCTTCTACTTCTAAGGCTTCAACAAACTCTACTACACTAGTTACACAAATACTGACAACTCAAATTCCTAATAAAGACCTAATGGAGGAAACTTTCAAGCATTTGTCACTTGGGGAATATCACTTATTGACACTTGATATGTTCCATACTCCACAAGAGTATGGAAAGATTCATATGCATCTTAGATATGATCCCTGTATTGGGATGGTCATCCCATACGGTCCCCCTAACCTACGTATAAATATCATGTATGAGGGAATTGATCAAGCTCCTATTATTGGTAATCCCTCTTCTTCATTACAACCTTTTACCTACAACTTCTCCTTCCTAGGCAAGCCTATATTTACTCATACTTATCTTCATAGGTGTGCCTAGAAAAGATTTGGTTTGGGTCATTATGAGTAGGGTACTCATACACCTATTAAATACCCAACTAAGAAAAGTATTAAAACTACCAAAAAGTGACATAGAGTGGGTTTTAACAAACCAACCACATTCACCAACATTTCTCAAATACCAATCATTGAGGATTCAATCTTTCCTTCATCTTCTCCACTATCATCACCTATAGAATAAAAGGTATTTATACCTCCTAATTTGTTTGTTTTTTAATAAATTCCATCCACTTGGGCCCCCTCACCTATTGTCGAGGTGAGGAAGTAAGTTCCCTCCCTCTTGTTCATCTTGAAATGATCAAGGAAGATTCTACCACTATCAACACCATCCAATGCCGATATGATGATGCCATTCTCATATACATGGGTGCAAAAGATTCTTATATCTAATTATCACTTTAATCTGAGATGTAAACTATGTTTTTGATTAATTAAGGTGGCAAACTAGGGGCTAAACCCTATACAATCAAAAAAGACAGGAAGGTTACCAAACAAAAGATGCCAACACCGAACCAATGACAGCTAAAAAATAAAGTCAGAAGCAAAACAAAACACTGGAAAGACTAGAGTCAAAAAGGACAAAACTACATAACTATAAAATTAACAAGATCCTTAAGATTCTCATTGTCCGCATTGTCAGCATTCGCTGGATTACCCACCACTTCCATGATCCACAATGGCCTTCTCCACATGGACTGCCTTCGAAAGCTATCTTCATCATCAATGTGCATCATTCATGCTCTATCATCTCCTTCTGAATGATCTCTCTAATTTTTGGGGGTATATGAGCCCCTTGTCACCATACCCTCCATCCTAAGAATTGTTGACCAGGGTTGGCACAAGCATCAGCGACCCTGTGACCTTCTCTGTAGGTGTGGGTAATCTCAATTTCAAAAAACTTTTGTAAAAGAAACTGGATGTCTGTAATGATGTCTTTTAGATGGATACCAATGTTAGATGCTTTATTAATGGCATCTATGATCAACTTAAAATCTCCCTAAATATTCAAATTTCTAATTCCTGGGGATATAGCTAACTTTAATCCCCAAAGTAAGGCCATAGCTTCAGCATAGTTATTGCTCTGGTAACCCATGCCACCAGCATATATGGCAGACATCCCTCCTTTTTAATTTCTTATTATTCCTCCTCCACTTGCTTTACCACTCAACTTGGATGCCCAATCAAAATTGAGTTTCATCCAATTGGGTTTAGGTGGTATCCATTTAGTATGAAGTCTTTGAAGAATTTTGGAATTATCATACCCAGGGATAAGGTTTAAAACCTTCTATTTGGAAGCAATTTTACTTTCAAATTCAGATAGGGGTTTCTCTACAACACTAATATGAGCTTATGTAACAATTTCCAAGATGGTCCTAGCAAAGGAGTTAAACACTTGAGCAACATTTCTAGCAGTGTCCCTAAAAATTATGTGATTTCTCTCTTTCCATAAAGTCCAGCTCAAGCATGGTAGAGCTTGTTTCCATAGTTCCTTAATCCAGGGATGTGTGAAGGTTGAGTTACAACTAAGAATTACTTCTTTAAGGTCAAAATTACAAACCCATTCAATGCCAAAGTTGTTAAGTATTTTGCCCCATAAATCCCAGGTAAACTCACAATGTATGAATAGGTGTGAAACTGATTCCTCTCTAGAACTACACAGAAAACATCTGTCGACCAAAGTAAACCCCCTCTTTTGAAGGTTGTCATGAGTAAGGATTTTGTTATGGGCAGCAGCCCACCAAAACAAGTTAATCTTTGGAATGAGTTTATGATTCTAAACCTTTTTCCATACTTCCTTATTCTGAGCTTCAGGTGTAAGTAGATGATAGGTAGATTTGACAGAGAATGATCCATTCTTATCCGGCCACCAGTATTGTTCATCCTCCTGAGGGAAGAGCAATATTCTGATCTCCTAAACACATTGTTGGATCTCTCAAATTCTTGGGATAAGCTCAGGCCTATGCACACAACAATCTAAAAGGTTTTTCCAGCTCCTTATCCCATTGTTATTTTGCATATAATTACTAACCCTATCACCAAAGAACTGAGTATTCAGGCCTATAATTTCTCCATAGTTTCCTTGGGAGATGAGAGGCTTATCCCTTAACTAATTATCCTCCCAAAATTTAATCTTCTAGCCATTTTCAAGCTTCCACCTAATTCCCTATTTGAGAAGACTTCTACTTTTTAGCATTTATTCCATATCACAGACCCCTGGGGTAATCCTGCCTATTGAAGAAATTTGGAATCATCAATGCTATGAATGTATTTGGCATACACTATTTCCCCCCACTCATTGTTGTGAATTATATTCCAACTAACTTTTGAGAGGAGGGCTTTATTCATTTTCCTAATGGATCTTATATTAAGTCCACCATGAGATTTTGTGAGACACACTTTTTCCCATCTGACTAAAGACATTCTTTGTTTGTCTTCCACTCCCATCCATAAAAAATTTCCTTTGGATCTATTCTAACTTTTCATAAAAATACGTAGGAATTTTTAAAAAAGACATGAAGTAAGTAGGAATACCTTGCATGCAAACTATGTTAAATGAATCAATCATTGACATTAATTTGCCTTCTCCTGACAACCCCCATGTCCTTAAGATTGGATAGTATTTGGACTCATCTAAACAAGTTGACTATGCCACATTTCTTAATGACCATAACAAAGATTTTGCATGGTCTTATAATGACATGCATAGTATCTACCCCTCTATTGTCACCCAAAACATTGTCACCAATTAAGATGCTAAGCCTATGAAGCAAAAGCTTCACAAAATACATCTTCATATCTCTCTTCTTGTCAAAGAAGAGCTTCAATGCCTCCTCTCTATTAACTTCATTCAACAATAGGGGGGATTCAAATCTACACTGACTATCATGACCTCAACCTCGCTTATCCAAAGGATGACTTTCTTTTGCCAATCATTGACCAACTTACTAATCTAACAGCCAGCCATGAAATGTTATCTCTTATGGATGGGTTCTTAGGCTACAATCAAATCCTAATCACCCCCAATGATCAACATAAAATAACATTCAACAACTCATGGGGGACTTTATATTATCAGGTCATGCCCTTTGGCCTAAAAAACATTGGTTCCACTTACCAACATGCCATGACTTACATCTTCCATGATATCCTATAAAAAATTATGGAAGATTATGTGGATGACTTACTTGGTAAGTCTAAACTTCATTAAGATCACTTGACAATTCTTAAAATCATCTTCACTTGACTCCTCCAATACAACATTTAACTCAACCCAAAGAAATGCATCTTTGAAGTTCTTTCCAATAAGCTCTTAGGCTTTATCATTTATCTCTATGGTATTGAAGTCAACCCAACTAAGGTTTAAGTTATATTATACATGCCTCTACCAAATAATCTCAAACAACTCTACAACTTGTAAGGCAAAATTTAATTAATCTGTCACTTCATCTCTTAGTTGACAGATCCCTGCCAACCATTTCACTATCTTCTCAAAAAGGACATCTCCTTTTGGGATAGGATTTACCAAGAAGCCTTTGATACACTCAAAAGGTATCTCCTTTCTCCACCAGTTCTCATTCCACCTAAGGATGACCAACCTTTTTACCTTTACATCTTTGTAATAGATCATTCTTTAGGTGCCATGATTATACATCAAGATGATTTCCATTGAGAGTAAGTGGTTTACTACATAAGTCACATGCTTATTGACTATGAGACTCAATACATTCATACCAAGAAGCTTTGCCTCACATTGATCTTTGTAGATTCTAAACTTCATCACTACCTTTTAAATCACAAAACCTATGTCATCACCCACACTAACCCTCTCAAATACATGAATTATAAGCCATATCAAAACCAACGTATAACTCATTGGCTCATGATCCTTGCTGAGTTTGACTTAGAATTCATTCAACAAAAGTATATCAAAGGAAAACCATCACTAACCAGTTAGTCGATGTCCCTTTACCAGATAGCCAACCTTCTAATCTTGAATTTCATAATGAGTCTATCATCATGTTATCTACTGATGATAGATCCTATCAAAAGATGGTGTTATTTGATGGGTCTAAATGTCAAATTGATGGGGGTATGGGGGTCATCCTTATACCTCTTGATGGTGAGCCTATAACTCTACTAGATTTTGAGTGCACTAACAACATGGTTAAGTATGAAGCTTTAATCTTAGGGCTTCAAATGGCTATTTTCCTGGGTGTCAAAATGATAAACATTTTTAGTGATTCCTAGCTAGTGGTAAACTAGGTTAATGGTTCTTACCTCTACCAAAACAACATTTTGCAATGATATAATCATTATGAAGAAATCCTATTGGAGTCATTTTATTCCTCTCTCCTACAAATTATTCCTTATTATACAAACAATTTTGTAAACACAATGGCTTCTCTTGCCTCACATATCCCATCTTCACCCTCTTCTTCAAAGATTTATGTCACTATGCATCGCTTGACATTTCCATCCTATGTGTCAACTAATATCCTTTTTGTGGGTAATGTTACACATAACCAACATGACTTATAGTACCAACAACTCATAGATTACTTCTCTTTTTCTATTACCCCTTCTGACATTTCTAGTAATGAGAAACTAGCATTCAAGAAAAGTGTTGCTTGTAACACTATGATGGGGGGAATTCTCTAAAAATGAGGCTTTAATGGCCTCCACCTTCGATGCCTCACTAGCATTGAAATCCCCTTCAACATTAAAGAAGTCCATGACATGATTTGTGGTAAAAAATTTAGTGGTAATGCATTTTCCAAGCGTATTCTTTGACTCAGCTATTATTGGTTGACTCTCCATCAAGAATATAGT
>JARHVA010006213.1:0-115000 GCA_037957365.1 Torreya grandis
TTCTTAAGGCTAGAATGGGTGGTGGGTTTGTCAATTGGGCCTGATGGGAGGTCAAAAACCTATTCCTAGATGTTATCCTCCCCTTGAGCATGTTGGTAGTGTCATTTTTTAGTTAGGAAACATCAAATCTATATTTATACAACCACAACTTGAACTATGACAACTTTTATTGTCAATGTTTCCATTCTCTAGAATGGTAGTAAAAATGCACTTCTAAGTGGATTTAAATGTCTTGGTAACATGATAACATTTAATTTTCCTATATTAACATGATAAAATTTATATAACTTGAGATGGAGGTATCATAGGTTGAAATTTCAGTTGGAGCTCTCAGACAAGTTGTAGTTCACTACCAAAAAGTTATATTTTTGGACCCCTCACTAGAACTTATCTAATGTATTTCTCTTAAAGTGTAAACCTAGGTGATTTCATGTGTGATTAGAGGGATTAAAGAGGTATTTTAAGGATATTATGGTTCATATAAATTACTTATAGTTTTATTTATGCATTTTTGAACTTAGGATAAAAATTTACATTTTTCTTGTATTGGGAAGGGTGTTCTTGAGGCTAGAATGGGTGATGTGTTTGTCAATCAAACTTGATTTGAGGAAAATAAAATTGGTATTAAACATTATGAACCCCTCCAAATATGTTTTAAGTTTAATTTTTTAGTCATAAATAATTGAAACTAGAGTTATGGAATCATAACTTAAACATTGACAACATTTGTTATCAATGTTTCTACACTCTAGAATGGTAGTGAAAATGTACTTCTAAGTGGATTTGAATGTTATGGAAATGTGATAACATGTAATTTACCTATTTGGACATTATAAAATTTATATCTTCTTAATTGGAGGTCTCAGAGGTATAAATTCTAGTTGGAGCTCAAGAAGTTACTTGTTTAGTACCAAAAATTACATTTTTAGACCCCTCACTATAACTTGTCCAATGGATTGCTCTTGAATATTACACATGTTTACTCTATGGTGTAATTATATGATTAAATAGGTAGGTGAGGGATATTATATTTAACAAAAATGACTAATAATTTTTAATTTATGTGTGTTTGAACTTAGGCTAAAACATTAAATTTTTCTTGTATTGAGAAGGCTATTCTTGAGGCTAGAATGGGTGGTGGGTTTGTTAATAAAGCTTGATGAGAGGCCAAAAACCTATCTCTATATGTTAAAATCCCACCCCAAACGTGTTGGAAGTGTCATTTTTCTATCAGAAAGCATCAATACTAGAGCTCTATAACCACAACTTAAACTTTGAGAAATTAAACTAGAGACCTAGAAACTTAATTAGTAATTGACCTATTAGGTGGTATTAAGGGATGATATAAGGTGATGGAGGACTATATTTTGAAATTTTTAGGTGAGATAAGTTGTACTAAAAGGTCCTATATATCATTTAAAATGGGGTTGAAGACATGTCATGTCAAATTTATAAAGGTGATGACCCTTAAGAATCATGTTAATTCATTTTAACACTATCCTCACATTGGATGTAAGAGAATAAGTTATATATTGACCCATAAAAACATTGATTTGGGATGGTTTCAAAGTTATAGGTGTTTTTTGGCATAGGAGAGAGAGAGAGAGAGAGAGAGAGAGAGAGAGAGAGAGAGAGAGAGAGAGAGAGAGAGAGAGAGAGAGAGGAGAGAGAGAGAGAGAGAGAGAGAGAGAGAGAGAGAGAGAGAGAGAGAGAGAGAGAACTTGAAGACCAGAGAGAAAAAGGGGGAAATGAAGAGAAGATAACATACCTCTCAAAAAAAGGGTATCCAGTCCTTTTCATGGGGTGTTTTATAATCAAGATTGCTAAAAGTGAATAAATATGGAATGATTATACATATCTATATTTCATGGAATAGTATTGGATTGTGGTTAATTTGTATATTATTTTTGAAAAGCCCTTGAGGCCATGACCATGTCACATTTGTTTGGATTGGTAATTATAAACTTAAGACTATATGTTATAGTCAAGGAAGAGAATCAGTGATGAGACTGGTGAAGTATGTTACAAGAAGTAGGAATTCTCAGTACTCTATAGGTAATATCGAAGATGTGTTAGGTTGTGAGGTTCAATTTGTGTGATATCCAAAAGGGAGATAAACTAAAAGAGAACATTATTTGATGAGAAATCTATTATGACTATGATAGACCCCAAATTGTGTTATCTTAATGTATTTGAAACTTCATGTCAAGAAAGTCATTGTATTAATTAAGTAGATTCACATTTGCATTCATCCAAGGTTCATGGTGAGAATTTAGATGTATAAGTTGTATTGAAAATAAGTAATACATGTTAATTACCACATTATTTAAAAGGTTTCCCTATTTATAGAGTTATCACTCTATTTGCTAGATAGCTAATTCCTTATTTTACAATCACATAGAAAGAAAGGTTGATGTGTGCCTAAAATAGGTAAATCTCCATAGAGTTGGTAGAATTTTGTGTAATGGAGGAGAGTAAAAATCAATATAGATATATTTTAGGAGTTTGGAATCGTTGAACACAAACAAACTGAACACAATAGACCCATATTTTGCTCAGTTACCATGTGTGTATTTGGATAGTGTGACAATGAAAGAATTGTATGGTTGATAAAGTGTATGATTGTAAACTTGATAAAATTATGAGAACATGTAGGAGGAAAATGTATTGTGACAATAGTTCATTAGGGGTTTAGTAACTTTAAAGTGTGGACAATCTACTAAAGAGTGAAAGATTTATGTGTTTTGAGTTGGTTGAAGCAAGTGAAGTATGATAAAAGGCTCTTACCTATTGGGTAAATTGGAGACAAATAAAATCAACCTGAATAAGGTCTTATGTTCTTTTGAAAGGACTTAAAACTAAATAAAGTGAATTTTGAAGCCTCTTAGTCTTTGTAGACAGGCATCCAGGGTTTCAAACCCAAAAAAACCCTATAATTGCCATTCTAACCATGTAAAATTATTTAAATTTGGTATTATAACATATTTTGATTTCTCAAGAAGGATTAAAGTTTTGGACTCTTTATAGTATGGATTTGTGTAGTTTTGATGACTATGTCATGAATGAGGGCTAAAAAGGCCTAATTGGATAAGGGTTTATAAAGGAAATGGTACCTATAGAGATAATTAAAGAATGGAACATTAGGGAGAGTTGTATAAAGATAGAGTGTGGTATAAAATGTTTTTTATCTTCAAATAAGTTGATATATTTTTCAAACAAAGTGAAAATGTAAAAAAAAAGATACAAGCTTAGTGGGGTCATTAGTAACTTTGTATGTGAAAATTGATATTGAAGTGTGATTCAGGGTTCTAAGAAGGTTAAAGAAAGTATGCTATGATCATAAAATATTATCCATTGAACCCTATATGAAGATTTGGTACTTAAGAGATTTATAATATTCAAAAGAATAATTATTTAATCCTCATTTGTGTACAACACTAAATACCAGATCTAAGAGATAATAGTTTGGAAGATAAAAAAAACACTATACAATAACATGCAATGAAATAAAAACTAAATATTAATTAGATGGATTTCCATGATAAGCATATAATATAGGCACATGTGTGAAATGTCAATAATACATAGATTTCTATGATAGGGATACAAAAAATTATATCTATCAACATAGTATCTAATGTTGAGAGAATGTCATATATGCATATACAATACCAAAAATGTGTAAATTACAATATAGGCATACCAAAATTTACATCTCATGTAATACATCCTATTCATAAAATAGCATCCCTCTCTTTTCCCCTCCTCGAAGAAGACTTTCCCTTGGATGCCCTATAGTAGATGGATACCTCTCTAATGCCTTAGATTGCTCCAAGGTCCAACTTCAGGTCCTAGGATCATAGCTCAATCTTAATTGAACCTATTAAAATAAAACAATTATTACAAAATTAACATAAAACACATTCAACCTATTATTAAGAAATTAATTTTAAACTACAATAAAAAATCATTTAAACATGCACTTACTACAAGCTCATTATCCTCCTCAATCTATTTTTAATGCTCAAACAATTCAATGACAGGATTATCTATTCAAATAGGTGTCTCAAATATGGGAGAAACATGATAAGTTTCCATACTAATCATCTGACTGGGACTATCAGATGTTATAGGACAAACATGCGTACACAATAAATTTACATTGGTTATATTTGCCTAAAGTATATAGTAAATTTATTAAAAAAAGTATATTTTTACAATTATTAATTACAAGTTAATATGTACCTCTACCAACACATTTGAATATAACATTGTGGTAGTAATGTCTATGTTTGTCTTAGCTTGTAGAGAGGGAGGAGTGTCGACTTGAGCCATCAACTATTCATTTAAATAAGGTCTCACTTACTTTTATATAAAGTATGAAATCTTATATATGGAAACCATACATATCATGAAAAGACAATGCAACTAAAGAATCATGTAAAGACAATGCAACTAAAGAATCATGAAAAGACAATGCAACTAAAGAATTTCCATACAATGTGCATATCATGAAAAGATAATGTAAACCAAGTATCATGGAAGTATAACTGTCATACAATGTGTAATGGTCAAGAATAGTAGGTAGTTTACATTTTGGAGGTAATATAACTATTTTAGTATATGTACGAAGTGTGAGTGGAAGAGTAGGAGGTGGAAATAATAGTAGCATTTTGACAAGGCAAAGTTAGGGAGAGAAAAGGAATAAGATACATATCTAGAATTTTGTCTTTACTTGTAAAGATTTCTTGGATAGAGTAAAATACCATTATATATTTACTAGGGAAAGGTTGACCTACACATATATGGCCATCATCCTTCTATTATATGTCTGATATAAATCTCTCTCTCTCTCTCTCTCTCTCTCTCTCTCTCTCTCTCTCTCTCACACACACACACACACACACACACACACACACACACACACACACACAAATATATATATATATATATATATATATATATATCACATTAATTCATAATAGATGGATGACAAGTAATTTTTGGGAAAGCACCCAACCAATTAAAAGGAGTGAGCCACAGTAAATCTACCTCTTCACGAAGGTGTGTATAACTAATATTCTACAAATAGGTCAAGGAAGGTATGTCCTTATATAATATATATCAATATTTATCTATTTAAATATATTGTCTTGTTTTGGATCAAAGAGAACAAATTTGGCAAATAGTTTGGATGTTGAATTGGAAGAAATTACAGGGTGTAATTTTTTAGGCTAGCACATATTTTAGTACCAACAAAAATGTTGGATCTCCCCCCCAAGCTTTTCAATGGGGATATAATTTGAGACCTAATTTAATGTTTTTTTGGCATAATGAATGTTTATTAGAGAGGTTTTCTACCCTTTATACCTTTATCATATCCAAAGCAAGAGGTCTAATGATGCATTACAATTGAAATCTAGACCTTTGTCATGGCCAAAGAAAAAGGTGTAATGAGATATTAAAATTAAATTATCACATGTATTACAAGTTTGTGACTCAAATATGAGAAGGCAAGGTTGATAAAAAAACTTTTGGTCCCCCTTTCCCTAACTCCACCACTTCCTACAAACCACACCTCTTAAATTGGTCATTAAATATTATAAACATGTATAAGATCTTGTAATAAAATGAAGCAAGATTTAAGGCCTACTATGACTATATCTTAAGTGAAGTCACCTAACAAAATATAAATATATTCAAATAACTATTTCATTAAATTTATTTAAATTAGTTAATTTAATATTGGGTCCTGATTTATGGTCCTTTATGTATAATAAGACTCTTAGAGTTGCATTGTTAAGTTAATGATACACTAAGTATGATTGTCGATGTTTTAACAATCATTGAGAAATTTTAAGGTTCTGATTGGGTCTGCATTGATATTATTTGAAAGTAACTATAATTAATTTAACCAACTATTTTAATTGTGGCTATGTGTAAGCCTTTAGTCCTAAAAAAATTAAAATTAAATTAATTGAATTTGCAAGCTATTTATGAGTTAGTTTTAGGTAGGTTAGTAGTCAAAATTTTTCAATTATGTTACAAGTTAGTTGATTTGGGTGGATTCAATGCAAAATCATTATTGGCTACATAAACTAATGAACTAAAACTGTATTATATAAATTTATATAGAATTAATGGAGAAGGGGGTAAAATTTATTAGTTATATTTACATTTTCCCACTATGATGGGTCTTAATTATGTTAAATCTAGTTTCGTATGTTTTTACCCTTCATGCATATTTTTTCTCTTTTACCTTAAATTCCCTTTCTATTATCACTCATTTTAGAGGGTAACATGTGGATTTATGGATAATGGTAATGTTAACATAATTCAAAATGTTAATATGACTATATTGAGATTAGAAACTTCATTTTTAAGATAGTGTTACCTGGAAGGAACCCTAAATATGTGCTCTTCATTTTATAAGTATCCTCATGGCATGTAAACTACCCTTATCTAATCTTAAATGATGTTATTCATGGGATATTTTTGATATTTACAAAAGTATCTATATGAATACCATGGATCCCATTCTCAAAGCTAACAACTATTGTGGTTCCTCATTAATGGTTTTGGATACCTCATAACAACTTTCAAAGGTTTATGATACCCCCAAGATGATCAACCCATCCCCAAAATTCGTGGATAGGTGTATTTATATAGGAGGAAGAGGATTTTGAAGGTTTAAAGTTAATATAAGTCTATATGGTATGGTTTTAGAGTTAGGAGACCTACTTAGTCCTGAGAGGTGTTGGATTATGTGTTCTCCAAAGAGAGTTAAATTATGAAAGTCCCTATATGAGATATGTTATGTAAAGGGGTGTCTGAATGTTGGTTTGGTTTGTTTGGGAGCTTTATAGTTTACTTATAACAAGGAGGTTTACCTTAAAAAAGGGCTAGTAGAAGGAAGGTGTCAAAGAGGAAAGAAGAGTTAAGAGAAGAGTTGAAACTCGAGGTTGTGTGTAATGTTTGGATGAATGAAATGAGATGAAATTGAGTAAATATCCTCTCTTATGATTATTTTGGAAGGATAAAATCATAGTAACATGGAGACCTATGAAAACACACAAGCAGATTGTAAATAATAGAGAAAGGATAAAGAGAGAGAACATGAAAACAAAGTATGAACTGTTGGGGATCAACCAACAAAGTTGATTACTATGTGAAGGCAACTAAACACAAAATTAAACAAGAATGATAAGTGACTAGAATCAGAAACAACAATGAATAAGAGATACAAGAAACCACCCTGAAAACTTGTATTAAACTCTTCCATAAGGAAATACAATGAAGAAATCACACTTTCTTCTCACACCTCTCAGATGTACAGCTCTCTTTCCCTCAAGAGTTCTCTCTCTCAAATACAATCAATTCCAACAACCTGGATTGATACACATACAAAATTTATTCTACTTCTAAAGTATTGTCTAATAAGCTATGAAGATCTAATCCTATATATAATATTATGAAACATGAGCTATGCATTCACAACCATTAGATGCAGCTCCTAATCAAAGGCTCAAAATAGTTATACTAAATATAGAGATGCAGACTTAAGACTAACACTTAATCTTATCATGCAAACATTCTATTCATCCATAAAAATAGACTTTCTAGATGCACAAGTGATCGACATTGGTCCTTGCATGTCTACACATGATCGACGTCGACCAATCCATAATCGACGTTGGCAGCTCCCAGTCGACCCTTGACCAATGTCAGTCGCTCCTGACTGATGCCAGTGACTGTGTAACTCTAGCAACCTACAATTTACTCATTTGGTGAAGCTTTTAGCTCCACAACTCCCACTTGGAGATAAATAGATGCACCAGTACCTGTATAACAACATCTTCTAGCTTCTCCATCTTCAAATTCAATCATGAAGACAAACAAAATTTGAATGAAAATGCAACTTCTCCTTTGTTACCGGCTTGGTTAACATATCAACATGGTTCTTATCTATATAGATATTTTCTAGCTTCAGCTCACCATCCTCCAATACCTGTCTAATGAAGTGGTACCTAAGCTATATATGTTTGGTTCTTAAATGAAAGGCTGAATTCTTAGCCAAATGAATTGCACTATGACTATCACTATATAATTTGCAACTCTCTTACTCCTTTCCTATCTCTTCCATGAACTATGTCATCCATATCATCTCTTTGCTAGCCTCTATGATTGCAATGTATTCTGCCTCTATAGTAGACAAGGCAACAACCTTCTACAATTTTGAAATCTAGCTAACTGTCGTTCCACCAACAGTGAACACATATCCTATGGTGCTTCTCCTACCATCCAAGTCACCTACCATATCCTAATCTACATATCCATGTAGAGAAGTGTTTAACCCATCATAGCACAAATGCCTACTGCTGGTCCCTCTCAGATATCTAAGAATCCACTGAACTGCTTTTTAGTGCTCCTTCCCTGGATTGGCCATATACTTACTTACAACTCCCACTGCTTGGGAAATATTCGGTCTAATACATACCATTGCATACATTAAGCTCCCAACTGCGGAAGCATATGGAACTTTCTTCATGTACTCTACCTCATCATGTGAATTAGGACACTATTCTTTACTCAACTTGAAGTGTCCAGCCATAGGTGTGCTTACCAGTTTTGCATCTTGCATATTGAACCGTTTCAACACCTTGTTCACATAATCCTCTTGAGACAAAATCAACCTGTGATTTTTCCTATCTCTCTTAATACTCATGCCACGGATTTTCTTTGCTGCTCCCAAATCCTTCATGGCAAATGTGTGAGCTAATTTCACTTTAAGCTCAGAGATATCCTACA
Organism: Torreya grandis; assembly: GCA_037957365.1. Lineage (NCBI taxonomy): Eukaryota > Viridiplantae > Streptophyta > Pinopsida > Cupressales > Taxaceae > Torreya > Torreya grandis. The sequence continues at coordinate 8,809 of JARHVA010006213.1, forward strand.
TGTGTGATCCTGTAACTAGCATATCATCTACATACAACAACATAATAATATATCTACCATTATCCAATCTCTTAAAATACACACAATGGTTAGATTGACATCTACTGTAGCCATGCTTAGTCATAAACCTGTCAAATCTAAAATACCATTGTCTAGGAGCTTGCTTGAGACCATACAAGCTTTTCTTCAAACTGCACACAAGGTTCTCCTTACCCTTGACCTCAAATCCTTCTGGCTTATCCATATATATTTCTTCATCCAAATATCCATGAAGAAACACTGTCTTAACATCAAGCTACTCAAGATGCAAATCCTCAATAGCAATTAAAGACAATACAGTCCGTATAGAAGTCATTTTAACTATAGGAGAAAAAATCTCACCAAAATCAATACTTGGTTTCTATGCAAATCCTTTCACTACCAACCTGGCCTTATATCTCATCTTTCCATTCTCTCCTTCCTTCAATCTATAGATCCATCTATTCTTCAATGTCTTCTTTCCTGTTGGCAACTCAACCAAATTCACATTTGGTTCTCTTTCAAGGAATCAATTTCCTCATTCATGCCTCGCTCCCACTGATTCTTGGATTCCACCTGTATTGCTTCATCAAAACTCTCTGGTTCTCCACCATCAGTGAGAAATAAATAGTATAATGAAGGGGAATATCGAATTGGAGGTTTACTTACCCTTTCGAACATCTTGATGGGCATCTGAGACTCATTCAAAATACGCTGTCCACCCAAATTCTCTAACAATGACCGACCTTGGTCACCTCCAGGCCTGTAACTAATTGACATCAGTTCCACATGGCCAATGTCAGTTCCTGCCTGACCGATGTCGGTCACTGTCTGATCGACATCAGTTCCTATATTGCCGACATCGGTTCCTGCCTGACCGACGTCGGTCTTTGTGTTTTTCTATCTATGATTATTCTTTCCCACGAGCTCATTTTGGACCGTCACCTCGTCCAATTCTCCATTACTCTACTCAAATTGATTTAGCTTCTTGAGCTAATCACTATACATCACTTTTTCATTGAAAACAACATCACAGCTCCTAATTATTTTGTTAGTTCCTAGATTCCAAAACTTAAATCCAAAATCTCTAGAGCCATAACCAATAAAAGTGCACCTCATAGACTTAGCATCTAGCTTCTTTCTATTTTTCTTATCAACGTGCACAAAAGCTTCAGAACCAAAAACTCTGAGATATGAAAGATCTACCTTTTTACCTGTCCATGCCTCTTCTGGAATTCCACCATCCAGAGATGTAGAGGGTCCTCTGTTAATTAGGTAAACTATAGTATCTATAGCTTCTACCAAAAATTGTAAGGGAAAACTAGCATGCAACCTCATACACCATGCACACTCCATTATTGTTCTGTTCATCCTTTCAGCAACTCCATTTTGTTCAGGTCTCCTTAGAACCATCCTTTGCCTATGTATTCCATGCATATAAAAATACCAATTGAACTTATAGCTACAGAACTCACCACCATTGTCAGATCTAAGGCACTTCAATCTCCTGCCTATTTCATTCTCAACCAAAGCTTTCCAAATCTTAAAAGTGTTAAAAACATCATATTTCTTCCTTATGCAATAGACCCATAACTTTCTTGTAGCATCATCAATAAAAGAAACATAGTACTGTGATCCTCTAATAGAAGCAATCTGAGCTGGTCCCCACATGTCTGTGTGAACAAGCTCCAACTTGTGCTTCTTCTTTGTTGACCCAGTCTTGAGAAAACTCACTCTCTTCTATTTTCCAAAAATACAGTGCTCACAAAAATCTAGATCTATGCTTTTCAAATCTAAAAGCTTACCTTTTGACTTAAAATTATTCATTCCCTTCTCACTCATGTGGCCAAGCCTTTGGTGCCACAACTTTGCATCTACATCTGAAGTAGATAATACAGAAGGAGAATTATCAGTAATACAATTACATAAATAGAGAGTACCTACTCTATTAGCTCTGGCCAATACAAGTGCACCCTTGGAAACCTTCCAAGATTCAGCTGTGAGAGTTACTATGCAACCCTCATCCCCCAACTTTCCTGCAAAAATCATATTCCTCTTCAAGATGGGAACATGCATGACATCTCTCAACACCCAAGTGTTGCCATTCTGCATTTTCAACTGCACTTTTCCTTTGCCAAAAATCTTACAAGGCTCATCATCCACTAAATAAACTATTCCAAAATCTCTATGGACATAGTCACTGAAATATTCTCTATTTGGGGTTGCATGGAAAGAGGCACTAGAATCTAAAACCCAAGATTATATATTATTATGCAAAGAGAGTATAAGATCATCTTATGCAACAATACCTGCAACTTTTGCTTCTTCTTTACCTTCATGCTGATTGTCTTCTTTAGGTTTTGACCAGAAATCTTTGCTTATATGCCCTATCTTTCCACAATTCTAGTAGGCTATCTTCCTGCCATTTCTAGATTTGGATCTACCTCTCATCTTTGACTTAGACCTTGATCTCCTATGCTTGCCCTTCTCTTTTTGCCTTCCCCTGCTTTCAAAACTTAAAACATTCCCTGATGTTTCCTCTATGCTTTTCTTGTGAATTTCTTCATTCAATATTACACTAACAACATCATCTACTTTTAAAATATTTGATGCAGATGCAGTATTACTAACTGCCATTACCAAGCTATGCCAACTTTTAGGTAAAGAGCATAATATTAATAGAGCTTTAATTTCATCATCAAAAACTATTTTGACTAAATTTAATTAATTTACAATTCCATGGAAATCATTTAGATGATTAGATATAGATCCACCTTCTTACATTTGCAAATTAAATAACTGCTTCATAAGATATACCTTATTTGAAGCTGAGGGTTTTTCATATAAATTCGTTAAAGTGTCATTAACTCTACCATTGACTTTGCCTGTGATAAATTAGATATCACAGTAGATGCCAGACTCAATCTTATAGATCCAAGAGCCTTTCTATCAAGAACTTCCCATTTTTCATCTTCCATGTCTGTGGGCTTCTTTGAAACCCCACCTAACAGTAAGTATAGATCTTTTTGATACAGATAATCTTCTATCTACATTCTCCATAATTGGTAATTCTTGCCATTAAACTTCTCCATTCTTAGTTTACTTTCTTCTGCCATTACTTTCTCCCACTCAAACAGAAACCCTTGTGAGTGACCTGTAATCAACAAACACTAACCAAATTTGAAACACCTGTTAGTCAACCTGAGCTCTGATACAACTTGTTGGGGATCAACCAGCAAAGTTGATTACTATGTGAAAGCAACTAAACATGGAATTAAACCAGAATGATAAGTAACTAAAATCAAAAATAGCAAAGAATAAGAGATACAAGAAACCACCCTAAGAACTTGTATTAAACTCTTCCAAAAGGAAATACAATGAAGAAATCACACTTTCTTCTCACACCTCTCGGATGTACAACTCTCTTTCCCTCAAGAGTTCTCTCTCTCAATTACAATCAATTCTAACAACTTGGATTGATACACATATACAAAATGTATTCTACTTCTGAAGTATTGTCCAATAAGCTATGAAGATCTAATCCTATATATAATATTAGTAAACATGAGCTATGCATTCACAACCATTAGATGCACCTCCTAATCAAAGGCTCAAAATAGTTCTACTAAAGATAGAGATGTGGACTTAAGACTAACACTTAATCTTATCATGCAAGCATTTTGTTCATCCACAAAAATAGACTTTTTGGATGCACAGGTGACTGACATCAGTCCCTACCTATCTACACATGACCAATGTCGACCTATCCATAACTGATGCCGATAGCTCCTAGTCGACTCCTGACTGATGTCGGTCGCTCCTGACTGATGCCGATGACTGTGTAACTCCAGCAACCTGCAATTTACTCATTTGGTGAAGCTTTTAGCTCCACAACTCAACATGAACTAAGGAGGTTGATGTTAAAAATAAATATTGTAGAGACATAGTTGATTGATAAAATGAATTCAAGCAGAGAAGGAGGATTAAGTGAATACAAGGAGGCTTAAGAGCCATTGATTAGGTAACATTAAACAAGAAAGACCTAGTAAATGTAAAGTGATTAAAGAGATAAAGAGGTTGAATACAAAAGACAAAGAAGGACAAGAAAAGATTAGAGCTGGGTATTTGGTAGAGGTAAGTGTGTGTTTCCATCCATATCAGGGAATCTTGCTAGAGCCTATGAATCAAGATACTTGATAGATAAATTTAACTTAAACATACAAGGCAAATATACATAGACTATATGTACATAAAGTATAAGATTAACTCAAAATTTTACCTCTTTATAAGTAAAAGGTGTTGTCCTAACAGAGATAGAAGCAGTAGTAGATGCACCAGTAGATGGATAAAAAATGTAAATAATGACCATGATAAATCAAATACTATAAATGTCAACTGTGATGATGAAGACACCATCACATCCCATGACATAAAAAGTAACATATACATGATTCAATTTCTATGTAAATTAATTGTTATCTAGATTAAATTTTCAAATATAACATAAATTTAACATGACATTTATATAAAAGATACCTACATCTGTGTAGTGGCTGATATCTCCACAACAAATGTGCATGCCAAAAACTCATCACTCATAGTAATATTATCCAATCCTTCTTCACTAATATCACTATTATATAGTGCACATATATCCATATTAACTAAAAGTGTGGGGTTTGGTATACACACTAGGTGGCATATCTCTAACATCACTTTGTGAGATCTTACTCATATGTTGAACGAATATATAAGTGAGATAACTAAGAACATGTAGAGTATCGATCTCCATGACATATTGAACTATAGAAGGGATCTTAAGTTTAAATTTATTTTGTATATGTATCCATGCAGATTGATTAGGTGGATGATGTGCACCTGGTCAATCCTACACATAGCCTTTCCCTCAACCCAAAAACTCACTAGAATCAAAATAATTTAGAATCTCATTGAGGAGAAACTCATAGTAGAGTTTCCTCAAAAACTAAAATCAGACATCATAGTCATTACATGGTAGATAGTCAAATACCATCCACTATCAATCCCAAAAATTGATTATGATTAAGTTATGTTAGCAGTAATGGATTGGAAAATGTTTAGCCTAGAGAAATGGGGCATTAGTGGTTGGGTCAAAGAATAGGGTACAAATGAAGAATTTTGATATTTTTTGTTCTTAACCTAAAGTGATGATAATGTTTTAGCATAATAAGCCCTACAAAAATCCCTACATGAAGTCCATATGTCAATTTGAATCATTATAGAGTCAATTTGACTTAATAATGTCTTTAGAGAATTGGCTAGCTAGGTACAGTATAGGTTGGTGGAATTGGTAACCCCCATTATCCTCATTAATTCTTAATTTTCAATTTTATTTCCCATAATGTTGTCAACTATAATATTTTGACATATAGGGGGTTTTATGGAACTATAGGAGGGTTAGGTAGAGGGATAGGAGGAGGAACGAGATGGTTTTGTAGAGGGTTAGGTGGAGGGTTAGGAGGAGGAGGAACAAGAGGTTTGTGTGGAGGGTTAGGAGGGTTTGTAGGATGGGTTGTTAAAAAAGTAAATTACAATTAAAAATTAGGGTTAAAAAATGAAAAAATAGTGGTAAAAAGTGTATATTTTTATTAGTTACCTCTTCTACATGGTGGCATCACTGATTAGTAATTTCTTGGGAGGAATTTAGTGACTTAATGTCACTCTTTAGTCTATCTCACACAAAATACAATCATGGAAACTAGAGGAGAGCAAAGGAAACTCGAATGGAAAATGATGAATTTGCATTCAAGTTTTATTTTTTTTGTTTTTATAACATAGATAACATGATCACATTATTTAAAATAAAAATAATGGATCAAGACAAAGACTATTGAAAAAGAGGGAGAAGATTGGAGATCTGTAATAGGGAGATGAAGAGTCATTTTCTATTAATGGTGCTTCAAGCTTTCTCGAAGTATCTTACCTTGGTTACCTTTGTTTCCTTTATGCTTATTGTTTTTTTTATTTTAGATGCAAGTGGTGGACTTTTATTTTTAATTCTCTCATAAACATTCATTAAATTATTTTATTGTTCTTGTTTTATTTAATTTGATGTACTTGGTATTAATTCTATTTTGTGGGTTGAGTTGTATTATCCACATAGCACGTGCATCCTTTCCCAGTCTTCCATCCCATTACCTTTGGATTTTTTGAAGGGGAATGAATTAATTGTAGTGGATTATGGAAACCCTCATATTTGATGGCTTTGAACATGTAGACAAAGGGAAATATAGTGTCCTTAATGAGCTAGGTGATTCTGTGCGGGGTTGTAAGATATACAATCATAAGGGTGATAGTTCTATCCCATCTAAGGTGGAAAAGGAAGCATATGGCCTTAAGAAATATTTTTTAGTAAAGTCTTATGGTAGGAAGAAGTGGATAAGAACTCATAAGGAGCTAAATTTATGGTAAGTAGCAAGCTGAATGGACAATAGGAGTACAATGAATGCCAAATCGGTAAGCATTATAGCCCTACTAGGACCTTGACTATTGTGTTAAATGCTTCCATAAAAATTGACCTATAGTAGGAGGAAACTAGGCTAGAGAATTATGGATTTTGTTTTGTTTATTTAAACAATAATTATTTATCTTTTAGGATTTTTTTTGATAACTGGCTCAACTCTATTGGCGTAAAAAATTGGGTCTGTATACTAGGTTTTGCCAGATGATTAAGAAAAGGTTTTTTATGTTTTTTTTTCAAAAATCTAATATATAATGTAGGGATATTAATAAAACCTTGTGTAACATTGGCTAGTAAATTTTTAAAACTACTCCCAGATGGGTAGATATAGAAGTAGTGCTAATACAATTATGGAATTTTTTACAACATGCATTGAAACCCCTGAAGGAAGTCCTAAGAATTAAGGATATGAGGAGGTCACTTTCCCATAATAATGCTAGGTTTTTAATATCTCTATAACACCTAGAGTCCTTTCTAGATTCCCTCAATTTTGAAATTAGGGGAAAGTCCCATACTTGTGGTCTCAGAGGATTGGGTTGTCTGAATGCTTACCTTTTTTTGTAAAAATGATGGCCATCTTAGGAAAAAATGTCCTATGTTGGATAATAAGGGTAATACACCAAATAAATAAAGAGAAAAGGATGTCCCTAAAAATGAATCTATGTTGGACTATTTACAGGTCTTTGAAAACCCACTATTCAATAGTGTACCATTGAAATATAGTGCCCCCTAAAGAGGCTATTGGAAATATTCGATCTAAGGTTGAGAATGAACAAGGACTAGATGAATCCTCCCTCACACCTTAGATGCTTAACTCATCACAACCATCTATTGACATCTTAAATCCATTGCCTGATGTGATCGATAGCTTACCAAATAACTTGGATGATGTTTTTCTTGAACATAAAACTCTATAAAACTCTCCTTCTAATGAATATGTCATTCTTTAAGTTAAAACCCTTACTCTTTATAATGATATCCCTGATAGATTGCCTTTATATAATCTCATCAATCTTACTGGAGGAGTTTCCCCTATAGATATTTCTATAGAGAAAGAAAGAAATGATAAGTCTAGTTCAGAGATGGATATATCAGTAGGTGTTCCTCTAACTCATAAGGGAAAAATAGATATTTAGAAGTGGATTTTAAAAGAGGAAGGAAAAGACATAAAATAGAATCGAGCTCCACCCCAATGAAACATTTTATATACAAAGAAGAAAAGGTAGTAAAAGAGTCCCCTCTCAGTAACAGTGACGCTTGATAAAATAAAAAGATAAAGAAAATAAAGTCCCAATATATTTCATAAGATTATATAATAGTAGGGGTAATCCCCATCGTAGTTCTAATTGATCTCCTTCTAACCCCACTAGTTTTTTATGCTAATTGTAAGTTGGAATGTGAGAGGGTTGGAATCCCGTGATAGAAAACCAATTTTTTTACAGTTCAAATATTCAAGAGAAACTCTAGGTTTTCTTTGTTTTCAAGAATTCAAGGCTATGGGATGTCAATTATCCTTAGTCTTAAACTTTATCTGATATAATGTTCCTTAGTTTTCCACTAACCATCAATGATGGAAAGGTGGGGCCTCTATCTTGATCTACTATATTCTGAAAGATTGTATCCTTGACCATGGTATCTTCCCTTGTAACAAATATATTTGGGTCTTATTAGAAATCTAAAGTCAATGTTTGGGCTTGTGTAAAATATATGCCCCTAATGACTATAGGGAGCATGATGATCTATGAAATTGGCTAGGTTCCAATATAAAAAATGCTCCTTAGATATTTAGAGAAGATTTTAACATGGTGGAAGAAAAAGAGGATAAAATTGGAGGTGACTACCAGGCTTAGAAAGGTAATGATCTTTTTTCTAGTCCAAATTCAAAAGAATACACATGATTGTAAACCCACTCAAAAATGGTAAAAATATAAGTAGATGAATCTAGTTTACCTAGTATAATAATTAGATTAACACTGGAAGACAATACCCCATACTTAATAAGTTTAATTGAATAGGGATGCACTCAGTGTGACACCTAATAAGGAATGAAATGTGGTGATAGTTCTGCCTTCTACAATATCTGACCGCCATCCCATTAAAATGGAAATATTATTGAATTATGAGGAGAATAAATATACCCTATCCTTCAAAGGACACTATAAATTTAATGTGTCCCACCTGGCTGACTATGTGTGTTTGGAGGGTCTTCAATCATCCTAGAACATTATAAAATTTTCCTATAGCTCCAGCTCTAAAATTAATTAGTGGAATTATTGTATGGAAATATCCAAAAAAAATACTATAACCCATGGTTAGATTAAAGCTAAAAGGAGGAATAAAATTACAAGGGACACTTGAGAAAAGCTTATACATCTTGAAAGCTCCTTGTAACTTGTCCCAACTAATAAGGAACTACTTGAAGAGCTTAAACTCTTAAAATATAAAGTTAGATAGTCTTAGAACTATATTTTTAAGGGGCACAAATCCACTCTAGACTAACCTAGCTAAATTTAGGGGATAGAGGTTTCAAGTTTTTCTTCAAATTTTTGAAATCCAAACACACAAGAAGTAATATTAATGGCATAAATGTGAATGGATAGATTATGCAGGATGCCTCCACCATAAAAGAAGCATTCTTTAAATTTTACTTTAGTCTTTTCCTTTTTGATGGTTCAAGTGACCTCATTGAATAAAACATAGTGATATGTGATGCTTGCATTTCAGAAAAGATGACAAGAGTACAAGCTAGGTTTTTTAATGCCTGTATTTTGTTAGATAAAATCATAATCACTATTCACTATCTAAAAGATGATAAAGTACTAGGGATGAATGGTTTACCTACTAAATTCTACAAAGACAATAAGAAATGGTTTTCCAAAGACTATTAAGAGGTTTTTAATGAAGCCATTAATGTCGGTACCTTTGTCCCAGACATCATCAAATGGGTAATTAAACTCATCCATAAGGATGGTAACATATATTTAGTTAAAAAATGGAGACTAATTAGCCTCTTTAATATTTATTACAAGAATTTCCTCTCTACTACCCACTATTGTCTTATAAACCCAAACTAGTTTCATTGAAGGTAGATACATCTTAGATAACTTGATAACTAGTTGCAAACAGATGTATTGGGTTAGGGACTCTAATCAAGATACATGAATGATGTATCTTGACTTTGATAGATCATATGATAGAATTGAGTGGCATTTCATTGAGAGAATGCTTTGAGCCTTTAGTTTCGAGGATAGGTTATTTATAATGATTAATGTTCTCTTGAAAGACACTTAAGTTGTTATTGAATTCAATGGGGAATTGATATAATCCCTAGACCTTCAATGCTCTATTAGACAAGTATGCCCTCTTGCTCCTTCACTCTTTGTTTTGGCTATTTAAGTGTTATATTATCTTCTTATATTATCTAATATAGGACCTCATGTCAAAGGAATTTATCTACCTAGTAATTTTGTTATTACTGATGTCCTATCTACTGATGACACTATATTGTTTATCATATTAGATAAAAATAGCTTTATAAACGAGGTGGAGATATATATTTCTCTCACTCTAGACCCAATGTGGAAATGAATAAATCACATATGATGGGATGCAAAGAACACCTAGTAGATTGGTTTTGAAATTTTGGTAGGACTTGGAAAGGTTAAGATGAAATGGTCAGATACTTGGGCATTGCCTTCACTCTCACACCTTCACTTAAACTCATGTGGGAATGGATTTTTGATAAAGTCAATAAGAAAATTGCAAAGTGGTATGGATGCTTACTTTCATTACTTGGGAGGATTTAAGTATGTTAGAATGTTGTTTGTTCATATAGTATCTATTATGCCTCTTTTTGGCTCTTTGGTAATTCTCATATTAACATGCTCCATAGGTCATAAGAGATTTCATATGGTCTGATGGGAAAGGAGGAATGAAAAGACATGCAGTCTCATGGTAATTTTTATCAAATCCAAAAACATTTGGAGCATGAGGTTAAAATATATTAGGCTGCAAGGTATAATACTAACAATAAAGTGGATCATGAAAGATTTCAAAGGTGATGATCCATTGAAATTTCTAGTGAGAAACAATATTTTGAGAGGATTTCCTAAAGGAAAAATATTCTAGAATGGTGTGAATATCCAAAATATTTTCATTATTGATTCACCTATATTTACTTCCATTTGGTCAGCCTGGGATGTAGTTAAACCCTTAATCATAACTAAACACATTTTCATCTAGTTTGGGACATCTTGTTATGAGTATAGATCTTTATGGTGGAATTTGTCTATCAATAGGAGATTGCTTGCCCTCACCAGGGGATATTATACCTTTGAATTATATACAAGGGGTTGAGGTATTTCAAAGACCTATAATCTCACATGGGATGGGTTTCTTGGTCATAAATTAGAGCTAGTTTTTAGATTCCTACAACACAATGTAAAACATTTATTCTTCTTCAAAAAGAATTCGATGGGAACAATAATGTGGTCTTCATGGAAGAAGAGGGTGAGTTATGGGATGACATGAAGTGGATTAAAGGCCCCCATCTATTTGAACTTTCCACTCAAATTATAAATAAAAATATTTCTTTCCAAATGTCCCCTCCCTCACCATTAATCATATTTGGTATGTGTACTATCCTCTAATTACCTAGTATTATACATTTGATGTCATTTGGGCCTCTTACCTTAAACCTAAGAAATCCCATTTCCATTGGTTGTTAATGTAAAAAAAAGATGACAATTGGTTCTGTCTTGAGTAATTATGGATTTGCTAGGCCTTTTTGTTCTTTTTGTAGTGAAGTTGATAATATTGAATATTTTTTTCTCTTTTCCATATGTGGCTAATCTATGAAAAATCTATCTTAAGTATTGGAATGTGGTATTTAAATGTGAAATTGGTTAGCTAAATATTGGTTTTTGTTATGCATGTACTAAATTTAAAGTTCACCCTTTCTATAATAACTTTTGGCTTGTTTTTTCAACTAAGATTTTATGGTTTTTATGGAAGTAAAGGAAACTAGAGGTATTCTAACACAAGAGTAGGCTATTTACTAACTTCTCAATAGAATTCATTATTAATTTTATCTATTTTCAATTTTTTCTACATTGAAAGTGCCACAAGATTAGCTAGAATAGTTTCTTAGAAATGGATTGCTCAAAGTTACCTCTGATTACTTGTTAGACTTTATCAAATATCCAAAGCTGAGCCCCCACTTAGACTAGGTAGTCTACCATCATTCAAATATCAAGATAAAAATTACTAAACATTAATGGGATTACATAAAGAATTCATACCTTGAATAGGTATATCACTCGATGCAAAAATGAATAAAATAGACTGACTCTGATAAGAATGGAGTTTAAAGTTGGTTATTAGCTAATGAAAATATTTTAAGGGACATTCAAAATGATGATATGGGAAGTTGTATCATTAAATAATCCAAGGAATCTTTCACCTCATTTAAATTAAACTTGTGCCATGGATATTTTGATAATATTATGGTAACAACATCTTCTCCTCAGGAATTGACACCCATGATATAAGATCAAGATGCCTAGAAGACTGTGGAAGATGATCAATGATAATGTCAATGATTTTTTTTTATAAACCAAGAGAAACTTATATAAGAGAGTGGTTTGACATATTTGGAGGATGCTTTAGATCATTTAAGAATGAACAACATAATGATGAAATTTGACCATTATCCCCTATAGTTGGTTATTGGGTAGCTTCAAATGGAACCTATTGGAGATAAACATTTAATTGAGGGCCCTGATAGTGTGGGTTATGAGGATGGATACAAAATGGATTGCACTACTAGTTCGAAGGTGTAGGATGTTTAAGCCTTTTTGTGCCCATTTTGGGGTGGTTATTTTTTTTAATTGATTTATATATGTTACTTTTGTTGGTACTAGTTTTTAGACTACCTACAAGGGGTCATTTTTAAATTGTATAATCAGTTAGTATAATTTACATTAGTGGGGGATTAACCATATCTTGATATTTATATTTTTATAACTTTATAACTTTTTTGACATCATCAATGATTTAATTTTTAATTGATTCTACAAAAAAAATAACGTGATCGTGTTATTGTTTAAAATAATATGATCACATTATTATTTAAAATTATGGGATCATGTTATATAATAACATGATTATGTTATCGCTCAATAATTACTGAGCAATAATTTATATAATGTGACCATGTTTATTAAATAATGTTATCATGTTATTTATTAACATGAGCATGTTACCTAAAATGTCCACAAAATTATCCCTCAACTCCATCTATTTACCCAACTACTAGAACAAATATTTTCAGGAATAGATCGATCAAATTTCAGTTGGAGATGAATTCTATGATCAAGTTAGCAAAGCATTATTGGTGAATGTTCATCACTCTAGGTATAAAGGATTCAAATTAGAGAGTGATGATCTTTTGCACTATAATGGAATGATGTATGTGTTAGATTGAGAGAATCTATGGATCACAGTGTTAAAGTAACTTCATAATTCCCCTACTCATAACATATAAGAGTAACCAAGATCATGAAAAATATTAGACCATTTTATTTCTACAAGGTAATGAAGAAAGATTTAGTATATTTTATGTCATGTTGTCTAGTTTAATATCACTGAGTGAATGCTGAACCTATGCATATGGTTGGATTGTTATATCTACATGATAGACTAGAATTGAAGTGGTAGGTAATCAGTATGGACTTTGTCCAAGGGTTACTATTGTCATGAAATAGTAATGATATGATCTTGGTTATAGTTGATAAGTCAAATAAGGTAGCCTAGTTTATCCTAGGAAATTTGACACATGATGCACCTACTCTTGCAAATATATTTGTAAAGAAAGTGTATCGATTGAATGGATTTTTAGAGAAGATAATTTTGGATCATGATCCAAAGATTAATTATATATTTTTATTAACTTTGAATTTATTTTTTGGGTATGGAACTAAACATTAGCACAAAATGTCACCAAGAGACTGATGACTAGACTGAGTGAGTTAATTAGGTGTTAAAGGATCTTTTTCATATGTATTGCATAGATCAGTAGTACAAGTAAGAATATTATATTTCATTATTTGTGTTTAATTATAACAACTCATACTAATCAAATTTAAAGATAACACCATTTGAAGTACTATACAAAAGAAGGTGTAGGACACCAATTAGTTGGGATAGGTTGGAGATTAGAGTAGTATTTAGAACTGAGATACTTTCAAAAATAGAATATAAAGTTAGAATAATCAAGTAGAGATTGATCAAAACCAATTATAGGTAGAAGAGTTATGGTGATATGAAGAGAACATATAGGTAGTTTTTAGTAGGTGATAAAGTGTTCTTGCGGATTAAGTTTTAGAAGAGCTCGATTAAATTTGGAAAGTTAGTAAAATTATCATTGAGATATATGAGAACTTTTGAGGTATTATAAGTGGTCAATCCCATAGCATATAGTCTTTCATTAACATCAACCCTAAGTCTATTGCATAATGTCTTATATGCTTCTTATCATATAAAGTATGTAGTTGATCCTTCATATGTGTTGGATTAGAATGTTTTGCAGGTTTTGGATCCTAGGGTGGTCATGATAGAACCAATCAAAATGATTGACACTTAAAAAATTCAATTACATAATAGAAATATGTTATAATTCAAGTTATTATAGGACCAATAATTTGAGGATAATGCTTCCTAGAGGACTATGATGAGTTCTAAGAGTAATTTTCATATTTATTTACTTGATTTGATACTTCATATTATGATATTTTTATGTTGAATAGTATTGTTAATTCAAAACTTATGTTTGAATAAGTGTCATTAGGATGATTACCAAATTTAAATGGAAAGAATGTTACATCTAAATTCCTCACGAAGAAAACTTATATATATATATATGTATGTATGTATGTATGTATGTATGTATGTATATATATATATATATATATGTATATATATATATGTATGTGTGTATATATATATATGTGTGTGTGTATATATACTTGTATATATACATATATATATGTATATGTATATATATACATGTATATATATGCATCTCTATAGATACATTTATATATACATATATATATATATGTATATATATAGATGTATATATATACATGTATACATATATATATATATGTATATATATGTATATGTATATATATACATATGTGTGTGTATATATATACATATATGTGTGTGTATATATACATACATATATATATATATATATATATGTGTGTGTATATATGTGTATATATATACATATATATATATATATAAATATATATACATATATATATATGTATATATATACATATATACATGTATATATATACATATATATGTATATATATATATATGTATGTATGTATGTATATATATGTATGTGTGTGTGTGTGTGTGTGTGTATATATATATATATATATATATATTATATATGTATATATGTATGTATGTATGTATATGTATATATATATATGTATGTATGTATGTATATGTATATATATATGTATATATATATATGTATATATATATATATGTATATATGTGTATATATATATGTATGTATATACATATATGTATGTGTATATACACACACACACATATATATCTTGTTGGCAATTTTTTTTGGTTATTAATTGATTAAGATATGATTTATATATTATTAAATAACTACTAAATATTGATTTGAGTTTATGATGGCGTTATTATGAGTTAGTTGTAGTGTATACTCTTTACATTGTAATGGTGTTGATTTATTATTTCAATGGTATTTTATGACATATATATGTCATGATATATGGACTATCTGTTTGTCATAAGTTGGATGCAGGAAATATTCAAACCATAGAGCATGATGGAAGAAGAGCATTATTAGAGAGGGTGACACAGATAAATATATTTGGGGATGAAAGAGAAATGGCTAGAATCCTGCACAAACCACTTTAGTTAGTACTTGTTATATGTATATTTGAATGGTTAGTGTTGGTATGTTTTGATGATTGTCTACATTTAGATGGTTGACTATGCATACTAATTATGTGTTATCTTAGTTTAATGATTATGTGAAATTAATCTTATTGTATTTAAATTATATTTATTTTAATTCAGTTTAAATAATAATGTGTTATTTACCATTTTTAATGACAAAATGTAATTAACCTTACATTAGTCATATTATTAATAAATCATTATGATCATTTTAAGAGGTTATTTATTTTTAAGTCATATTATTGTACAATAAAATAATTATATTTTATTTTATAAAATATGTAAATAATAAAAGCGAATATTCAAGAAAAAGAAATAAATGTCAGAGTTATGAAAACTCTTATCTAAGATCTCTCTAATGGCTCATTACACTAGCCATTGATGTGAATGCATTACACAAAATGAAACCAATTGAACACAAGATCAATTGTTAACATAAATCATATATGAAAAACATTATATAAAAGCATGAATATTACAAAGTAAAGCTCTTGCTTATATAGGCAAGACAATGCAATAAGAAGGATAAACTATCCAATGTGGGACTAAACCATAAATAGTGCTAAATAATACTAAATAGTACATCTAAAAAAAATGAGTAAAACATACTCTAACACATCCCTTAAGTGAAGCTAGGGGAAAATAATAAAGGATGCAATGTGAATTCATGTGTCCCTGTGGATGCCAATCCATCTTATCAAAGTACATGGATGTTGAGTCATTGTAACTACCAAGTAAAATAGAAATTAGTGCTGAATACAAGGATCAACTAGAAGAAACATTGATTTCCAAAAGACTGGGTAGAAAAAACTTGATGAAACATTACCAAACATCCCCTCTCAGTGATGAACACTAGGTAAAAATACTCATAATATCTGCATTAGTGGTCCGAAGCCACTACTCGATCATAACAAATTGACACTAGTCTTCACCAGAATAGCTTCAATAAAAAAGACTGTCAGTTGTAACAAAAATATAGAAGAGTACACCAAAGAAGGCCAATAAATTATGAGACATTATGAAATCTTTATATGGGTTTTAGAAAAAAAAATTACCTAATAAGAGATCTAGTATAATAGATGAAGCTAAACTCATTATTGTGATAAAAACATGAAAGCACACATGCACACAAAAGGTACAAAATACATAACTCTCAAAAGGTGGAGAAAATAAATAAAAATCATAAGAAGAAATCCCCCCCCCCCCCCCAAAAAAAAAAGAGAGAAAAAAGAATAAAGAGAAAGAAAGCCATTAATAGATGATGTTGAAGAAGTCCACACTCCAAGTACTCACAAGTCTCAAAATAAATCAATCTACATGAGTGGTTCGAATCCACTAATAGATCACAAAAAAATTGATAATGGGTTTCACCAAAATAGCATCAGTCAAGAAGATTGTCAATGGTGATGAAAGTATAAAAAGTACTGTAAGTGCAAAAAATGGTAAACAATAAGAAGTAAAATGTACATCACACCCTCCATAATACTATATGGATGAAGTGAAAAAACAAATATCCACATGAGTGGCCTAAATCCACTATTTGAACACCAAACAAGCTAACACTGTATACACCAGAATAGCTCCATGTCATGTTGAATGAGACTATTGACCTATTGAAGAAGACAAGATAATACTAGAATTCACTATAATAGCTACAATAAAGTTGTGAAATATTGTCAAATATCATAAATTCGTGTCAAAAAAGTAGAAGATGCTCCAAAAAAAAGGGAGCAAAAAAAGTGTCTTCATAGAAGAAGATGAGGCACTAAGACAGAGGCCTCAAGGAGATATGACACAACTACCAGTGTGTCAATGTACTAATGCAAGTTGTGGGCTGATAAAAGAGTGGCAAATGGAAAAAAAGTGCCATAATGTATGTAAACATAGAAAATAATCAAAAACCAAAAACCAAAATGTGAAAACTACAAGTAAAAGGATGTTGGACTCAACCAAAAATGCATCTGAGATGCATGCATGAAGTACAGTGTATGGCCCATAACATATAAAACCCTATAGTAGTGACTATGTACACTCAATATTAGGATGTCAAACTCAACCAAAAATACATCTATGAGTGAAAAAAATGATGACAATACAAAAGAGAAAAATGAAAGTATGTGTTGCTTATGAGGGGGTTTGACCTCCTACTAGACTGGACCTCACCCTCTGATCTTTGACAAATGAGATAAGGTACATGCAAGATAATGAATTATCCCTCAATAAATGATAAAAAAATATAGAAAAACTTTTCACCACAGAAATGTTAGTACATAATGTAAGTGCATGGTAGTACAACCAATAAGTAGAAGGAAATGGAATCTCTCATAGAAAATGCAAGGAGGTGCAAAGAAAGTGGCCTCAAATCTCTTAATGGTAGGAGCATAGGTGGAAATGTAAACTAACCAACAATTATGCATGAATGTAAATAAACTCACAAACCACAAAAGGACATGCAGGAGTGGCCCAAAATCCACTACTTGAACACACATTTAAAAATGTAGTAGGAGTCTTGCTAGATAACAATCATGTGAAAAGAGATAAATACAATTTCCTCAATAGGGTCCTACCAATAAGACCATTTTAGGTATCCTTTATAAGATAGGGAAATATAATGCATTTTAAAAACCAAAGAATAAGGATAGATACAAATAACTACAAAAATTTTATTGTGGGGGGCATGACCACCAGCCATGCCGAACCCACCAACTAGTCTTCAACACTCGAAAGTACTTAGAATAGGGCATGACGTGGGGATCTATGGGTGGTATGCCCCAGTAAACTCCCTATCATGATACAGGGTGGGGTTGAGGGGAAAATCCCCTAAATCCAAACATAATTTGAAGCCATTTTTTCCCTTTAAAAGGCTTTTAAAACACCAATGTTAATAAAGAAATTGGCCTTCCCCAAGAGACGTTAGTTACCACCAAAAATGCATCTACAAGAAGGGGAATAGAAATAAGAGGCTAATACAATATAGTGGTTTTAAAAAAAATTAAGGAAACACCCTCCACCATAAAACAATTCCAACCCAAGCTCGAGAGGTGATAATATTTTTTCTAAAACACACCCCACCTTTACAATGTGTTATTTTTGTAAAATAAAAAATAAAAAAAATGTTTTTACTAAATAATAATGATGTAGTAAAATGCATATGATTATCCCCTTTAACATGAAATGAATTGTGCATTAAAAAATGGAATCCTCATGTAGAAAAACTAACCTTCAAGGCAAAATATGTCTTCCCACATTAACCAACCATCCCCACTAATCACCGCCAAACAACGTGAGAAGTCAAGGAGTCGTGTGGAGGCTGATCTTAATTGTGGGAGTAAGTGTGGAAAAAATTCAAGAAGATGGTGGAGGTAGATGAGCCAAATAGTGTGAGTGAGCCAACCAAAAATTAACTACTACTCATGCCATTTGATGTCAAGTAGTTTCACGTGCTAGGTCGCAAGGCTATAGATGGGTGCCATAAGGAGGAGATTAAGAGGTCACATGTAAAGGATTCTATGGGGGTCATTATATCTAAGGGATATGAGTGACAAATTTGGTATAGTTGTATCCCATAAATAACCATAGCAATGTAGTCTACACCATGTTGCCCCATGTAGTTTCATGTTTGCAAACTATTATCTTCCTTCCATGAATCCACTTTTCTAAAATGATTAGGCTGCCAACCAAGGTGAACATATAACATCAATTTATACTATTTTAGATCAAAAATATACTCATGGAGATGAGCTTTGTAATCTCATAGTAGACTATGTCTAGGATGTGGTTCACATAGAGAAGAAATGATAGCTTTGAACTATTTGTCTAGCTAGTAAGACTATTGAAGGCCTTCAAGAATGTCATGTGGAGCAAGCACAATGTCAGAATGACCATGGTACTCAATAATATTAATCACAAAAAAACCATACCCAACACAAATCAATCCTTATATAGCCAAGATAAAGGTTTAAAACTTCAAACCCCAAGATCTAAAAAAATGTAGTAGAAGCTAAGAGTGAGTAGACTTTAATGATGCTTAGATAGGTCTATAACACTTGAGACTATAAAAATAGACTATCCAAATGGGATATATGTTCAAAGTAAGCATTGTTAATAAAAACATCACAATGAATAATATGGCCTACATGAAGCCGATCTAAAATAATGCTTCAAATATCAAATAAATGTTCTAACTAGATGCAATACAATAGATTTGGTAGAATAGTTTAGAAGAGTGTGGGCTAGAAGAAAGGGGCTTAAATTTTCAAGATAAATTCTAGATCTACTTTAAATGGTTGAGAACCAAGAATACAAGCCTAGATCTAGTTGAAACACCATAAACCATAAATACAAGCTTCAATGAATGCCAATATAACACTCAAAATATTGACTATTTCAATAAGCAAGTACAAGAGGATAAATTAGACATGATTTGTACACAAGAGGAAACTAATTGAACACAAGATCAGTTGTTAACACAAATCATATATGCAAAGCATTACATAAAATCATGAATATTACAAATCTAAGTTTTTACTTTTATAGGAAAAATAAAGTAACAAAAAGGCTAAACTAGCCAATATGAGACTAAAATATAAATAGTGCTAAATATTGCACCTCAAAAACATGAGAAAAACATAATCTAACACCACCCCTCAAGTGAAGCTATGGGAAAAGAATAGAGGATGTAGTGTGAAGTCATGTGTCCCTGTGGATGCCAATCCATCTTGTCAGAATACATGGATGTCGAGTCATTGTAACCGCCAAGTTACATAGGAATGGTGCTAAATATGAGGATCATTGAATATAAACATGGTGCTCCAAAGTACTAGGTAGTATGGTGAACCTGAGAAGCATCACCTGAACACCTCCAACATCATGGTGAAGTGAGCAAAAATATTGGTGGGGTTGCCACACTAGTGTCACTAGTGGGGATACCACACTGGTGTCACTATAAAAATAACCTAAAAGGCCATGGAGTCAATTAATAATCCTCATATGGGTTATGACAAAAACATTTCTTGAATAAGATACATATGTACAAAGGAGAAATCAAGAAAACACAAAAAAAGTACAACACATAACTCTCAAAAAGTGGAGAAAAGAGAGAAAATCCATAGGAAAAAATCCTCTCCAAAAGAGAGAAAATAAGAAGAGAGAGAAATAAAATCCCTCAAAAGATGATGATGAAGAAGTTCATATTCTAATTACTCACAAGTCATAAAACAACTCAATTTGCATGAGTGGTCTAAATCCATTACTCGATCACAAAACAAATGACACTAGGCTTGACCAAAATATCTTTAATAAAGAAGGTTATTAGTGGTGATGAAAGTACAAAAAAGTATAATATGTCTAAGGAATGCTCAACATCAAGAAGGAGAATATACATCATAGCCCTCCCATACTACTAAATGGATGGAGTTGAGAAATAAAAGTATTTGCATGAGTGGTCTGAATTCACTACTCGAATATTGAACAAGTTGACACTGTATACACTAGAATAGCTCTATGTCATGTTGAATGAGACTGTCAAACTATTGAAGAAGACAAGATGACATTAGGATACACTAAAATATCTCTAGAATGAGGAGACTATCAACTATCAAAAAAAGGTGTTGAAAATACAAATAAGTCTCTCAAAGAAGATGGACCATGGAGGTGATGGAAAATACAAGCAAATGACAAAGTGAAAAGGTGCTCAAAATAGAGCACACAAACACATGAAGGTAGATAAGGGTGAGTCAGTAAACCCCCATGGAGCTTTATAGATCAATGTGAGTACAATAAAACCCATACACAAAGGACACCAAATAGAGATAAGGAAGACAATGAGATTCACTAAAATAGCTCTAAATAAGGAGACTATTGACCTATCGAATATGCCATCAAGAGAGATGTACTCCAAAAATAAGGGAGCAAATAGGTACCTCCATATAAGAAGGTGAGCCACTAATAAAGGGGCCTTGAGGAGACAAGAAACAACTACTAGCGTGTCATTATATTGAACCAAAAATGCATGCATGAGTGCAACAAATGATGACAATGTAAAAGATCAAGAAGAAAGTTTGTATTGCCTATGAGGGTGTCTGACCTCCTGCCAAACTGGACCTCACCCTTTGATATCTAAAAAATGAGATAAAGTATGTGTAAAATAATGAATAATCCCTTATAAAATGCTAAAAAAATAGCAAAATGTGTCACCACTGCAATATCACCACAAATCCTAGCAATGACATCACAAGCAGTGTAAGAGAGCCCCTCAAAATGTGGCACTTTATAAAATAATATTTTTTACAATATAAATAATCCCAATACATGAGAAATTAAAAAATATGAAGTTTTAAAATAGACAGTGCTTAAATTTGAGCTACCGATCAAAAGTTATTAAATAAATTATTTCCTATAAAAGAAGCCTATTTAATAAAAATTTGTACTAAAAGTTTAAGCATTGCACTATGGGTAAGGAAACCTAAGATTATAACCACTTGTTATAATTGGTATGGAACCAATAATCTCTCCAGGATAATAGAAGTAAAAAAATGTCTACCTAATTGCCTTGATATGAATGTAAGTGAACTTGACTCCCTCAAGAAAAAATTACAGCCATTAAGGAAAAATATTCCAAATGTCTTAATAAGATAAAATGATGGATAACTACTATAAGTGTAGAAAACATGTCTTAAGCATATATAGGTTCTTGGAAAAACAAGATTTGGTGTACCAATAGACAATAATAAAGAAAAATTCAATGCAGCCTCAGAAAATAGTGCAGAAGTAAAAAGGAATAACTTGCTTGACTCATTGCCTTGTTCTACACACCTCTATTTATCTTGTTTTACATGTAATAGATCACAAGATAGTAGTCTAGAAAGGAAATGATCAATGCCACATTTCAGATTTTGATCTCTACGCTTCAAATCAGATTGACTCCAATTCATCAATAAGAGAGAATCCAAAGCAATATTCCTCCATTTCCAATGCCTTAGCCAAAGCCTCTTAGTATTAGAAAATATCCAAAGCAAATCATAAAGATGTGCTAAGGGAAAAAATGCCTAATAACAAAATGGGACAACCATATCCAACACCAAAATGCTATGTAGTCCAACGCTAGCCTTCCAAACTTCAATGCCCACCCAGGTCTAACAAAGCTTAAAATAGATCTGGAAAAAAAAATAAAAGCATGCCATAAAGGGTATAAAAGGTGAATATCTAAGGTAAAATAATAGATAAAATAAACTCCAATGCCATCACCAAAGTTTGAAACAAAAGACCTCTTTCTATTCAAATCTCCTCCCAATGCACATTACCTTCATGCACAAGCAAAAGAAAATGCCAATCTTCCTCAGGCCAAAACTGATGAAGGTGATAGGAAGGCTACAAAGGGTGATTACATAGACTAGAGAAATATATCAAAGCAAAAAAAGTCTAATTCTACCAAAGGATATCTCTTTCCCATGCCACTTCTGCTACATCTGGTGACATCACAAAATAAATGCTCAGAACAACATATTAAAATGACCATAACTTTATTAATACTCATCATAATTTAAAACCACAAATTGTTCTGGAAAGCTTGCAATGAGGAGCTCATAACAAATAAATTGTTTCTTAAAATTATTTTGGATTATAAATTATATGGTCAAAACGTATCACATTTTTCTAAAAAAATAGTTTTGCCCAATTTTTTTTAATTTTTATTAAAGCAAACAAAGATGAGAGGGAAAAATATGATTAACTCAGTAATGACTCCTAAGTACTAAGCTTTAAAATAGATATTCAACCTACTTGTCCTAGAAGCATAATAAATTTTGAAGTAAATGCTATAAGATGAGCAAAAAATCATATGAGAAAAAAAAAACATTTAGGCAATTAGAGTCAAGTAAAACTAGATTAAAATTGATAAGAAAGCTATAGATGAACACTCATATCTACAAAACTAAGCTTGAATACCACAATCCCAACATATACAAATGTGAATCTTCAAAATACAAATAGAGATTTTAATGACTACAAACTATATAAAAAAAATGCTGAGTAATGACTATTGGAGGGAGGCTCTGATACCATGTCAAAGTTATGAAAACTCTTAGCTAAGATCTCTCCAATTGATCATTACACCAACCATTGATGTTAATGTATTGCATAATAGGAAACCAATTGAACACAAGATTAGTTGTTAACAAAAATCATATATGCAAAGCAATACATAAAAGCACGAATATTAAAAAGTAAAACTCTTACTTATATAGGCAAGACAAAGCAATAACAAGGCTAAACTAGCCAATGTTGAACTAAACCTCAAATAGTGCTAGATAGTGCTCCTAGAAAACATGAGTAAAACATACTCTAACAAAAAAGAAATAAAATAAAAAATATTAAAAAGGAAAAACTATGGAATAAAATAAAATACAAAATGAAGGAAAAAGGTACAACTTTAAAAATAATCTAATACTCATACAAAGAATAAAAGAATGTAAAGATGTGTAGCATAGGTAGAAGAAAAAGGAGAAGGCAAAGGCAGCATGACATTGGAGGAAAATACAATGAATGGAGCAAAAGGAAGTGTTATCATATACCAAGAGCAAGTTTCTTGAGAGGTAGGCGTTAATCTTATGAAGTCTAAAATTGTTTTGTGTTTATAATTTTGTCAAGAATGGTGAATAGTGAACATACTTAGCTCCATTTGATTTTCTAGAATCTATGCCATAATTTATACCATCATTGTGGAAGCATTACTAAGAATTAATTGTATATATTATACTAAAAAAATGGTGACCTATGTATATACAATGATTTGATATATTATTGATCAATATAACACAGATGAACAATAAACCATACATTTGCATAATGACTTATAGGTATTAATTATATAGTGATTAGCTGATGATATTCATAATGATAGAATGTATGTATTTAAATAAGTGATTATGGTATATGGGCATCATATGCTCTTCATCAAAATAATGATCTGCATTCAATAATGAACTATATATAAAAATAAATAATGATGAGTATATAACACTTTAAATAGAGCCGTATGTCTTTGACTCCTAAAACCCAATGATTTATTTATATGTACCAACTGAGTATACTAAATATATATATATATATATTTCATTTTATATTATAATAAAAAATTAGTAATAAAAATATGTATATGTTTTATGGTGAACTATGTATATATCCTATTTAAATGAATGGTGCCTAGGAACTCAAAATTATGGAAAAGAGTTTAGGTGTAGCTATGTATAAATATACTTGTCATGTAAGATGTAGTGACTTAATATGTATTGTAAACTATATATATACATATAAAAATAATAATACATAAGTAGATAATTATATCTAAATGAGGTGTTACATATATCTATTTTGCTATTTTTTATTTAACTAGAAATTATATTTACTATACAATAAAAATTTGGTAAAATCTCAGCAAATATTAATAATCCATCTCTACTAGGCATGTTTAACAATCTAAATGCAAGATCCACGTATTTTAGTACATATCTAGAATTTGAAAAAATACAAATACTCCAGCTTTACATAGAATTACTTACCCTTTCTTCTAATGATGCCCACTTCTGCATAGAGGTTTGATAGAAATAAAGCGAAGGATGATTTTACTAGTCTATATAACTAATATGATATTATATAAATATTTGTATCATTTAACACACACACACACACACACACACACACACACACACACACACACACACACACACACACACACACACACACACACACACACACACACACACACACACACAGAGGCAATATTTTATATAGTGGTTGTATAAAGTAGGGTGAACAACATATTATATAATCTATAGTCAATACTAAGTAAAATCAAACTTTGAATAATGATGTGTTATATTATAAAACATAGTTATATTACTAGTATAACTATCATGATACTATAACTTTATAATGGATAATGATGTTATTAAATTAATGATCAGAAAAATATACTAATTAAGGTATAACATATAATGTATTAAAGTATCATTATCAAATACACTATTACTTTTATGTTTTAAGATGATCTTCATAATGTGGTATTAAATTAAATGAATGATATGATGATATTATTGAATAAGATCTATCCTTTATATGTGTATGATTAAGGAATACATAGTTATATACATTTTGAATATATCAAGATGAAAATCTACTAGTTAGGGATAAAAACTATGAAGTATTACTTTGTTGAATCCCTTATCTTATAAAATATTGTCAATGTGATTTATGAAAAAAAAAAGTTATAATAATTATAGGAATCATATGAAGTTCATGATTAAAAAATATAAATGATAGTTGATAGAGTGTTTATATATTATTTGATTATTGATGTATGATATATATTATGAACAAAATTAGGATATACACATGTTCGTATTTATGAAAAATATACATGTGAAGACTTAAATAATTTATAACACTTAGAGGTGTGCTTATATCTATATTAATACTAACTACTAAAAATAAGCCATAGAATATCAAGGCTCAAGAATCTATAATTTCATGAATGTAACCCACTAAAATATGATAATTTGTTTAAACATAAGATTATGTTTTCATGAGAATTGTGGCTTTCTTTGTTATGATCAACTGTTGAAATAGAGTAGTGTATTCATGGAAATTCATGGATTGAGATATTATTTTCAGTCATAGAATATACTATGTATCTAAATATACTCATAGAAATTAGATTATGAAGTATAAATATAGGTTATATCCAGTTGGTATAATAATAATTGTTATGCATATTATTTATGTGATAAATAATATTATGGAGATTCATTTCTATGTTTGATGGACTAAATGTATATATTTTGATTATTATTGTGTTTAGCATATTTCATAATTGATAACAATAATTAATTTATATGAATCTATTGGTGATATTTATGTTAACTAAATCTCATATTATTATTACTGAATAAGTAGTCAGATGCACTTCATTAGCTTGTTAACAACACTAATACCAAGCGAAAGTACTCGGATCAAGAGGTATGTATGAATTTGACTGATCTTTGAGATCAATAACTATTAAAATTTTTGACCAAAATAAATTTAGTTAGACATTATCATTTCATGTGTACATGATTTACATATTTATGCAATATAATGTTAGAAAATTTTCTTTATCATACAATGCATATTCTTAGAAATTATACAACACATGGGTATTATCATATCTCTTTGGATTCTTGTGCCTTCACTAACTACTCATCAATGAAGGGAGGGTCATTCCTTGAAGAGGGATTGTGCATGGGATCGATAGTCTGTGGTTGGTGTGGAAAAGTACTTAGATGATGCTCTCCCTTCTTAAAGGAATACTTCTTTGAAGATGACATATGAGATTACCATAGATACTAAAGTTTGAGAACTCATGCTCCATCGAGCTTATTATTATTATTATTATTATTATTATTATTATTATTATTATTATTATTATTATTATTATTATGTTTATGTTATACCTAATGAGATGTAATTATTTACTTATTATACCATGATAACAGTGGTTGCATGTTTGTACCATCCATAGATGAATATCTGTAGTTACTCTCTATATTCAGTTATGTTGTGTTTCATATGATGATAATGATCTGTTATGGATAGATGTCCAATGCTTATTTGTAATTATCATACTTAAAGTATTTTATGGGGATCATTAATTAAATTTTCATAGTGTAATATAGTGAAAGAATACATTGTTTAAAATTTAAACAAAAAACAATTTTTTGTTGGTAAATCCCAGTGGGAATGTTTCAAGTACCTTGATAATCTAGATGACCCTACCCATATTTTTACTATTAAGCATTAGATGTATGGATATCATATCTATAATTTCCTAAGA
The DNA here is from genome assembly GCA_037957365.1 of Torreya grandis. Lineage (NCBI taxonomy): Eukaryota > Viridiplantae > Streptophyta > Pinopsida > Cupressales > Taxaceae > Torreya > Torreya grandis. Next base: position 36,213 of record JARHVA010006213.1, read on the forward strand.
AAATACATAGACTTTATTTCTAATTCACTCTATTGAGATATAAAAAATGCTATATTTATTAATTTATGGAAGGATACCTGTACTAGTGTGGGTCGTCTCTGAAGTAATACTTTTCAAATCTATAGGGACTCCTAGTTTGTAATTACTATGCTGAAACCCAAATTTTGTAACGTTGTTAGATAAAATGAAAAAAAATCTAAGTCATTCTAAAACTAACCATTCCTCTAATATTTTTATCTACTTCAACATCTTTTTGAATGTCCACCATATTAGTAACTTAGATGAGATTGGTGGAAGTCTACATGATGTTGATAGCCTCAAACGATCTAACTAGTGTTATAGTGAGGGTAACTCATATAATGAAAAATTATCTATGGAATGGTCCTTATGGGTCTACAAAAAACACTTTAATGAAATGGGAAGAGGTTTGCTTGCCTAAATCAAAAGGTGGGTCTGAGAAAAACAAACAGTTTAAGATGAATGAAGCTATCAAAGTAAAAATTCTATGGATAATTTATTAGAACAAGGATAACACTTATATTATCCTAATTTGTGTAAAGTGCCTGATAATTTAAATGGCCCTAGCCATATTTTTACTTCTAAGCACTGGATGTATGGATATCATATCCATAATTTCTTTGAAAAGCATACGAAGTTTAATTCTAACTCACTTTGTTGAGATATTAAAAATGGTATATTTGTTAATTTTTGAAAGGATCCCTGTTTAGTGTGCGTTCTCTATGAAATCATCCTTCCTTTTAGCATTATAGAATATTAGTTTTCAGACCTATGGGGACTCCTAGTTTTTAATTACTAGGCTGAAACCCAAATTTTATAGAACACTCAAATAAAATGAAAATATCTTTCTAAAACTAACCATTCCTCTAATCTTCTTATTTATTTCAACATATTTTTAAATTCCCACAAGATTGGCGTCTTAGACGAGATTGGTGGCTTGAATTAAAATGGAAATCCTTCTAGCAAATTTTCAGTGAAAAGAGGTATAATAAGTTAACCTCTCTTATTAATTCACACGATTGGTTTTCAGGGGACCTCTATGTGCATGTTCTGTAAGAACTAATTTTGAATCTCTAAGTCGCATCCTCCTCCATAGAATTAGTTATGGAGAATTTGGTCTTAGTTCTTTAAGAAATTGAACATATTTTGGGCAGTGCCCATTGAAGAAGAGATGTGGAATAAACTGCCAGCAGTACTACTTTAAATGACGCTAGCAATGTTTAATACTCGAAGTCTAATGCGAATAAAGCTTGTATGTAAAATGTCGAATGATCAGCTATCCTCCACAGACGCCTTTCAAATAATCTACAGAAGTATGCCTTCTTTTCACACGATCCCTGCATTTTTCTTCCAACTTGGTTTAGATGACGAAAACCCACCTTCTAACACCTTATCATGGGTTATCCAAGGAAATGGCAAACATAAGAAAGTTAGGCATAAAAGTGGGGACTGTGTATTTTGTGCATCCAAAAACATCGTATGTTTTTTTCATAGAGAGAGACAATAGATTAAAATAAACCATATATAACCCCGGATCTAATACTTGGAAATACTTGCCTTACGCTTCACACATGACTCGTATGTCATTTTTCACTGCAATAGGTTATGATACAACTACCTGGCATTGTACTCTACTCGTAGGTTATATAGCTCATTTGATTGAGGAGTTTATTCTAACGGAAGATTTTATTTGTTGGAAGTCGGCGGAGGTAGAAATTAGTATTGCGGAACCGATTTGGAGAAGGATCCCAGCCCAAAGTTTGCTTATTTATCAGATCTTGAAGATGTTAAAAGAGAAAAGTCGGTAAGAAAACAATATTTACGATTTTTCTAAGACACCAATATGTTCCGTTTACCGCCACACCTTTAAGAGATTTTATTGATAATCAAAATTATACTCAAATAATTCGCAATTTAGTATCTTGGGATGGGTAGTCTGCATTTAAAATCAATGCAGAAGATTTATGTTTTCTTTTTAATTTGTCTTCTTGGTTGCTAACGGGAACAGATAACAAAGTAGTACTTGTAAGCCAAAAAATTAATTGTATGTGGAAGCTGAGGGAAGGTACAGATGAATGGTGTTAAGCGCATATAAGTTTCCCAAAACCAGTCAGTGGAGTGGCAGTAAACAGCAGTGGGTGGGCATTGGCTCTGGAGGAATGAAAATTAGTGATATACGATTGAGAAAGAATAGTGATAAGGACCATTGAGTATTCCGAACTCGACATACCAAAGACACAGCAACTCATGGATTGTATATGTGCGTATATAGCAGCGTTCGTGCTCAATAATGTATGCTGGCCATAACCAGATTTATTTATGTATTACAATTTGTGGCGGGTTGTTTTCATAATTTTTTTTTTTTTTTTGGATGAAATATATCTATATATTAACTTAAGAGAAATATACAAAATAATTCACAAAAAATTAAGGCGGTATGAGAGCATGCCACAATACTAGGTAGAGCCTAGGAGAAAAGTATCAAAAGTATCAAATCCAGGTAGTGTTTGGAGGCAAGTCACAAAATAAAAGTCATAAGAGAACACTATTAAGTAGTTAGAGCAAGGCCAGAGGGTAGAGGATCCATATCATCTGGACCCTAGCCAGAACTTCGCAAGTCATTACCATCTAGAATAGGCTGCCAACTAGTAGCTTGAGTCGCATCTGTTTCATTTTATGCTTGAGTCTGAGTGGGTGAGATAGAGAAATAAATCCTAGAAAACTTATCCAACATGTCAGCATGGCCTCCAAGTGGCACCCCCCAAGCATCTGGGCATGGAGGAGGAGCAGCACCCCAACTGTCCTGCCCAATACGGGTAGGAGGCAGTGGATGCCACCCTCGCCAGCCCAGGTGGGAAGCATGTTGGTACCGGGTGCCACTATGAGAGTGACACCTAGATCAGCTATGATGATGTCCACCATGAGGCGGCCAAGGCACTCTGTCATCCAATCTAGGATCCCTAGGTGGAGAAGGTGGAACCCGAGCCATAGCACAAAGAACATCTCCCGAGGGGGATATTAGGTCTTGGAGATACCCAAGCTTAATGGCCACTTTGTTGGCTTGGACTTGTATCTACAAAAGAATATTGGAGATAATAGAAGATTTGTGCAAAGCAAAAATATTACAATAAAAAGAAACATGATTGAACACATAATTATTTCTTTCTTTCCAAATCTAGAAGAGAAACCTCCACTCTGAAAGTATGCTAGACTTGAGCTACTATGATGGAAATCACGGTCTTGTCCCCCAGGAGGAAGTGTTTCCAAGTGAAGAAGCTAGGATGGAAGGGCTTGAAAAGATCATGAATCCAAGACCAGACCCCTCGAGCTTTGGGACTATACTAAAAGAGATGATGTAGGGTATCAAGATGTACATAGAAGGAACAAGTAGGTAATTGGAATCCATGATGAACCAACCTTTTGCCAATAGGTAAGCCTTGGTATAGTATACACCAAGTAAAAGGGGCAAGCTTTGTCTCCACATAAGCCCCTCGAACAATGTTGAAGTGAAAGCTCCATGTTTTCGTAGACAAGTGCAACCCCTAGCGGTTGTTAAGCTTGCCAACCATGGGAAAATGTGGGGTGAGCTAGTTATAGATAAGTTGAGGAGTGTAATTCTAAAAGAAGGTTTCCAAAAACCATTACCAGTCCTTCCACCATGATCTAGCAGATTTGAAGGCAATTTTATGGAGCATGGAAGCAAGGACAACAATGAGGATTTCTTGGTAAGATTCCTAGTTTGCATTGGCCAGCCAAAATTTGTCTTTCAAATCCTCCTAGGGTTGCCAAGTATGAGAGCATCTATAAAAGATATCCTGGATAGTGTGGATTCCTCTATAGTATAGCTTGAGGGCATAGATCTAGGGAACTTTTGCCAAAGGAACCCCGTTTTGGGAAAAGATTGGGGACTACCAAAGAGAGAGTGAATTAGAAGAGAGCCCATTGTGAAAACCAGAACCATTCCAGAGGAGCCATGGTTTGATCTTTTCCCAAGCTTTCTAGCTGCTTTTGGCCATAAAGAACCGATTGATCTAAATTAGAGATTTGATGAAGATCAAATTGGAGAAGCTAATTCCTTTCTAAGCTTTCTTTCCCTTAGGCAAGCTTGGGGAGATGTAGTGTCTGAATAACACCTTCCAAGCTTATGGGCCCTTGATGGACCTTACAAACCATTTAGCACATAAGGCAGATCTTTGTCTAGTTATGTTGATAAGTTGCATCCCTTCAGCTTCATGTGAAAGGCAACAATATTCCCAAGTCAGCCTATGGAAACCTTTACCTTGGGGATAATTGGCCCACATGAAATCTGTAACCAATTTCTCCAACTTTTGGTAGGATTTTTTTTAAGGGACCTAGCATGATGAGTAGTACACATGGGTGGATGTAAGAATCTTTGACCAGATTTAAAATTTCCCTACTAATGAAAGAGACTTGGTTATCTAGTTATCTAGCTTCTTAGGAACTGTATTAACAACATATTACAACAACAAAAGTGGTGAAGCATCGAAGGCAAAAGGGATACCAATAAATTTAAAATCTTTATCATGTTAGATCCATGTCCAACCATACATAGCTGCCCGCGAAAGGGGAGGGAGTTATGACTGCTTGTAACATCGAGTTTTCTACCATTAAAGGCTAGAATCAGAGTCCAGGTAGAAGGTGTCAAGACACTAAAGCGCATTGTCCACATTAGCTTCATATTTAATGAGGGTAAGCAAGGTATCATCTGCAAAATGGTCATTAAATAATTGCATCTCCACATGAGGGTTTGTTACATCAGGGAGGAGGTAAATTCCCTTAACAATGCCATAAGATTAGAATTTGCTAAGAAGGTATCCAAACCCCTTAGGTTGTTTTCATAATTTCATTTTAATAAATTATTGTAAATATATATTTTTTGTTGGAAACACTGATTGTTAGCTTTTGGACATTTTTTTTGTCAATTTTCAAGGATCAAGTCTTTATTCTTGCCCTTATTTTTTTATTAGTTATAATTGTGTAGCCTCAAAGTTGAGCATTTTAGTATTTTGGTAGAAGAAACTTATTTGCAGGTAATTTTTTTGGTCTGGTTTAGTATTGCTTTGTGTTTTCTTTCAATGATTTAGAATGGGACAAGGATCAAAATCGAATGCCCTCCTTTGAATTATAAAAGAAAAATAAATAAATAATTGTTTAAAATAAAGATAATTATTCACCAAATCAAATCATAATGGAAAGCATGTTGGTTTTGGAAAATATTAATTATTGTTGTTTTTTTGAACCTACCACAATGAAAATTTTAAAACCATACATAATTATCTATAATATTAATGGAAAGTTGATCTTAAAAAAATCATAATAATTACAATTTTGTTAAACCTACCACAAAAAAATTGCAAAATTACACATAGATACCCATAATTATAATGGCATGTTGGTCTTAAAAAATCATAATTAACGCATTTTTGTTGAACCTACATCATGAAATTAAAAAAAAAGAAAATTAACTATAGAGGAGAATAGTATTTGAGTTCTAATTTTTATTAGCATTCATCTATTTGAATGAGATTTCATTATGTATTTGATCTATAATCTTCACTTGAAGTAGGAAGATAAATATGATCATGTTGCCATTTTGTTAATATATGGCACGAGTTTATTGGCCTATATCACAAAGCTCGAGGTCTATTGATAGATATGTGTTGACTCATCAAAAATCACAATGGTCATGCTATCAATTCTATTCTACATATATTTATTTGTTGTGTTCAATGGTATTAAAATCTTATATTTTATTTTGATATGTATGAAAGGATACAAAAATTTGTTTGATGTGTTATTATGTGAAACTAATAGTACCAATGCTACCATTAACATCAAGACATATTGAAAAAACTTAATGTCTTTATGTGCTCATTCCATATATTAGAATGTTTGGTTTTTATGTAACTAAACTTTTTAATTTTTTTATGAGTGAGAGAACCAATACCTAGTTTTCGATATCATAACATGCATAGGCTAGATATTGGCCATGAAATGATTATTAGGGGAGGAAAATTTGATCAGTGATTTATTTTAATGCAATTATTATGTTTTATTTATCTGAATATTTTTGGAGATGCTGATTTATTTATTTTTAATGATAAATATATTTCTTCTTATCATAAACGTTTGTGCATGACTAAATGTTAGGGTTGTTCTTTCTTTCTTTCTTCTAAATCCTTGTTTTATGATTAAAAGGTGTCTGAGTTAGTTTCAAATAATTTTTAGATCTATCATATAAATAACACAAAGAATTAGTTATGTTTTTTAATAATATTATATTGTTTGACAACATGGAATCATAGGGTTTTTATCAGTGAGAATATTTACTTTGTTTTTTTTCATTAAATTAATGTAAATTTATTTTCCAATCAATACATTTTTTCTTTTCTTAAACTTTTGTGCAGGTTTACATGGCCATGATTTAATTCTTTCTAAAGACCTAATTTATTAGTAGAAGGTAAGATTTGTCTTGTGAGTAATACAATGAATCAATTTTTTTCAAAGATAATACATTATTTGATGGGATGGAGTCATTAACTTAGTATAAGTAGAGCTTTGTGATTGGTTTTTAACTTTGTTTAAGGTTCATGTAAAATGATGTTGTGTATTTGACACATTATATTATTTTATATCTCGACTTTCATAGACCAAATATTAGACATACAACCATTGTCAGGGGAGTTAAGCTCAAGTAAATATCTCTAACTAAATGCAGTGAAAATATTTTCTTATTTTGTTGATATTAATATCATTTTTTTAGTCAATATAATTTTTCTCTTAAACATACATTAAAATTATAATGTCCTTTTTTCTCTTGTAAAAATATTATTTTAAAGAATCATAATCTGAATTCCCATTTATTTTACTATGACTAGGTGCATTGTTCTTCTATGAATTAGATTTTTTTTTGCAATTACAATATAAAATTTATCTCCTATAGTTATGTAGCTCATTTGGGGATTTATTTAAGAGACTTGTAATGTTCTTTCCATGATTTTTATGAAGTTGATTAAACACTTAATTTTTAACACCAAAAAAAATTCATGCTAATTAACATTAGTTCATAGTTATTTCCACTTTTTTTTTATAAATTTTATCACACAATTAAATTGTTTTGTTTGATACTAGGTAAGGACTATCATAAAATCTGTGAGTTCTTGTGAGATAGTATATCATAATATCATCCACCTCAAAAATATTTTTATCCTAACACTAAAAATTCAAGATCTCATCGTATCCATCAATGGGGCATGCTCAAAAAAATAAAAAATTATAGTTATATAGATGACAAAGGGTAGATAATACTCAAACCTAGAATTAAAATCATTTACTATTTTTAATGTTTATGTCCTAATTCACACTCAAATAAATTTAAATCCAAAACTTTGTGTAGGGTAATGTTATAGTCGATTTATAATTTTATCACTTTGTAGTACAATAACCCAAATCTAAATCTAGAGTTTAAACCATATTGATCATTTAATGTTTTAATGCATAGCCATGTAACATTTATTCATGGTAAATTACTGTTTTATTTAATTTATAAAATTATTTAGACATTATAAGTTGTGTTGTTTTATGATTACTCATCCTTTACCTCTAATTTTTATATGGGGAAAACTATTGTGTTAAAGTGTAATGTTTCATGAATAAACTTGATCATGAACCACTATTAATTTTTGAATGGATCAATTATGGATGCGATTGAAAATATCATTATTGCATATATTTAGTCATAGGGATTATGCTCCATACATTGTATGTGGGATTTCCATGTGGCACCCTCATGTGTTACTTCCAAAACCAACTAGTTTTTTCTTCTAGCCAACTTAAAAGTTGTTTTATGAAAAATGAATGAACTCAATGCTTAATTTGAAAGAATAAATGTTGCATTTACTTCCATTACCAATACATTTAAATTATTAAGAAAGATTCATCAAGTTTAATTTAGTTTAAAAAACCACCATGTTAAAATCATGTTATTATGAAATATGGGCCCTTGAAAGATTATTGTATTTATTTTAATATCATTACTAAATTACCTTCAGTAATGCTAAGCTTCAAATTCAGTCAAGTATGGGTATTCTTGGAATTGAAAAAATATAATAACCATGCATCATGATCTCAGGGCCTATGATAGAATGGTCAATATGTCATAGTAAGATAATATGATCTTGATCACATATTAAAATATTACTGACAACATTTCCCAAAAGTTGATAGCGCTAAATGGAGATTTATGCTACATCTACATTTTAACTATTTGATAGGTTAAACAACCATAGAATTTATTTATCAACTTGTACGTTGAGGTGGCTAACTATGTTATTAGTCTTTCTAATTGGGTGACATTATGTACCCTATTCTTAGGGTTTGATGCTACATGGCATCATTTCATACAATTGCATCTTTGCTCGAGCCCTCAACACAAACCACTACATTTATATGTGATTAAGTTCATGATTATGCTTGACATCTTCTCATTAGATCTCATGCTCATGGGGAGAAGTATGTTTAGGAATAGACTTCTCTTTACTTTACATTATAACATTGTGAATTCATGAGATGTGGCTCTTACTCGGGGTCACATATTTATGGATGAGGATTTTATATTGATATTCTAAGTTAAACCCACATGGTGGTGAACACTTTATTTTTAACCCCATAAAATGCCTTACTATAAAGTCCTTGGCAAAAATCTATGAGACTATGAAAATTTACCACATGGTAAAAGGTGAAGAGGTTGCACGCCTTATAATAAGAGATGCTAAAAGTTCCATCTACATGGTAGATTGTAATTATTTCAAAAGCTTGCAGGATACAAAAATAAGATGCTCTAGATAAAGGTCATGAAGTTGTTTCTCAATTTTTCGTTATCAAGTTCCAATCTTAAAAGGACTCAGAACCTTGTAGTCCTTGAGATCTACTTCTAATAACAACATGACTTCAGATTATCAAAATTCATGAAATTTTCACATGTGGTACAAAAGAGCCAAGGCAATTCCATGCCTTATAATTTTTTTAAAAATATGCATTGTGATGCAATAATAACATGTGGAAAGCTCCTTGAACCAATATTTACATGAGTAACCTGAATGACACATCCTCATGTTTCACACTAATAATCCCATGGGTATAAAATAAACCTTTTATATGTCTGTCAAGATTTTATTTACTATTACTGATAGACTTGGTAAAAATTCATTCTTGAACCCTTTTAACCATGTTTCAACAATTTATTTCCCTAGGAACAAACATATTAATAAGTGAGAATGTTGTGATTTTAGGCTCTAACGTTCTTATTTGTTCAGGAAAGAGTCTAAAACTATATTGTTCTTGCAATTCAGTGAACAAACTAGAAATACCATTCTTTTTACCATACCTCATGTACATTTTCTCAACAAATATGAAAATAAATTATTGAATAGTAGAATGGGGTATTTATAAAACTCTACATATTACCCTGATTTCAATACATGCAACAAGGAGTGAAATAATTAACTATAAAAAAAAATTAAACCTATTTTTTCTCTTCAACTACCATGATTACAACACTTTAAAAGTAAAAGTTACTATACTATCCGTAGTGAATTCTCAGAGATCAAAAAATATCTTCTTGTGAAACTTGTATCCAATCAGATTTTGGATGGAAAGTTGGGTGTTTATTTCTATGGATAATTATGCAAGTGATTTACTTCATAGTTGTGGTTTATATAGAAAACACATAATGTTCCCCATAATGGGTGCCAAAAAATTAGTGAAATATTTGGCACTTGTGATAAATAGGAGATTTCAAACTAGCAAGGAAGAAACTATTCTCTCCTGTATTAAAAGGGGAGGTTCCCTTTAATGAAAATGGGAAAAATAAACTAAACATATTTACAATATATAAATGTTAAATAGAGTATTGGGTTTTAATACTTCCAATCAAAAATAAAAATAAAAATAAAAGAAAATAAGATGAAGGCTCACAGATAAATGAGAAAATGCAAATTTCATCTAACACATGACAAGAAAGTGTTTTTGAAATGTAATATTCTTATTTGAGATTAACTCAAATATTGTTTGAATAGTGATATATGCATTAACATAAAAAAATACACATCTATAATTTGAAAAAAATGTTTTATCACTCCAAGATATTTGGATGTCATAGATTGATCAAAATCCCTCGGAGTAGGTGAGAGAAATATAAATAAAAAGTGATGTTTATTAACTAATTGATTAGTCTATTAGCTAAAAATTACAAAGGAGGTATATTATATAGTGAGATATTAGATTAGTAAAAATGTAACATCTAAACTCACAATTAGAAAACATATCAAGTGTACTTCCCCTAATGACCTTTAAAAACCTAAAAAATTTGATTCAAAACATGTAGGTAGATACAAAAGTGGGAAAAATATAAAACTAACACACAAAGCATAACTTAGGTGGGTATATGAGTTGGGTCCCAATGATGATGCCTGATGAGGTAAAAAAACATAATGAAATTCAAATAAATTAAATAAAAGAAGAAACACTTTAGGATAAAAATCCTCTCTAAAAATAGATCAAACAAGAGAAGAGGGATAAAATTCCCCACTAAAATCTACAAGTTTTTGAAACTATCTAGTATCTTACAGTGAAGTTCCTAGAGTAATTATGGATCATAAGTAGATGAAATTAAGACTATATCACCCTAGAATAGTGAATGTGTTCAACAAGTGATTGATGAATATTCAGTAGGGTACAATTCTAATGAAATAAATTGTTTTCCTCATTTAAAGTATCATGGATAATTACTCTATCCAATGATGGTGTAATGGGAATAGAGGCTGAAAAGGACTATGCAATAGATTTCCTGATATCTAATGTGTCCTTGATCAGTATACCTACACCCTATTATATTTTAAGTAGACCATATTTATATTGATTAGGAAATAACTCCTCAACATTAGGATGGTGATAAGGAGATGGTGTAGGTGTCACCCCATTACTATTGTAGTGATATGTAGAACAAGATTCGATAATAATAGATTTGTGCTCAAGCTAAAATTGTCATCAATTTGAAGTGAGTGAAAAAAAATAATTTGAAGGATAATCAAAAGCAAAGTGTGATGAGCTATATATCCATGTCTTATGATTAATGATTCCCACTACCATTATATTATCACTTTATATCTCTCTAACATACATTGAATCTAGAGTGACCTCAACTTGCATGCCTAGACCAGGGTGAGTGATCTACTAAAATGATAGGGTATTAGTTACAAATGAGGGAACACTTTGAAAATTATTAAAAGTTACACAACTAATGTCAATAGACCCTATTTAGATAACCTTATTATAAGTGTCATCACCCATGTATATAGAGGACATGCCATACGGCTCCAATGGACTGAACTCTATCTATGAAAAATCCATGTGATGTGAAGTAGAAGAGTCAATTACCCTTGTAGGAGTTAGTCATACAACTATAAATAGGGCCTTACCCTTTGATTTAATATTACTATTTTATTTTGCCTTTTATTTACAATGATCATATATATTAGAGGATTCATGGGTTGATGATCTATGATTAGTAGAATTGGGGACACTGATATTGTCGTTCTTAAAAATCTTAGTCAGTTTGACAATTTGCATATTTAAGAAATTTTTTTCATCATGCATTCTGGAGTAAATCTCATATTTGATACTATGTCTCTTAGGCTTAACATTGAAAGAAGAGGTCTCATTGTTTTATTTGTAGGTGGGAGGATTTGCATCCCTTTCTAGACCCCTTTTTTTTATTTCTTCTCTTTATTGTCTAAATACTTCAATTTCTATCAAAAAGTTCAAGAGATTTTGATGACTTCATTGTGCCAATTTTTATCAACTTATATTGCTCCTAAATCAGGTCAACAACAAAGATATATAAATAAGGCATCCTCCATGTAAACCTAAGATAAACTTTTATGGTTTGGAAAGATGAAATAAGTTGTTCTCCTTTCTTGTTAATTCCACAATATTTCAAATACAACCTCATAAGTCTAAACTTGGAGAAAAAATCTTGTAGGTTGTCAAAGTGATTTGGGCTCAATATAATGAGGTGATTCTTTAGCTCATGGCTTCTTATCAAATCATGCTTCCTAAACAACATTATTAGAGTGATCCACATATGAGTAGGTGTTTTGAAAAAATCTATGTGAACGAGTAGATTATGAGAAATTGAAAGACATAGTAGTCCACAAAATTTATCACCATAGTTGAACCATTTGATTTCCAAATCTACTATTAGAGGTTCAGTCTTAGTCCATTCATAATTTTATGGTTACCCTTAGATTGAAAAATGATTTCCATTCTAGATTTGTGTTTGTGATAACTAAAAGGTGTGACTAGACTTATTAGACTTGAATCCATAGCGTAGAAGAAAAAGATGTTACATAAAGTAAAGAATAAATAAATAAAAATAAATTCACAATACTATACATTACGCCCTTATAACTATCAAAGTGACCCCTTAGAGTTACATGTATAATTATGCTTGAATAGATGTCAGACACCACTGAGAATATGTATTGAGGAATTTGTCCGTAAGTATGAAGGCACTAGAGGGATGTCAGTTTCAATAAAAAATGTGTCTAAGAGTGTATAATAGTTAGTTTTAATGGAGATAAAATTATCTCAATAATCACTTCTAAAGATGATGACTCTCAAATTTGAGTTACTAACCAAAAGTTATAGCTATTTGAAAATATTATCTTGCACGAAACATTTGGTGACATTTTTGATTGATGCTCCTACATCAGACTCCTTGGCTCAAAATGTTTCAGGAGCTCCTATTCATGGTTTCCTTGGCAAATCCTTCTTTCATTGAAGATCTTCCTTTGATTGCTTTATTTATTCAATAATTCATATAGGTGTACATGCTCCTTTTCTCCACACCTAATATTATTTGTTGTTGCTTCTTTCCATACTATACCTAAGAACTAAATAAATTTATTAAAGAAATAAAATATTTCATTGTGACCTTAAAGCATTCTGCTTTATTTTCCATACTGTTCATATTCATAATGATCTCTAAAATGCTCATCTTTCACTATCTCCACACTATTCCTTCATATTTATTTCTATATTCTATATAATTTTTAACTTTATATTTATCTCCACCTGTTTGGGTCAGTAACTCTTTAAACTCAGGTTCTTTTACACATTCATGGCTACTAGTTTGTTCTTTATCAATTTTTACCTTGTCTAAATCTTCATATGATAGTTTGGTGGTCATATTTCATTCTAATGTAATTTTGTTCAAGAAACTAACCATCTCAATGATCTCCTCAAGATATTAAATGTTTATTATATAAGATAAACTATTAGTTAATCCATCAAATAGCTAATTCATGCATTCATTACATAAAAGATCTATTTTTAGAAATAAATTAGATTATTCATGTGTGGCAATGGTTACTTGCATCTCATCTTCTATAACTTCATTTTGTTCATCTTATTTTTATATGAGCTCAATCCTTGTCTCAGAAACTTCACTTTCAACATCAATAGCTTTATCTCCATCTTTTTTAACTATTGCACCTGATTGTTTTTCATCTTTGTTTTCAATTGTTAAGGCCCTACAATTACCCTTATCTCTATCATCAACTTTCATATCTTTAATCAAATAATTGAAGGAAATGTTATATTTAAAAATTTGAGGCTCATTTGACTCCTCAATATCTTCTTTGTACAAGACATCAATGAAGCTTATGAACCGGTCTTCTTTTCTTCTCTTATCTTCTCCTAGCATCGATCCTATTTTTGGTTTATAAATTCATACTTCTTATTGTTTTATCAATAATATATTATCCATTTTCAAGGAAACATTCAAATTTTACCTTGTCCTTCTTTTCATAAATGATTGCACTGGCCACTTCACTCTTTTTCTTTTCTTTATGCCAACATCTTGGCTTCCTATTATTTCCATGCTTTTTAGTAGGAACTGTAACATTCTTAATCTCTCCTTTATCTCATTCATTTCAACTTGGACCTCTATCTCTATCATATCTCTATATTTATTTTCATTATGGTTTCTTTTTTCTAGCAACCCTTCCATCTATCACTCTTTTATCTCTCTCATGCCTCACCTAAGTCTTTTTCACCTTAGTCTTTTGCCTATCTTGTCCAAATCTTCCTTCTTGAAATGTATCTTACATATTTCAATGAGATCTTTACCTTTATTCAATCCTTAAAAGGTTTATGACTGCTAAACCACATATAAATCTCTTTAGAATATCTTATAACAAACTTGTTATTGCTGCAAGCACAACCTTTTTTCTACAATCTCCATAAATTTGATCTACAACTTTAGACAATTTATCAATTTTCTTATAAAATATCTTAACTATTATACAATTTCAAAACTGATTCATTTCCAAAAGATAATTGGTTTCACATCTTCTCTCAACTTTATCTTTGTGTTTGATTCACTTCCTAACAATGGCTAAAAAAAATGCAATATGCAATAAATGTTTCCAGAATTCCTTTGATTAGTGTGTACTTTTATTTTATACCTCAAACATGTCCATCACATTCATTTAGTATCTTTTTGCTAACCTAAAACCTATAAAAATCAATAAGTTCTATTGTCTACAACTCTGCTTGCTATTTCTACATATCCTAATAACCCTTTTTTTAGAGAAGTTAATCTTGTACGAAAGTGTATAGATAAAATTCAAGAAACTAATGATTTATTTTCTTGTTTCTCTTATTCATAGTCAATTCAATATGTATGAAAATGTAACTATAGAGTAAAAAATACTCAAATATCTTAATATCTCTTAACTATCTAAACTTACACCACTCAATAGGAGTCAATGGCTTTTGTAAGTGATTAAAAGACTTTCAAACATTAGTGATGTTGGATTAGAGTCTGCCTGAATGCTATTCACCATCTATAACCTGATTGTGTTCACATTTAAACATTAAATATAAGCTAACTATAGTTGATAGACCTCTAAACTTGAGAGGGAACTTATCATTCTCCTACACTTCCAAACGATTTGATGGTTCCATCCACCCACTGCCTATGCATTGATTTCATTGACTCTACTTAATACCATGCATTTTATCCATGCAATTATAAATAGTTTCTCATTTTGATCATTATATGTAACTAACTATATTATTTAATATAATTTTATGCATTGATAACCCCTAATTATTTATTCCATGTTCCAAATAGTTGTACCTCCACCAAGCATTTGTTTCCCCTTTTGAAACATTTGTTAGCAAATTTTGTCCTGATTTAAACTCGACTATTCATTACACTATAGGTTGATATGACCTGTAAAGAGTTCATTTAGGTCTATTCAATTAAAATAATATTACAAACCAATCTCAAGTGATAATAAACCCTGCAAAACATTTAGGCACCTCCTAATATTGCATACCTCTATGACACATTTTCTACAAGGAATTATTCATGCACAAATATAATAACCTTTCGACCTATCACTAATTTGTTTCCCATAGAATAAAGTTTTTAATAATTTATTACAAGTATAAATACCATCTAGATATTAAAAGAATTCCTTCTCAAGGACACAAAAATCTCTATTCAAATCTTAATGCTATTTTAGAATATTATTGTGTGAACAAACATGTGATAGACAATTTGAGTATCTTTACGAGTTGGGATTAAAATAATATTTAATATATTTATAAACTTAAAATGTATTAAACATATCCCTCAAATTTACATTCTTCCATAATAATACATATTCAATCATGCTTTCATAACCATTAATTTGTCTAATAAACACAAACTAGAGAACCGAGTTTTACAATTCATACCAAACATTAAATCTTTTTATAAATTTATCTACCTTTCATAATGAAAAAATCTAACTCATATAATTACTTGTACATTCTTTTCCTTGACTATATGCAAGTTTTATGAAGCAACACTATGGACCTTTCATGACAGACTAAACTATTTCAAGAACAAGACCTTCGAAAACTCAACTTTCCTATTAAATCATCAAATCCCCTAAAGAATATGTGAAATACGATCTTAATTTATAAATAATCTATAAAATCATATTAATATAATTTTATTTTAAAATATTCATATATACATACATAGTCATATTGACTATCATAGTAAACACATAGTCAGACATGTAAAGACCTTCTTTTTCTCCCTAACTCCTTATTAATCCTTTCTCCTAAAACAAGGCTTGACCTTAAAACAAGTTTAATATATTTTTTTTAGACCCTATAGTTTTGGTATATATATTTTATCCTTCCAAAACAATGTGCAAGTATAATATTTTTAATGAATGTGCACCCAAAATTCTCTCCTCTTTTATCTTACCTTGTCTTTATCTATTTCTCCAATGTGAAAATTACTCCCTAAGATAGATTTATATGAATTTAAATATAATATTACACTTATTACGAGACCCCATGGTTCCCTTATAAACATAACAAAACCTTTACAAGTAAATTCAAATAATCAAACTCCTTAGCTAAGCGGAAAACCAATTTGGGACTTTTAAATAACACAAATGACTCCCATACTATCTTGTAGACTTCCTAATAGACTTTACTTATGTAAACATGACATTTTAATTATATATTAGGGTATATCATGGCTCCTTCTTACCTAAGCTTTACGTATAGAATCACTTTTTAAACATATATGTACAAAATTGACCTTTTTGACTGATGCTCCTACATCAATATTCTTCTATAACTTCTCTAAAATGTGAAAATGATGAGATATAGAATCTATACTGTATATAATGACATGGCTTAGGGTAATCCACTTGTAAAACCATTACTTCTAGGTTTCTAGTTTGTCACTTGTAAAATTACTATTTTGGTTGTTGATTAGCCAATTGTAAAACTATCAGGTATTATTTTGTGGTTTCTAGTTAGCCACTAGGAAAACCATTATTTTGGTTATTGGTCAACTATTTGTACAACCATCATGTGAGGTTTGTGATTATCCTCTAAAAATAACCAAGTCGTAAGTATAGGTGCAGATATGGGAGTTATTTTCTCCATGTTCACATTAAGGGGGTGTAGGATTGGATTAACAATGTTCACAATGGGGTGAATATTAAGGTATAATGTGTTTTGTGTTCACATTATTAACGTATTCAAATAAATATTATTGTTATAACAATATTATGCTAATTGTTAATAGGTTAGATTTACTAGTGTGTCAAATATATTGTTAATAAAAATATATTAATATTTAGTTTGTTGTTGGGTGTTTGGTTATATGAGATTTCCATGGAGATTTGAGCTCCCAAAATATAGGAAATATTAATCCTATATATTTTTACTCCCATATGAAATTATATATAATTGAATAGATATAGTGGGCAATACATTATTATTGTGTTTTATTATTTTCATTGTGTTCGGCTCTTTTCTTATGTAAACCTAAATCATAATCAACATGAACTTGGTTTATACAATTTTTTTTATTTTAAAATAATATCTTAGGTGTGAAATGATTATTTAATACATCTTGGAAACTAGTAATATGAGTTGAATAACTTGGATAAGAGTTTTCATAATATATCCATGGGACTAATACTTAAAATTTCATAAATCACAAAAGGGGATACAACCATTTATTATGTTTACATATCCATTTAAAGTGGTAACTAAGTTGAAGTTGTGACTATTACCATGGAAGAATTCATAATATGTATTTGATCCTGAAGGAACAATGGTTTTAAAAAATAAGTTGTGCCCCCAAAAGATATTGTAATTAATGTTGTGCCAAGTAGAGGGATAACAAGATTGAATATGAAATATTACCATTTAAAGATTCACCATTATTATGTATAGATTCATTTCCCTTAGATTGCTTACTAATTTCATCTCATGCAACTTATAAATATGCATCAAATAATTACTTATATGTATTTATATGATTAATTAATGCCTCATTATTAGTTTCAAAATTATCTTTTCTATTCAGATTTTCCCAAAAGCTATCACAACAAGATGAAACTCTAAAAGGCTAAAATTAATAATGCAAGCTAGGGTTTTATGTAAGAAAAAGAATTTGGGTTCATGAATCTCTTAACCCTTTTTGAAATAGGTTTAGTGGGAATATACTAATCAACTATGGAGTAAGAAATTTAATATTCAATCCATTTAAACTAATTCATAATTATAATATTGTTATAAATATGTTAAATTTGATAATATGCTCCATAAGACAAGTGTAATTACCAAAAATATTACGAGTGTTGATATAAAAATCATAAAAAGTACTTATATTATTAAATGATGTAAATGACAATCTAAAAATACAAATTATATATGAATACATATTAATATTCCACCCTGATTTTTCAAATTCAATAAAATATCTCTTTATCATCCCAAACACTACCATTGGAATATGGGTAGTGCCACTGATGCGTTTGTCCTAGTTTTGATGCTTATATATAACTCATGATACTCAATATTTTATAAAACAACAACATAATACTTTTATGTTTCACTTCTTCCCTATAATTTTCCAACTCATGTCACATGCACAAGTTCTAAGAGTTAGTATATTTATAAAAGAAAACCCTAGGTCATCTAGCTTGGCATGTCACTGTGAAAACATGTTTTAGTGGTCTCAAGTGAAGTCAATATGACATAAAAGTCTAATATACTAAAAATAACTACATGCATATCTATATCCTATGAAGATAGCCTCAAATGGAAGTAGTTCTTCCCAGAATGTGGGATTATATGTAAAAAAAATGTGAATATGTTATATTCAAGTGTATATAGTGATCTACTTTGTAACATAAAAAATAATGAGCATGAGATACTCTTTAAATGTTTTAGACTTGTAAGAATATTGATCCTAAAATGATTTTTAAATAAGTAATATTATATAAATATATCTCACTTGTAGAATTGATTATCAGTAGTGTAGTGTGAAATTCAATGGTGATTTCTAGATATTTCTTGGATTTATAATGAATCAATTTTGATTTACATTTATAGCAAAAAAATTGAAATAATATTAGGAAAGGATAAAATAATACCATAAGTTAACCCATAATTTTTGAAATGTTTGAAATTTGATCATTTATAAGGCATGGACACTAGTATCATAGACAATTATAGATCCTCAACAAATGTATATCTTGTAGGACAATGACACAGTCACCATTGTCCTACAAGACAAAAAGTTGTTGAAGATCTATAATTATTTGAGTAAGATATAAATTAGGTTTTATCTATATTATATAATAAATGTGATCTAGGTCATCAAAATATTAGGGTTGGACTATAGGATAAGTAGTTAGGCATTGTGAGATGGAAAACGCGTTCTTTGTGATAGTGAAAGGCCATGAACTGGAAGGTTGATCCATGATTGGCATTTTTCAAGTGTCTAAGACTATAATATAATATCATGTAAAATCAGTTTTGTATATCTACATCTTGTCGTAGTTATTATCTTGTAATTTTTTAATAATTATAATTTTTAATTAATATTTAAAGTGAAATGCCTTTAAAAACATATGGTTGATTATTTTCCTCCTATGAAAAATGAATAACTTTTATAATGTATATATAATTGTATAGTTTGTCCCTATATACATTTTTTCATAATTCCATAGGCAAATCTTAAAATACATTAAAAAAATTAGTTATAACATTATGGTATGTTAAGACATGATCTTAATAAATAAACAATAAATATATAAGCCTATATTAAGGTAGAATAAAATATATTTATAGAATGTAGAAGCTTAAATCTAGATGTTTATGACATTTTCATGAAATGTCATTGGGAAATTTGTGACGGTTTTCATGGTGGAAGGTCAATTTTTTTATAATCACTTTTTAAAAAGTTTTACGTTATCTATTTGTACGTCCAAACTTTAGGCTTAAACATTGATGCCAATTTTAATCTTGTTAACTATTTTTTTTGGTTCAAACTTTTGTAACATGTGCATATTATTATTTGTGAATCCTACAATACATATATGCTATAACACACATGTTATAATGTAAACACATATATTAAAATATATACATAATAAAAATACAATATTTGACATAACATAAATATATAGAATATATTATATAACATACATCCATCTATTACTTTATTTGTTAGCCATGATACGGTGCATTCAACCATTTTACTATAATGAGGAGATGATTTAGAAAAAAGAACAAAATAAGTGATTTCATTTCAACATCGTTTCTACGACCATGTAACTAAACATGGCCACATTAGACAATTAGATGTGAAATAAGCATCCTTACTATAAATAAAAGCATGCCATAAAGGGTATAAAAGGTGAATATCTAAGGTAAAATAATAGATAAAATAAACTCCAATGCCATCACCAAAGTTTGAAACAAAAGACCTCTTTCTATTCAAATCTCCTCCCAATGCACATTACCTTCATGCACAAGCAAAAGAAAATGCCAATCTTCCTCAGGCCAAAACTGATGAAGGTGATAGGAAGGCTACAAAGGGTGATTACATAGACTAGAGAAATATATCAAAGCAAAAAAAGTATAATTCTACCAAAGGATATCTCTTTCCCATGCCACTTCTGCTACATCTGGTGACATCACAAAATAAATGCTCAGAACAACATATTAAAATGACCATAACTTTATTAATACTCATCATAATTTAAAACCACAAATTGTTCTGGAAAGCTTGCAATGAGGAGCTCATAACAAAGAAATTGTTTCTTAAAATTATTTTGGATTATAAATTATATGGTCAAAACGTATCACATTTTTCTAAAAAAATAGTTTTGCCCAATTTTTTTTAATTTTTATTAAAGCAAACAAAGCTAGATGAGAGGGAAAAATATGATTAACTCAGTAATGACTCCTAAGTACTAAGCTTTAAAATAGATATTCAACCTACTTGTCCTAGAAGCATAATAAATTTTGAAGTAAATGCTATAAGATGAGCAAAAAATCATATGAGAAAAAAAAACATTTAGGCAATTAGAGTCAAGTAAAACTAGATCAAAATTGATAAGAAAGCTATAGATGAACACTCATATCTACAAAACTAAGCTTGAATACCACAATCCCAACATATACAAATGTGAATCTTCAAAATACAAATAGAGATTTTAATGACTACAAACTATATAAAAAAAATGCTGAGTAATGACTATTGGAGGGAGGCTCTGATACCATGTCAAAGTTATGAAAACTCTTAGCTAAGATCTCTTCAATTGATCATTACACCAACCATTGATGTTAATGTATTGCATAATAGGAAACCAATTGAACACAAGATTAGTTGTTAACAAAAATCATATATGCAAAGCAATACATAAAAGCACGAATATTAAAAAGTAAAACTCTTACTTATATAGGCAAGACAAAGCAATAACAAGGCTAAACTAGCCAATGTTGAACTAAACCTCAAATAGTGCTAGATAGTGCTCCTAGAAAACATGAGTAAAACATACTCTAACAAAAAAGAAATAAAATAAAAAATATTAAAAAGGAAAAACTATGGAATAAAATAAAATACAAAATGAAGGAAAAAGGTACAACTTTAAAAATAATCTAATACTCATACAAAGAATAAAAGAATGTAGAGATGTGTAGCATAGGTAGAAGAAAAAGGAGAAGGCAAAGGCAGCATGACATTGGAGGAAAATACAATGAATGGAGCAAAAGGAAGTGTTATCATATACCAAGAGCAAGTTTCTTGAGAGGTAGGCGTTAATCTTATGAAGTCTAAAATTGTTTTGTGTTTATAATTTTGTCAAGAATGGTGAATAGTGAACATACTTAGCTCCATTTGATTTTCTAGAATCTATGCCATAATTTATACCATCATTGTGGAAGCATTACTAAGAATTAATTGTATATATTATACTAAAAAAATGGTGACCTATGTATATACAATGATTTGATATATTATTGATCAATATAACACAGATGAACAATAAACCATACATTTGCATAATGACTTATAGGTATTAATTATATAGTGATTAGCTGATGATATTCATAATGATAGAATGTATGTATTTAAATAAGTGATTATGGTATATGGGCATCATATGCTCTTCATCAAAATAATGATCTGCATTCAATAATGAACTATATATAAAAATAAATAATGATGAGTATATAACACTTTAAATAGAGCCGTATGTCTTTGACTCCTAAAACCCAATGATTTATTTATATGTACCAACTGAGTATACTAAATATATATATATATATATTTCATTTTATATTATAATAAAAAATTAGTAATAAAAATATGTATATGTTTTATGGTGAACTATGTATATATCCTATTTAAATGAATGGTGCCTAGGAACTCAAAATTATGGAAAAGAGTTTAGGTGTAGCTATGTATAAATATACTTGTCATGTAAGATGTAGTGACTTAATATGTATTGTAAACTATATATATACATATAAAAATAATAATACATAAGTAGATAATTATATCTAAATGAGGTGTTACATATATCTATTTTGTTATTTTTTATTTAACTAGAAATTATATTTACTATACAATAAAAATTTGGTAAAATCTCAGCAAATATTAATAATCCATCTCTACTAGGCATGTTTAACAATCTAAATGCAAGATCCACGTATTTTAGTACATATCTAGAATTTGAAAAAATACAAATACTCCAGCTTTACATAGAATTACTTACCCTTTCTTCTAATGATGCCCACTTCTGCATAGAGGTTTGATAGAAATAAAGCGAAGGATGATTTTACTAGTCTATATAACTAATATGATATTATATCAATATTTGTATCATTTAACACACACACACACACACACACACACACACACACACACACACACACACACACACACACACACACACACACACACACACACACACACAGAGAGGCAATATTTTATATAGTGGTTGTATAAAGTAGGGTGAACAACATATTATATAATCTATAGTCAATACTAAGTAAAATCAAACTTTGAATAATGATGTGTTATATTATAAAACATAGTTATATTACTAGTATAACTATCATGATACTATAACTTTATAATGGATAATGATGTTATTAAATTAATGATCAGAAAAATATACTAATTAAGGTATAACATATAATGTATTAAAGTATCATTATCAAATACACTATTACTTTTATGTTTTAAGATGATCTTCATAATGTGGTATTAAATTAAATGAATGATATGATGATATTATTGAATAAGATCTATCCTTTATATGTGTATGATTAAGGAATACATAGTTATATACATTTTGAATATATCAAGATGAAAATCTACTAGTTAGGGATAAAAACTATGAAGTATTACTTTGTTGAATCCCTTATCTTATAAAATATTGTCAATGTGATTTATGAAAAAAAAAAGTTATAATATCCCTTTTCTTTACTACTTGTTACTTTTCTACTGAGTCATGATTTTAGTTTTCTTAAAGAAAGTTTACCTAAACTTACAATTGTAACATCGTTGCAAAATTCAATTGAATGTACTTTCTTTCAATTTCTTCACCTCGAATTGGCCAATCTTATTAATTCTTGATTGTTATATTTATAAATATAAAATAGAAAGCATAAACATAATTTTACATGAAACTAAAATTCAACAAGACAGCATCAAGAAACAAATAAAATACTTCCAATAAGGGATGGAAACTTCATATCTAGCATTCTCCTTAGCTGCGTCACAACATCCCTTTCAATTGCATACAACAACCGTGTCGTCATAGCGATGGGCACATTGGAAAAGGAATTTTCCCTGTTTTAAACAAGAAAAACAATCAGATTAGGTGCCTTACACTTTCAGTCCAATTGTATATTAAAAGAAATTATATTTAAAAAAAAAATCATATG
The DNA here is from genome assembly GCA_037957365.1 of Torreya grandis. Lineage (NCBI taxonomy): Eukaryota > Viridiplantae > Streptophyta > Pinopsida > Cupressales > Taxaceae > Torreya > Torreya grandis. The sequence goes on from JARHVA010006213.1 coordinate 60,093, forward strand.
AGGGGCCTACTATTGGTGGAATAAGAAAAAAATTAGATGAGGGGTTTATGATTGCTAAAATAAATAAAAATACCAATTGAAAATATTAGTATTTTTTGGTTCAATATCTAGTAATTAATATAATGTATTAAAGTCAGAACAAATGATGTGTCAGAAAAACATGCGCATAGGATTTTTATTTTTTTTCAAATTAATTGTTTTACATTATATTAATATAAAAAGTAACATAAATGACACTTATTCTACTAGAGGTGGTAGATATTAACTTGTTTAACTGGTCCTAATTTTATTATTTCGTTACTAATCACTTTTGTAAGATATCATAATTTTAGATTAAATATAATTCACCTAGAAAAAAAGAATCATATGAGGGGCTTATTATTGATGGAATAATAAAAAACTTAGATGAGGGGTCTATGACTGCTGAAATAAATAAAAATACCAATTAGAAAGATTAGTATTTTTTTGCTCAATGTCTAGTAATTAATATAAGGTGTTAACATCAAAACAAATGAACAAATAATGTATCAGAAAAAGATGTGCGTATGATTTTTATTTGTATTTTTTTAAATTAATTTTTTTACTTAATATTAATATAAAAAGTGACATAAATGACACTTATTCTATTAGAGGTAGCAGATATTCACTTGTTTAGCTGGTCTTAATTTTATTATTTCATTACTAATCACTTTTCTATGAAATCATAATTTTAGCTTTAACCTAGAGTTAATTAAAATTATTAATTTTGTATTATTATATATGAGTAACAATTTAATAAAAACCATAAAGATAATTTTAATTCAATACTTTATTTATATATATATATATATATATAACTTTGAATAACATATTTTCTAAAATCATTTAAGATTATTTTTCAATGGCCTCTAAAACATAAATCTATAACCTCTCCTTTAACATGTATTTACTTATTTTATTAATTTAAAAGGAATTATTTGAGACCAAAGGAGTTTAAAATTTCCCACGTGGACTAGTTATAGTTGGAGTATTTTGGAATATAATTTCATTTACTTCAATATCAATGATCAAAGTTATGTTTTACTTCAAAGGAAATTAAGGTAAAACATTTTAACTGTTATAAATGTTGAAATTTTTGATGTAGACTTTGAAACCTTTGATTTTTTATTGTTAATTGTAAAAATTTGAATATTTTCTATTAAAATGAATATTTTTTTATTTTTCAACAATTACTTAAAATAGTTGGTTGCATGAAATTTACAGTGGATCGAATTATACAATAAAAGTGAAATCATATCAAGACATGTTCACAGATTTAAAAACTTGATCTCTTTCTATTAAATATGACAACTTATCACTTCTCCAAATTTTAAAAGACTATTATTAAATATTTTACAAATAGTATCGATAATAATAAATTAATTAATATAATCAACTTTGATAAATATACTAGAAAATACATCAGAAAATATTATCAATTAGCATTAAATCACATGGCATCTAAAAAAATATAAAAATATGAAATTTTATTTTCGTTTCCTTAATGATTTTTAATCCTAATTTTAAGATAAAAATTGACATAAATAACATTTAATTTATTCTTTGTGATAGATATTAGCTTATACAACTGATCTTAATTTATTTTACATCACTAGTTATTCATTTTTTTAAGTCATAATTTTAGTTTTCATAAAAAAAACTTTACCGAAGCTTACAATTGTAACAGCGTTTCAAATTTCAATTGAATGCACCTTGTTGCAAGCTCTTCACCTTGAATTAGCCAACATTATAAATTTTTATTGTCATATTAAATAAAATAGACAAAAAAAAATCATAAAGATAATTTTACTTCAAAATAAAATTCAACGAAACACCATCAAGAAACAAACAAGGACCTGAAATAATGGATGGCAACTTCATATCCATCACTCTCTTTAACGCCGTTACGTCATCCCTTTCAATTTCGTCCCACAACCGTCTTCTCATAGCGGTGGGCGTATTAGAAAAGGAATAATCTCCGTTTGAGTCGAGGTTAAAATAAGATGGGAGACCTGACAGTTGAAGTTAAATTGTATATTGAAAGAGACTATACAAAATAATAAAACAAAAGAGAATATGTGGGAGGATATGATTTGAACGAGTCAATAAAAGAAATTATATAGAGAAAAAAGTGCGAATTTGAAGATGAAAATTGACATAAATGACACATAATTTATTATTTGTGATAGATATTAGTTTGTATAATTGATTTTAATTTATTTTACATTATTACTTATTAATTTTTTTAAGTTATAAATTTAATTTTCCTAGAAAAACTTTATTGAAGCTTATAATTGTAACAGCGTTTCAAATTTCAATTAAATGCACCTTGCTGCGAGCTCTTCACCTTGAATTAGCCAATATTATAATTGTTTATTGTCATATTAAATAAAATAGAAAAAAAAATCATAAAGATAATTTTACTTCAAAATAAAATTCAACAAAACACAACCAAGAAACAAACAAGGACCTGAAATAATGGATGGCAACTTCATATCTATCAATCTCTTTAACGGCGTTACGTCATCCCTTTCAATTTCGTCCCACAACCGTCTTCTCATAGCGGTGGGCGTTTTAGAAAAGGAATAATCTCCGTTTGAGTGGAGGTAAAAATCAGATGGGAGACCTGACAGTTGAAATTCAATTGTATATTGAAAGAGACTATACAAAATAATAAAACAAAAGAGAATATGTGGGAGGATATGATTTGAATGAGTCAATAAAAGAAATTATAGAGAAAAAAGAAGCACGAATACATTACAGGATTACCCCAAAAAAAGCGAATACATTACAGGATAAAATAAAAGAGAATACTTGGGGGATATAATCTGAATGAGTCAACAAAAGAAATCATAGAGCATTAAAAATAAAAGAGAATATATTAGAGGATATAATTTGGGGTTTTTAAAAATTATTCTAAAATAAATTGAGTAATTTGAAATATAGTTAAAGTGCTTTGAAAGCTGAATAATTTATTTAAAGACTTTACCACTTTTGATAATTATATGTGAGTCACTTTGGGTTTTTTCATTCTTAGAATCTATAATAATAATAATAATAATAATAATAATAATAATAATAATAATAATAATAATAATAATAATAATAATAATAATAATAATTTTTTTAGGGATTTTAAAAATTATTTTCAAATAAATTGAGTAATTTAAAACATAGTTAAAGTGACTTGAAAGCTGAATGATTTATTTAAAGACTTCGTCACTTTTGATAATTATATGTGAGTCACTTTAGGTTTCTTCATTCTTAGAATCCATGTTAAGAGAAATTATATGTGAGTCACTTTAGGTTTCTTCATTCTTAGAATCCATGTTAAAAGAAATTATAAAACTAAAAAAACTAATAATATTTGAAAGGATATAATTTGAGCAGGTCTAAAAATTACTCTTAAATAAATTGATTAATTTGGAACATAGTTGCAATGCATTGAAAGGTAAAGAATTTGTTTAGAGTAAGTTTTTAGTGTGCTTTTCACAATTATGTGTGGGTCGCTTTTTTTAATAATAATAATAATAATAATAATAATAATAATAATAATAATAATAATAATAATAATAATAATAATAATAAATGTTTGATAAAAAGAGGTGGGTGGTATGCAAATACATTTTACAAAAATTATAAGAAGTATCAAATTAAAATTAGTACTAGAACAAAAATAGAGTTGCAATCTTAGGCTTAAAATAACATCAATTCAAAGTTATTCTATATGTCCACCCTCAATAAAAAAAAATTGACGGTGAAGGTCCCAATAACTAACTCTTTTTAAAATTGTTATCTCTTAGAAACCTATGGATTCTATACCTTAATTGGGCTATGAATTCTAATATTCTATTATGTTATCATATTGTATACTTTTATTGATATGAAAGTTATATAAAATAGTACAAATATCTTAAATACACATATATAAAGTTTTTGAGAGATATTAATCTCAAGACTCTTATCTTAGATTTCTCACTTACTACAATTATTTATAACTTTATTACCTTCACAAAATTTTCATTAGACATTAAAAAATCATGTTAATATAACCAAAACATTGCATCAAGCTCAAAATAATATGTTTTTTAAAAAGAGGGGCTCCCAAATCCATTGTATGACCAAGATATCAAAATATTTAGATTGAATATTAAAGAAAAAAATCAAAATTTTCTAAATAATGGTCAAAGAGATGTCAAATTGAAGGTTAAAATTAAAACTAAACACACTCACTACATTATAGTACACCATCAACAACTAGATGCCATCAAAAAATACCTCTCACATTTATAAATAAATAAATAAATGTGTGTGTATATGTGTGTGTCGGGGGGACATCAGGGAAGGGGTGTGAAATTATACAATGGAATTAAAACCATTTCCATCATTTATTTTACCAATATTTAGGGTTTTATTCTTAATATTTACCACAATTACCCATACCTATTCTAAATAAACTTAGGCTAGAGTAAAGGAGACCCCTGATGATGCATGTTTCAAACCACTGACTACAAGCTGGAAAGAACTTAGAAAATTTTGATTGATTTACTTTCCATACCAATACAGAGTAATCATATTAATATTATATTTTAAATCCATGTGGGAAAATAGAATTTTAAATTGAAAGGAAATAAGTATATTTTTAAAAACCCAAATTTTAACATAAGATTTGATTCTGAAAAAAATTGAAGCAATACATAAGTGCAAACTAAACAAATGACTAATACTAGCTCAAATATCTTAAATATATCTATTTCAAAGACTAGTAAAAAATGATTTTTCTTATGTGATAATGGGTCATGACCATAATGGTTATGGTAGCATAATAATATTTAGGGAAGGGTTTGATAGTGTCTTCATTCATGCAATGACTATTACTTCAATAGGTAACTACATAGTTTTGTTCTATGAACTTTGGGTGGTGAGTTTATAGAATGTAACTACCTTCATAAGCAATGGGACTCTTTGTTGCTTTTTCATCTAATTTTTATTTTGAACTCCATGATTTTGATGATTTAGTAAAAAATTATGTTTGCAAAGCTAAGTCCAAACATCCCAAGTCCCATCTTCTGAAAAAGCTAAATATGGTTCCAAATGTTGTCTTGAACGATGAAACCCCAAGAAGAGGTCTCTACTAAATTATTAAATAACCATGTTTATGAATTTAAAAATCCTTTGTATAATATCTAAAACTATTGATGAATATATTGATTCTCCACCCTTGATCTTCAGCTAATGTCAATAGTCATAATTAATCTTATAAATCTATAAATTGAGTGGCATCTCCTTATTTAACTAAGATTATTTGTGTCAAAAAAGTGTCACTTAAATATTCATAAAAATATTCAATCATCATCTATCATCCAAATATAAATTGTGTAAGTCGAGGTCCTGCCAGATTTTCTATGCACCATTATGACCACATGTTGAGCACATCAGGAATTTGTAAAGAGAATTGCAATAAGGTATAAAAATTATGTATGGTTTATTATTAAAATTATATTACTTATAGTGTTTCTCAATTCAAGGACACATGCTTAAGTTAGTGTTAGTATTTTAATTTAAGTTTTGATTTTTAATAAAAAAGCTAAGCTTTGGTTGATGATCTTTAAAATATTAAATAATTCAATACATGTTTGTGCGAGAAATAGTAATGGTAAATTATTATGAGTTGTCAAATCATTAAAAGTCATATATTTTTTATAAGGTATGATTTCCATGTACCATTAGTAAAATAAATAATTTTTTTTTAATGAAAGCATCAGTCAAATTGATTTTAGAGGCACAAATTGATATCAATAGAAATATGTTATTCTATAGGTAACATACATCAAGAGGAGCAGTATAATGGGATTCATAAATTTGGTATTTTTATAAATTTAGTTATATAAAATAATTTTTTATTTTTTTCAAGTAATTTAAAATGTTACTATCATTCTAAGTATGTTGTTTATAAAGGTCATAATGAGCCACCAAATTATATGTCTCTGTTTTTGAGTGTTTCTTCCTAATGTAACAATTTTAATTCACTAGTAGGGCCTTCCTTGTGTATCTATAGTCAATGATATGTTCCCCTATGTATAGCCTTCCTAACATTAAATCATGGTATTCAATAGTGGAATGCTTACTTCAGGGCAAAAAAATTATGCATCAATCCCTCCTATCAATGATGCAACAATCATACATATATTTAATTTCATGACTTCCATTCCTACCTATGAATTCATTTTCCAAAATTAAATTGAAATATATTCTCTAAAATATTATATTATCTCTATCTTCTAATTTTAACCTCCTCACCTTAAACACTTACAAATCAATTCGTGATTTTAATTTTTAACATGCGAAGATTTTAGCATCTACTAAATTAAATTCAATGGTACCTTCATTATTTGTGCATCCCACAACCTCATCCGCATCATCTTCTGAGATCAATGAATATTCTTATCATGGATCTTCCTAAAATATGAAACCTACCATCCATCTCTCACCAAACTTAAAATAACATCTTTTACCCTTCACCTAGCACATCACATATCATCCCCACATCTTATGGGTTCCAATTACATCTCCTTAATAAATACCCTTTCTACTTGGGATCCTTAAAAACTATTACCTTTTCCTTCATTCTAATATACTTTTTCTTCTTTCCTTCCATTTAGTTAAGATATTAGATATTTTTAAAAGTTATCTTAGACATAGAAAACATTTTGTAAACACATCATTTCTACCACCCGAGTGTCACAACTATTTAATGTCATCGTTATCCTTTATTCTTTGTAATAGCCCTGATTTATTATATAACTAAAAGATCATTAATTCAATTAATTTTATCATCTTGATTCATCCTTAATCATGTTATCACATTACATCATAACCTTAGTTCAGTCAATCACATCTTTGATCAGTTCATCACCATTTAAAATTACCATTGTTCAATTAATCAATTGATTCCTTTTATGAAATAAATAATTGATCTAATTCATAATTTATAAATCATAAAAATTGATGTATTATATAAAAACCACTTGGGGGTGAACCATATGATCTCGTTAGTGATTGTTCTATAATTACAGATGATGACTCTCCTAAAAATAAGACAAAGACATTTTATATCCTATTTAATTATCTTATTGACTTTGATATTTTTCATGACATAGTTATTCTCATTATCTACCTAGAACTTAAATATATTGGCATCATAGACTAGGAACAGTAAGAGCATTTTCCATTTGATGTCTGCAACAATGATGTGTCTATTACTAAATTCATGGGACTTAAGGATGGTTTTCAATGTACTTATCATGAATGAGGATTTGAAAGAAATATTTATTTAGATACTTAATTTATGGAGCAATAAAATTTCATTAATCAAAAAATATAAAAAAATTCCATGTGCCCTAGAGAAAACTTCTCTTATATGATATCATAAAATTAAGAAAATAAAAATAAAAACATGTTAATTAGTGGAAACCTACCTATGGTAGCAAAGGATTGAGAACTTGACACTCCCCATGAGTGGGCATAACATCATAATAGCACTATGATCATCAAGATTAGAGTAGATTGTAGTCTATCCAAATATGAAGCACATGAGAAAATCGTAGAGGTATTTTCAAACTTGTACATTCACATGGCCACTACTTGAAATTAATAACTTGGATTCATCATTTGCGATGAATAAGATGAGACCATCAAGACATAAAGAGGTGAATAATTACATATTCCTCCTACAAGAATAAGAAATAAATAGATTATCCTACTAGTGATATTTATACTATAAAAATAAGACACAATTGGTTGTAGTGCTTTAATGATGTTTTTAGTTTCTCAGATGTAGGTGAAATGAGTTTTGATTTGTTAAAATGTAGAACCTAAATACAAAATGCAATGTTTTTCATCCATAATTGTATGTTGTCTTTCTAATAAATTCTAATATTAGGCCATTTCACTTAAGTGAGTCATTGTCAATGAAATTATTATATAATTGGTGTAGCATTTCATAAGTTGATTTCATAGTGAATATTTTGCTTATTCCAACACCACCAATTAAAAATAAGCAAATTGGTTTCAATAGATCTTTTCATTTTATGAATATTATATAATTTACAATCATATGTTATACTTTATTCAAGGATTTTACTCTTTTCTAATAGTCATAGTTAGTAGATACAAATGGAAAATTGCCTATTTCAAAATATTCTAGATTATATCTTTTTAATCTAAGTCTCTGAATAAATGTATATATCATGTATTTCAAATCATATTTTTCATTGGAAGAAATATTTTTTTCATGTTTTATGTTGACAATGTCAACGTTACCATCATCAAATTCAGTATTATCAATAACCCCTTCTGTGTCATCCCAAACAAATTTTATGGCATGAGTAAATTTGGTTTCATTTTTTCATCTATCTTTTTTATGCAATGCATATGCAAAAATCTATGTATCCAAACCATGTTGTAATTGTTTTTAATTTTCTATAAAAGGGATATATAATAGTAGTTAATCCATGCAATGATTTTCAGGTCAATATGATTATTGTACTTGACATACTAAATAAAATGTGGCTTATTTGTAGTATTTATTTTCCCTTTTTTGGTATTCAAAGACAAATTCAGCCTTGAGGCAAATTCTCACTAATGCTGATGGTCATTGAACATACTAATCTATTAAAGATTTACCTATTACATCTTCTGATTCAGTAGCTTCATGTATCAAAAGTGTTGAAGGTTTTATAATGAATGTGCATTCATCTAATGGACTTGTTTCTATGAATATGTATCTTCTATAACAACTATTAAATGATAATGAAAAATGTTATGTGAATAGCTTGTTGAGCAGACATTTTTTGTCCATTAAGTAACATGTTTCCAATATTGTGTATTATTTGAATGGTATATATTTTTATTTCTCAGTGTTATTTATAGATTCATTGAATTATTTTTTCAATGACACTTTGAGTTTTGTAATATAGGATGTGTAATAAGATGTTGTATCAAAAACTAAGCTAAAACTAGGCATCTATATATTTTTTCCATAAATGCATCTTTCTTTTACAAAATATATTTTTTCCTTGAATGCCATGGCTTCCATTAAATTAAAATGATTTATTTTTAAGAACATTTTGTATTACTTGTGTAAATTTGCATTCAATAATTTATAATTATGCTATAAACATATTAAATGTTATAGAATGATCTTAATGATTATTCTACAAATTATTGAAAATATGTATTGATTTTATGATAACCAAGTCATTTTTTTTAAACATGGTTCAAGGATGATTAATTTTCATATTGGAGAAACATGGAATTTGTAGCATAAGTGTGCCATTTTATTACAACATGTAGTATGGTTGTTCATGTAATATGGATATGTTCAAATCAAGTACATTTACATCACAAGTTATATATTTATTGGCAAATCTTATAATCTCAAAAAAAAAATGTCATTTCTATAAATTGGCATAGATTTGATCCATAGCATAAAATGTGTATGTTAACCTCTTCAATTTTGGAATTTTATAACAAAAAAATAATATTGAAAGTATCCAAAGAAAAATTTATGTTTGTATATCATTTAAAAAATTATAATTACCTTAATTCTATGTGTGTGGTATCGTGTACATGTGATAGGATATTATACAATAAAGTTACTGTGGTCAATCTTATCAAATGTGTCATCTTTTTTTTTTTCATGTCGACTATGTATGTTAGATGATGCATTTTTAAGCGATAGACACATGTGTTCAACACTAGAGAATGTAACAAAAAATGTCAATGGACCTAATTAGTCTATTGTCACAAATGTGTTTTTTGTAGTTGTTGTAAATAATCTGGTGATATACATAATCTTTTGAAATCAATATAACTAATATCAAATTTTAATATTTTTTCAAAGTTTGTTTTGTATTTTACATCTTTTACTAAAATATTCATTCCCTTTAGTTTAAATTTTCTAATTCTCACCCACATCATTGTATCCACTTACTCAATTATAATTTTGATTATCTTGATAAATAGATTTGTAATATGATATTAAAATGCATGATATTTACACTACAATTCCTATTGAATAGTTGTCATGTATTAAAGTAAACTTATAATGCTTTCATTATGTGGGTCACCATAAAAAAGTGTTGGGAAGTTCGTAACCTCTACATACTTATCTTTTAATATTCTAACTAGTTGTTGGTATTATACTAGTGCAACATACATCATTTTATATTAAAAGTCATGAATACATCTTGATTCGATAAACCCATGTACCATAGTCAAAGTGGTGATGCATATTTGATCTTCATCCCTTATTTTAATGAGTATGGAATAATTTGGAATTATTCATTGAAGTGGAGATAATAATTTTTCCTTGTGAATAACCAAATACATATTTATCTATTTATTCATCTAGTTAGCCAATATATACAAATGTTGTTTCCCTATAAACCAGTTTCATTTGTAGAAGATTTATGCAATGTAGATAGCTATATTTTACAAAAACATGTTTATTTATCATGAATTCCATGCAATTTAAATATTTCATAAGGATCTAATTTTAGTTCATATAATTTAATTACAATTTCATTACCAAAATGTGAATAATTTAAGAAATGGTTAATGATACAATTTATTTACTCTAAGGGTGTATATTGGAAATGTAATAGTACATGAAACATGTCAAAGAGGAAAAAACCAATATTGAACTTAAATAATTTGTCTCAAAATATATGACATTCAATACGAGCATCATCAATGTTATTGTATTGTTTCCTTATTCACTATTCAAAGTCTTCTACGATTATAATAATTTTTTATTTTTTATTCATTCTATCTACCATAATTATTTAAAGTAAAATACATTACTTTTAGGTAAAAATCAACTAGAACAAATAGTAAAATATGAACCTTAACTTTACTGACTAGAAATACTATTTTTTGGTCTAACGAACTATTCTAAATTCTTCTATATAGGTAAAAAAACAATAGTAACTAAAAATCTATTAAAAACAAATGATCTATATTTTATTGACAAAAAGGGAGACTAATTAAATAATGAATAATGTCAAAAGACTTTGGTTGTGTGTTTTTTAAATAACCAAATACATCTACACTATGAACATGGAAAAAAACTATATCTCTTGATAGAGCCACTATCCATATAACTTGATGGCGATATAATGAGAAGGACTATGATAAAAAGTAAAAATTAATTCCTAGCCACTTATTAGGATGAAATAATTTTAAAAAAATTACATTGAGAATAAAGAGTGGGTGAATCATTAAGACATGAATGTTAGATACAATTATGATGAATTAAATTCATTAAATGAGATAATTAATGAAAATAACATGTATATTTAACTGATTTGTGATATGATAAAAGGGAATAAGGCATGTTGAATAAAATATTATTGATAGTGGTTTTAGATATAAGAAATAAGTAGGATCTTTACACATCACCATGTAATAAATACAACGCTCAAATATCCACTTTAGTAAAACTATTTTGGAAGTGACCATGCAATAGTTTGCATATTTTATTTATATATCACTTTAAAATAGTATAAAAATAAATGAAATATTTATAAATAACACTCCAAAAATATGCTAATATTTATGTATCAAACCATAGAAAAAAAAATCATAATATCAATGTAATATGTATCTCAAATTGGTTGGTTCCCTTATTAAAAAACACACTAATTAAAAATTGATTCATATACATAGATATATTGAAAATAAGAAAAGATAACATTGCTTATGAGTAAAATTTATTCACCAAATAATAATAAAAATGCAATTAGTCTAATACAATCAATAAATTTTATTCTTTTAATGATAGTCAATGCATGTATACGGGCAAAGAAAAATACCAACTCATTCGCTAAAAAGGAATTCATATTTCTTATGTAATATGCCCTATGCCATGCACAAAAAAGGAAATTTATATTTAAAAAATGAAATAATTACCTTGAAAAGGAAAAAACTAACCTATACCTAAAATCCAAGAACATAACATACAAAAAATCTGATCTATGAATTCTATGCATGTAAGTAGAATATAGAAAATGTCATTGCAATTTTTTTTCTATTCTTACCTAGCAAATTACACTCTATGGCAACTGATAGAATGCCAAATATTATTCAAATACTTACTCACATGTTTTAATGACGTCAATTTCAATTAAGAGAAAATTGACTATAGTAAGTAGGCTACATAATTCTATAAATTTGACATGTTAATTTTCATATCCCTATGTAATTCTTGAAACCTAGTTTCTAAATATTTAGAATAATAAGATTATAATGAATTTTGTAATTGAAATTGTTTCACATTACATAATCACTTCAGATCACTAGATAATTAAATGGTCCCAAAGTGGAAAATAATTTAGAGGTCTAAGACCATTGACTAGAGTAAATCTTTCACCGATTATTTATAAACCAACCCTGTCTCAGTATTAATATGCTGTAAAATTTAAGAAATAATTTTTTTTTAAAATATTTTCTAAATGAAACAAGAGTAGAAAATTGTGATGCCTCCCACACAAATAAATAGATAAAACATGTTGCAACACCACTAACCCTAGATATAAAGGCTTGAAATAAATTTGAATACTAACATTAATCTATAGAACATGAATTTTTTTCAAGGTTTACAGCTTTCCATGTAATAAATGCTCTCAAATTTTCAGTACCACATCAATCAAAAAAAGTTTTTATTTTCCACATTTATGATATGCAACAATATAAAAACATAACTTATAATCTATGTTAGGCAGCGAAATATTGCATAATTTAAATTAAAGCTTATGTGAAAAGTAGTTCTAGAGCCACTGCCACACAAAAATCATATCTCCCTATAAATCATGATATATGCAATTGAATTTATAAAAGATTATTATTTTGCTCTTAAATCCACTCTTACCAGTGAGGCGAGCTTCACCAATGTAAACTATAACATCAAGTGCTTGCAATAACGTTGTAATGTTGCAATAAAAACTATATCCCATCAAAATATTTAATATTAAAAAAATAATTGCTCCTTTCAACAATAAACAAGAAGGAAAATAAAAAATAAATTAAAAAACTTGTCACCATTTCTTGAATATCTTAGATATGAACTACTTTTTCTTTGACAGAGTTATTTCTATTTATGTTATGCAAATATAATTGGAGAATAGATAAGTTTTTGTTGTTAATATCGAACACTAGTGTCTTGATAGTCGACTAAACCCACATCAATGCATGAATAAAAATAACTAAAATAATAAATATTGTTAGATTCACTAAAATTTACCCATGTAATGGAAAAATAGATCTTTAAAGCTGATATCTTATTATCATAAATATCTCTTCAAATGTTACGTTTACCCATAAATATTTTATATTACAATTAAAATATATGCTTATGTGTATTTTATAAAAACAATCACAATCACAAATATAAAATAAATTAAAAAAATCTTTATTATTTTACAATATATTTAATAATATTAAATATATAAAAATATTGTTAAATAACCTTTTAAAAACATGTCAATATTTGCATAATAAACTTGAAAGATGTTAACATTATACATGTTTTAAACCTTTTAAATGATTAAATAAAAACAAAATATTTTAAAAATAAAATCATTAATACGAAGGTCCAAAGAAAAAAACTTGTTTATTTAAAAAGAAAAACAACATGCCTTACTTACAAAACTGACCCAAATTACAATTAAATTAAAATTTTATTTTAATAAAAAATATTTGACTCACCAGGCTTATTTATGTCACTCTCTTAACATGTTCATTCATCAAAATTATTGATTTGAATTAAATTTCAAGTTTCTCGTATTATCTGCGTAAAAACAAACTAGTGAATCCGTGAAGTCATAAGTAAAGTCATGGGAATGAGCCATGGATCCAGCATGGAGTGGAAAAGAAAGGAAGGTGCCCGTAAAAGATATAATGACATTACATCGAGTACATAAGTATACTATGTTGATCTACTAGAACATTATGCTAATGACATTACATACGTCAAGTAGACAAGTATAATATGTTTATCTACTAGGAAATTATGCTAATGACATTACATCATGCAGATATGTATTCTATGGTTATCTTCTCTTCTTTCTCCATTTTTTTCCGCTCCATCTTCTTCGTTACAGGAGAGTCAGCCTGTTCTCCACATCCCATGTGACCCAATAAAACCCACACTTGACTCAGAAATTCCCCTCCAGTAGCCAGGCACTCTGAATGGAAAGGAGCTTTGTTGTACGTAGCCATGTATAAGAGCAAACCGGCCCAGTACTCTGCTAATAATTTCCACCTTTGTTCCTGTTCTTTTTTCAACAACTGGCGTGTTAGTTTTGTGGCATTCCCCAGTACATTTTTCTTGCCCGGTACATTTTTCTTTTTGTGCTCTTTAAGCAGTCTAGCATTTTTGTACCGGTTATCTTCCTTCACAAGCTCAAAAAGCTCAAAGTGAACATCGAAGACCAGAATCCTTGCAATATCTGCGTGAAGCGGCAAAAGATTGGGGCGTGACAGCAGCAGATATGCACAATACCTGGACAGTGTTCTACTGAAACGTACAGTATCATTTTCATTCTCTCTGCGCCCTTCTCTCTCCTTGTCACATATTGTGGTAGCTATATGCCACGTGAGAATGGCTTCCCCCAGCCCCAGTTCGGCAGCCCACAGCAATCCTTGGAAAACCCCTGTAAACAAATACTGTTCAAAATTGTAAACTTTTCGTCTACACATTTCAATATCTTGCTCCGGAGAACATTTCTCTTTTAGAATTTTAAAAATAAAGACTCTCAAATTGTCTGGGATAGCCTCTGTGTGGATACGCTTTACTTTGATGTACCAACCCAAAATAAAGCTGTCTTGCTTGTTGAAAACTCCTGCAACCTTCCATACATAAGGAGAGCTATTTAAACAAGTCTGTATCATGCAGTATTGTTTAATTCCGTTCATCCAGTATCTAACTCCAACCAGATTTTGAACCTTGCGAACCAGCCACATAGCGATTCCTATCATCTTCAATCTGTACCAGTTAATACCACTCTGTGCCCGGGGACGTCGTAAATGCTCAACACGCTCGCAAATTAAACGGACCCTTGTCCAGTCGGTCACCAGAATTCTGCATAATTGATAAACCTCCATCACAAGCGCCACTGAAATCAGAATGTGTGTGACTGCCTGCTGTGCTCGACTGTACGGGTTGACTCTCAACCCATATAATAAGAGCGAGCACGCAGCTCCCAGGGAAACGGTGTTGAGAAGGCGCACCAGTGGCCCCCATTTACTGAACGCTGTACCGCTAGACTTGGAGAAGAGCACATCGTACATGAACTTTAATTCCGTCTCAACAATTCTGAATACTTCCTCCGGAGCCAGGTTAAACAAAAATATTCTTATCTTCGGCCGATCACTTTCAAAAAATTTCAAACTTACAAACCTCCGCTTATACATTTTGAACAACGCATGCGACAAGCAGAGGGTGTAGTCCGTTCTCTCCATGCCCTTGTCTTTCATAGCATCCATCACAGTTACTACTCCTCTTCCTTCCAACAATGACGATAAAGACGACTGTCTTACTAAACTCTTTCTCTCCACCTTCATCCAGTCACAATGGAATTTTTTCTCTCCCAGAATGAAATAAGTGTAATTTTCACTCTGTATTGGATCTAAAAGCTCCATAAACTGGTAAATTGGTTGAATAGACTTTACAATTTGGGAGTAGCTAGCATATCTCAAAGAAGCAGTTCTCTCTGAATACTTGATGACTCCTACAACCAGTAGAAGAATGGCAGAAACCAACGATCGGCCTTCCAAAGCGGATACATACATAACATACACTGCTACTGATACCTGATAAATCATATTGAAACCATGTCTCAACCACAGTTCATTGTCAGCCATGGAGTATGCAGTGATGGCATCAGGCCCTCCCAAATGTAGGAGCAACACAGGAGCCCAAATTCCATAAATTTCATGCCAATCGCTCTGCATCATGGTTCCAAGTGCAGAGATGGCCACGGCATCCGCAACAATGTAAGCTATCCAAACAACGGAACGCAAAACTGAACTTGAGCTAAGATACCTGCGTGCACCACAAATAACCAGCACAAGCTGCACCGACATGCTAACTAGTACTAGAAACCTTACCAACCATTCATTCGGAATCCGTAGCGCCATATCCTTCAATACAGTCAACATGGAATGATTATACTGATCCATGGCCCCAAACCAAAACACACAACAAACAAAACATTCTATCTCCCACCGTAGTCGTAAACTCCATCTTTATAAGACGAGCTTAACATGCTTATTCGTGCTGGTTACGGTCAGCGTGGAAAGAACGAAGAATTAGGCGAGCTTAAGCAGATAATCAAATTTTATATATATATATATATATATATATATATATATATATATATATATATATAATTCATATGATTCTACGAGAGTGTGGAGCCACCAGTTTTGCGTGTTCACTAAGATGGACCAATAAATTCCTTTCCATGATGAATTAATTGCAACATTGTTTCTTTCTTTTTGAAGTTTTCCCTTTGAAAGTTTTTCAAAAGAGATTATCCAAAACCTAAAAGATATTCTTGCTCTCAAATAATGTTTTCCCTTACCCTGACCGTAATCAGCACGTTTCTTTTTCATGTTGAATGAATTATGTAACATCATTTTCATGTTTTACATTTTTCTCCTCGATAGATTAAAATTAGTGGTCCAATTTGAAAGGTTGATCTTAAATAGAATTAATGGTCAAATTTGAAAGGTTGGTCTTAATTTTCATTTGAAGAGTATTTAATCATTCAATATTTTTTAAAGAAAAGTTTAAAGTTGTAATTGTATTTTCATTTTAAAAAGTAAATTAAATATACACATTACCAAAAAAACATGTTTAAAAAATATATATTTTTCATATTTTAGTAGATTTTAATTTTACAATATTTTTTAAAACATGGAGAAAATTTGTAAGTATAAATATTTTAATAAAGAAAAAAAAATCAAAATGACAAACAAAATCAAGAATTCTCCAACAAAATTTCAAGTTTATATATTATAGGAAATAAATTTTTCAAAATTACAAGATCAAGAAACCTCTAACAAACTTCTAAACATAAATATTCTAAAAAAATAAGTTAACAAAAAATATAAGGAAGACTATTCTAATGAAACCATTTTTAAAAAATTGATTGTAGGCTCTTTAAAACTACCTAGACATTTCAAACTAAGAGAAATAAGAGCAATTGGCTCACCAAATCTCGGTAGTAACTACTTTAGTTTAATACAACTTTTTAAATTCAACCCCATTAAAGATGAGAGCTCCCCAACCACTTTTGATAATACATCCAAAATATTACAATGAAAAATTAGAGATTCTCTAAACTACAATTTAACTAAATATGAGATATTTATAACGTTAAAATAATATAAAAGTAACTATGAAAATAATAAATTAAAAAACTTTAAATATCATATTTCATCCCATACAATATTAAAAGAAATCATCATATTTCACTATTAAAAAGATTTAACAGTTCATACATCCATCCAATTTAACCACTACTGCTAATCCTAAATAAGCCACACTTCCTTAATTTTAGGATACTACATCTTAATAATAATGATTGTTTTTTAAATTTGATATTGACTATGATCAACAAGCTTCAAATTTTAATAATTTATATTTGTGCCTACTAAATTAACTATGAGGGGAGTAGAAATTAAAATATATTGCAACACTTTAATTGTCAGTTTGATTAAATATATTTTGTGTTTATTTATATCGTGATCTTCAAGCATTGAAATTCTTTTATGTGGCCTAATTTTCTATCTTCAAGATAAATGGTGATAAATTTTAAGAAGAGAAGAGTAAAATTAATTAAGAACAGACAACACAGAGAGTCAATATTATCTTTGAGGGATTCTACCTATGTTTTTCATCTAAGTTAAGAAAGGGAACATAAATATCTTTAAATGTTCTAACCACACTCCTTTAGAGTTTCCTCTCTTCACCCAAAACACAAATACAATGGTAAATATGTGTCCATTTTCTATGTTCAATTCCAATATGTTGGGTTTTATAGACAATAAAAAAACTACTTTTATATCATGACATTCTCCAATAATAATAATAATATTTTTTATGAAAAAAAGAATGATTTTTATTTTTTTTAATAGTATATAGTTATTATTTTGGATTTCAAATATTGAAAATAGTTTATAAATTGAGAATTTATATTTATTCTTTACAAGTTTGTAAGTAATAAAAATAGCAAGCAAAGTAAAAGAAGAAATATTTAATTAAACATGACATTAAACAACCGTAATCAGCACGTTTCTTTTTCATGTCGAATGAATTATGTAACATCATTTTCATGTTTTACATTTTTCTCCTTGATAGATTAAAAATTAGTGGTCCAATTTGAAAGGTTGATCTTAAATAGAATTAATGGTCAAATTTGAAAGGTTGGTCTTAATTTTCATTTGAAGAGTATTTAATCATTCGATTTTTTTTAAAGAAAAGTTTAAAGTTGTAATTGTATTTTCATTTTAAAAAGTAAATTAAATATACACATTACCAAAAAAACATGTTTAAAAGATATATATTTTTCATATTTTAATAGATTCTAATTTTACAATATTTTTTAAAACATGGAGAAAATTTGTAAGTATAAATATTTTAATAAAGAAAAAAAAAATCAAAATGACAAACAAAATCAAGAATTCTCCAACAAAATTTCAAGTTTATATATTATAGGAAATAAATTTTTCAAAATTACAAGATCAAGAAACCTCTAACAAACTTCTAAACATAAATATTCTAAAAAAATAAGTTAACAAAAAATATAAGGAAGACTATTCTAATGAAACCATTTTTAAAAAATTGATTATAGGCTCTTTAAAACTACCTGGACATTTCAAACTAAGAGAAATAAGAGCAATTGGCTCACCAAATCTCGGTAGTAACTACTTTAGTTTAATACAACTTTTTAAATTCAACCCCATTAAAGATGAGAGCTCCCCAACCACTTTTGATAATACATCCAAAATATTACAATGAAAAATTAGAGATTCTCTAAACTACAATTTTACTAAATATGAGATATTTATAACGTTAAAATAATATAAAAGTAACTATGAAAATAATAAATTAAAAAACTTTAAATATCATATTTCATCCCATACAATATTAAAAGAAATCATCATATTTCACTATTAAAAAGATTTAACAGTTCATACATCCATCCAATTTAACCACTACTGCTAATCCTAAATAAGCCACACTTCCTTAATTTTAGGATACTACATCTTAATAATAATGATTATTTTTTAAATTTGATATTGACTATGATCAACAAGCTTCAAATTTTAATAATTTATATTTGTGCCTACTAAATTAACTATGAGGGGAGTAGAAATTAAAATATATTGCAGCACTTTAATTGTCAGTTTGATTAAATATATTTTGTGTTTATTTATATCATGATCTTCAAACATTGAAATTCTTTTATGTGGCCTAATTTTTTATCTTCAAGATAAATGGTGATAAATTTTAAGAAGAGAAGAGTAAAATTAATTAAGAACAGACAACACAGAGAGTCAATATTATCTTTGAGGGATTCTACCTATGTTTTTCATCTAAGTTAAGAAAGGGAACATAAATATCTTTAAATGTTCTAACCACACTCCTTTAGAGTTTCCTCTCTTCACCCAAAACACAAATACAATGGTAAATATGTGTCCATTTTCTATGTTCAATTCCAATATGTTGGGTTTTATAGACAATAAATAAAACTACCTTTATATCATGACATTCTCCAATAATAATAATAATATTTTTTATGAAAAATAAGAATCAATTTTTTATTTTTTTAATAGTATATAGTTATTATTTTGGATTTCAAATATTGAAAATAGTTTATAAATTGAGAATTTATATTTAATCTTTACAAGTTTGTAAGTAATAAAAATAGCAAGCAAAGTAAAAGAAGAAATATTTAATTAAACATGACATTAAACAACCGTAATCAGCACGCTTCTTTTTCATGTTGAATGAATTATGTAACATCATTTTCATGTTTTACATTTTTCTCCTTGATAGATTAAAATTAGTGGTCCAATTTGAAAGGTTGATCTTAAATAGAATTAATGGTCAAATTTGAAAGGTTGGTCTTAATTTTCATTTGAAGAGTATTTAATCATTCAATTTTTTTTAAAGAAAAGTTTAAAGTTGTAATTGTATTTTCATTTTAAAAAGTAAATTAAATATACACATTACCAAAAAAACATGTTTAAAAAATATATATTTTTCATATTTTAATAGATTTTAATTTTACAATATTTTTTAAAACATGGAGAAAATTTGTAAGTATAAATATTTTAATAAAGAAAAAAAAATCAAAATGACAAACAAAATCAAGAATTCTCCAACAAAATTTCAAGTTTATATATTATAGGAAATAAATTTTTCAAAATTACAAGATCAAGAAACCTCTAACAAACTGCTAAACATAAATATTCTAAAAAAATAAGTTAACAAAAAATATAAGGAAGACTATTATAATGAAACCATTTTTTAAAAATTGATTGTGGGCTCTTTAAAACTACCTGGACATTTCAAACTAAGAGAAATAAGAGCAATTGGCTCACCAAATCTCGGTAGTAACTACTTAGCTCCCCAACCACTTTTGATAATTCATCCAAAATATTACAATGAAAAATTAGAGATTCTCTAAACTACAATTTAACTAAATATGAGATATTTATAACATTAAAATAATATAAAAGTAACTATGAAGATAATAAATTAAAAAACTTTAAATATCATATTTCATCCCGTACAATATTAAAAGAAATCATCATATTTCACTATTAAAAATATTTAACAGTTCATACATCCATCCAATTTAACAACTACTGCTAATCCTAAATAAGCCACACTTCCTTAATTTTAGGATACTACATCTTAATAATAATGATTATTTTTTAAATTTGATATTGAGTATGATCAACAAGCTTCAAATTTTAATAATTTATATTTGTGCCTACTAAATTAACTATGAGGGGAGTAGAAATTAAAATATATTGCAACACTTTAATTGTCAATTTGATTAAATATATTTTGTGTTTATTTATATCATGATCTTCAAGCATTGAAATTATTTTATGTGGCCTAATTTTTTATCTTCAAGATAAATGGTGATAAATTTTAAGAAGAGAAGAGTAAAATTAATTAAGAACAGACAACACAGAGAGTCAATATTATCTTTGAGGGATTCTACCTATGTTTTTCATCTAAGTTAAGAAAGGGAACATAAATATCTTTAAATGTTCTAACCACACTCCTTTAGAGTTTCCTCTCTTCACCCAAAACACAAATACAATGGTAAATATGTGTCCATTTTCTATGTTCAATTCCAATATGTTGGGTTTTATAGACAATAAAAAAAACTACCTTTATATCATGACATTCTCCAATAATAATAATAATAATATTTTTTATGAAAAATAAGAATGAAAAAAAAAAATTAATAGTATATAGTTATTATTTTGGATTTCAAATATTGAAAATAGTTTATAAATTGAGAATTTATATTTATTCTTTACAAGTTTTTAAGTAATAAAAATAGCAAGCAAAGTAAAAGAAGAAACATTTAATTAAACATGACATTAAACAACTCATATGAATATGAAAATAATCAAAATTGATATTAGGATAATGTTTTATTGATTGTTTTGGCATCACTTCAGATTTGTGGATATTTTAACTCACTCCATTCTTTTAAACATAGAGTTTTATAATGAAATAGAAATAGAAATAACATACCTATAAGTAGAATGTGGCATTTAATTAATAAAATTTCTCATAACATGATATTTTTAGTAGTAGCATAAAGTTGTTTGAGAACATATCTCATAGTTAGAATCTTTTCTAGATGAGACACATACATTTAGGTTTATTTTTATAATGTATTATGGTGCATACATGAGAAAATACAACTCATAGTCACTTTAAAGTTTAAATGCAAGCAAACTAAAAATAATTACAATTTATCTAGTATGGTCTATTTGAATCTTGAGTACCTTTCTTACCTACTATCAATTTATATAATTTTTATATAAATGTCTACAAACACTTGTGTCATACTTTTTAGTCATATTTATATTAGTCATGGTTTTTCCTATAAAACAATTAGAATTTTCAAGTTTTGTACTTTACACTAATAGTGATGTTGTATCGATGGGCATTGTTTATAGCTCTTCTTTCATCTTTTTTAATATACATATTTACTTCTATGTTGTCAAACAATTTATAAACTTTGATTTTATTTTTGATAGCTTATTTTTGAATTACATTTCTATGAAAAATTTGAGTCCCTTGAAAGGGTTGGGAAGGGCTCAATTTTTGTCACTATCTAGAACTTATTTACAAAAATATGCTTATTGTAAAGTTAAGTTCTTTTTATCCTTACCATAAGCAGTACACTTCCTTTCCACGCTAGATTAAATGCAATATATTTTCATTTTTTAAATAAGTTTTACATTTTTACAAAATAAATTATCGAAAACCAATTTAAAAATATTCGTACCATCAAGCCAAGTTTTTAGATCTTTTTAGTCTTTATTTATTTAATCATGCCCTTCTTCCATATTTTATTTAAAATTAGGTCAATGGAAATCATATAGCAAAACTTTAACATAACTAAAATTAAAGTCAATTTTTTTTTGTCTAAATATTATAATTATAATAATTTATTATAATCATTAATGTTACGTTTGATTTTACATAAAAATAGTAATGATAGTATAATTTATTTAATTTTTGGTTCCTTCTCAACCATTTCCATGAAATTTATATAGTTGGGATTCATTGTGCATAATTCCATGATTAATGGTCATATTCATGAGTTCTGGGTGGTCTATTGATATGTAAGTGTTTTGAGAAGAAAATTTTGGTTTAATATAAGGAAGTGCTTTAGAACAACTAGTGTTAACATAGAATTATTTCTCTAGAAGATGAAATTCGGGAGGCTAAGATAAGTGATTGAAACTGGTATAGTTATTAATGTAATATGTTAAAGACTTTATAGTTTTAGTTCGACTAGATTAAAATTTGAGATTTGCCAATATTTAATGTACTAACACTCATTAAAACTTTTAACTTATGTTGGATTTGTTTTGATATTCATTTTAAATGACACGATCCTTTGATCTGGTTGTGAACTCTTTTTCTTGTTTATAATTTTAGTTTCACTAATTAAAATTTGGGATTTGCCAATATTTAATGTACTAACACTCATTGAAACTTTTAACATATGCTGGACTTGTTTTGACATTCATTTTAAATGACACGATCATTTGATCCAGATGTGCACTCTTTTTCTCAACAACGATTTTATATCAACATTCTATTATGGTCCAAAAGTTGAAGAGTTTCCCACATTCTACAGAAATATAGGCTCGGAGTTCGTCCACAGTGTGTAAATGACATGCATTCTAATAGTAATAATTATTTCCATGGCCCATTGAAGGCTTCCCAAAAATTTAACTATTTTTCGTACCTTAGTAACAAATTTTCTAATGTAATGGCACCACGCATGAAGAATGTATGTTTAATTTTGTTTTATTTAAATTTAAGCACTGATATAAATAAAATGTGTGCTCAGTTCATCTATGTTATGCTTCAATGCCCACTTTTTTTTATCTCAATCTAGAAAAGGTATGAGTTATTTTAAAGATGCAAGGAGTTTTCCAATCAGGGAAAAATAGACTTGTAGAACTATTCTTAGGTGAGTATTTTTTTGCCAATTTAAATTTCACATACATATGTGTATGTGTATATATACATGTGTGTGTGTGTGTGTGTGTGTGTGTGTGTGTGTGTGTGTGTGTGTGTGTGTGTGTGTGTGTGTGTGTGTGTGTGTGTGTGTGTGTGTGTGTGTGTGTGTGTGTGTGTGTGTGTGTGTGTGTGTGTGTGTGTATGTGTGTGTGTGTGTATACGCACGCACGCGCATGCACACGCACACACACACACACACACACACACACACACACACACACACACACACACACACACACACACACACACACACACACACACACACACACACACACACACACACACACACACACACACACACACACACACACACACACACACACACACACACACACACAAACACATGAATAATGTATGTTTACTTTTGTTTTATTTGAATTTAAGCACTGATATAGATAAAATGTGTGCTTATTTCATTTATGTTATGCTTCAATGCCCACTTTTTTGATCTCAATATACAAAAGGTATGAGTTCTTTTAAAGATGCAAGGAGTTTTCCAATCAGGGAAAAATAGACTTGTAGAACTATTCTGAGGTGAGTATTTTTTGCTATTTTAAATTTCACATACATACATGTATGTGTATGTGTATGTGTATATATACGTGTGTGTGTGTGTGTGTGTGTGTGTGTGTGTGTGTGTGTGTGTGTGTGTGTGTGTGTGTGTGTGTGTGTGTGTGTGTGTGTGTGTGTGTGTGTGTGTGTGTGTGTGTGTGTGTGTGTGTGTGTGTGTGTGTGTGTGTGTGTGTGTGTGTGTGTGTGTGTGTGTGAGTGAGAGAGAGAGAGTGATATGGTATTATTAACGAGTTAACCTTTGTAACTTGAATTTAATAGAGTTTCATGATAGGTTATAAGAATGTACAATTGCGTCCAATCCTCGAATTGAACAATAAAAATATTTTTATTTATATAGTTTTCTTAGATTTGTTTACATATGATCATTACTAATACTATTAACTTTGTTTTAAAAATTAACTTTTCCTTATGCCAATGAGAAAATGTATAGAGTATAACTATGTTTTCTAGGGTGTGGGTTGTCTAAGAACTCAAAAGAGCCTCAAATCTCTTAAATGATTAATAAAATAAATAGATTGTATGATTTACAAATTCGATTCTAACATTTAAGATGGTTAAAATGTGAGATTTTTATTTTATGAATTTAGGTGTGCATTTATGTTTAAGACAAAAGGATTTTAAACACATGGAAATAATTTTTATCTCTATATTAGTAAACAATATCCAAACTAAAAGTTATTTTATTAGTGATTTATTCTAGCAGAGTTTAGAGTATATCTTCTTTTTATCTCTTTAATTTTGAACATTATCACTATATCACATAAAATTTGATGCATGGCTTATTTTTACTCTCATAAGAATAAGTATTTATATTTGGAACTTAAATATTCTATTTAACATCCCAAACAAAAATAAAAATATTTCTGATATGTCAAAGTTATAGCTCTCTTACAAAAGTTGAATATTAATATAGAAATACTCCTTCTTCCTTAGTTTTCTATTGATATGACTTGGCTCAATAAACAAATGTATGTATGAAGAGAGAGAAAAAAAGTTATTTGAAACATACATTGTTTAATCCAAAAAATCCATTAACACTAAAGCTTATTAATTATTTTCAATTATATTTGTGCTTTCATAAGGATCAAATATAAATTATAGAAGATGAGGGTTTGATAAATTTTAGGAATTAGTTTATGATCAATGAGCTGAGGTTATTATCTTTGATCAAAGTCAAATGAATAAAATTAATTGTAGAAAAAATGAATAAATTTAGATACAATAAAATACAGAATAAGTTCTAATATATATTCTTTATAACTTATATTTCAATTTTTTTATAAAATATAAAAAATTTAAGGAGCATGTAAAGGTAGGGGTTTCACAAAATGTAATCTATATGATAGATTATAACTAGATTTATACACAAATAAATAATTTCTAACTTAATTAAGTATAATAAACATACATACAATAAAAGTATTATGTCAAATTAATTATAAATTAAAATAAATGGGTTTATTATACCTATCTTGAATAAATGAAAATTTAAAAACAATATCCTGAAGATGAGTTTGGAAATGTAATGTGAACTCTACTACTAATCCACTTATAAATTTTGTTCTCAACCAAGACATTTAGAGTAACACTAGAAATGTGTTCACAATGACTATTTGTAGGGATTTTTTTAGAGGAGAATCTTCATTAATTCATAAATATTCCATTTTTCAAAGTTGGGATTTGATGATTTTATGGGTAGTTGACAACATGGTATCACCTAAATTTTTTATTATAATTTAAATTTAAGGGTTGGTTTGCCTAGTTTTTAAAATAAATTTCCTCCTATATTTGTATGTTGCTAACACCAAGAAAGTTAATAGGGGTTATCCATCACTTATATATTATATATTAAAATTTCTAACCTAAAGCATAGTTCTAGGTACCAAATGATGGGAAGAAGGCACTAGGTGACAACACTATCAAGTGACCACAACCTACACTAGCTACTGGGTAACTACAATTAGACGAGGAAAAATTATAATGAAGTGTCAAATGACTATAGATAGGTATCACATGAATGCATCCATCTGTCATGTAAGTGTACCTAAGCACTAAGAGATAGAAACAAGCTATTGGTTAACAATTAGTTGTCTAGTGTTACATGATAGTCTTGAAACTATAGCTATCGTGTGACTGCATCTAACTATTGTATAACCACATTTAGCTATTTGAATACACTAAAAAGATGTCGAGAAGTGGAAACTAGTTATCGAGTTCAAATTTTTAGGTTGTAATTTTCAAATGGCTTCACCTAGTTGTTGGGTGACTACATTTAGCTACATGATGACATCAACTACATATTAAGTGGAAGACATCAGTCTATAGTTGTCAGGTGACTACACCTAATTGTCAAGCTACTAAAATGAAACCTCATTTTTTTATAGAATTGATTTGATGGCTTATGTTAGGAGTGGTAAGGTGTCAGGGAAACATTAAAAATAGGATAACATATTATCTTATTTCAGCCAGAAGGAAAATACATGTGTAAATATTGAATTATATATTATTATTATTATTATTATTATTATTTATTAATTCCTATTATGTTTCAATAATAATTAATATTTAGAATCATTTTTCTTGTAGAACCCATTGAAAATACTATCAATTATATGCCTCCATTCAAAGACATACTTGGGTATCAAATGCCAAACATAGGCACCTAGGTAAAATCCAATGATATGCCTATATGGGAAGACTTTCTTGGGTATGAAATATCAGATAGAGGTATTAAAATTGAAAACCCAATGATAATAGTATCAAAGATATGTCTCTGATAGAAGGCATCTCTTGATATCAAATTCCAAATAGAGGTACTAAATATTATATGATTTACTATAATGTTAATTATTTATAATTTCATATTAAGGATCAATTTTTATTATTAATTACAAGATCTATATCCATTTTACAATAATAAACCACTAATAACCCTTTTTAATATATGTCTCCACTAGAAGATGTTGTTGGGTATGAAATTTCAGCACTATATTTAAATATACGTGATTTAAATTCAATATTGATAAACTTATGTTGTTTAGTAAACAATATTTTTCTATTTTTAATTCATAAATCAATTACATAGCAAGTATCTTGTATTGAATAATATTTGATATGATCAATTATGTTGTTTATAGATTGCTTAATTGATATCTTTACCAATAGTATGTATAAAAATGGTGCAATGACAGGGAAGGTAGATGGAATTATAATCCCTTAATAACTTTAACAATTATTTATTTTCATTTAAATCAAACTAATTTATTTTGCCAAAAAACCCAGTCATAAAAACATTTTTACTACGAATTAAATTAAAAATCAACACTCACATTTCAAAAACATATATCATACATACAGTGTACCTAAATTAATTAAATAAAAAAATTAATTTTTAAGATAATATCTAACACATAATCAAATACAAGCCATCTAATAAATTAGAATCCAATGCATCTTCTAAAGGCCATAAATATAATATATATTTGGTTTAAAATTGATTATCTTAGAATAATATAATATTACAACTGACATTGATTCATTATTTCTAAATTTCATGTGATGTGTTTGACTACTTTAGTATTATAGAATACACTTCCTCTCTATGGCTTGTATAATCTTTTTATATTCCTAATCGGAAATTATCCTTGGTTGCATCATGAATGTTTTCAAGATTTACCTTTTCATCCTTTGTTACATCTCTTGCAAAAAGAAATGATGGATCTGCATCAACTTTCTACTTGAATAAAAAATTTAGATCCAATCTAAGCTTTTCGATGACTTTCTTCAATTTATTATTTTTTTTATTGAATAAAACAAGTTTTTAATTAAAATAAGTGGTTGTATTTAAACATTTTCATGTTTTTTGGTGGTGCAATTTGATTAATTTCACTTGATTCTTCAAATTATCATATTTTGATAGTAATAAAATGATTAATATTAATTAGATAAAAACATACAAGAATTAAATGAAAATGATTTAAAAAAAACATTAAATGAGTATAACTTACGACAACTTTACCCTTTTATACATCATCAATAACCATAAGGCTTTTGTGTTTTACACATTTTTTATTGTATGCCTTTGCCTTGCATTCAATTTCTCAATCCTATTCAAAATTAAATCTATAACTTTATCAGTGTGATCATTACTAATAGACATTGCTCTAGAAATAACCTAGTTCAATAAAACATCAATTTCTACTAGTTGATTTTCAATAAATTTTTACAATAGGTTATGTTGGGAGTGATTGTGAAATTCATAATTTATTTCCTATGTCAAAAATTTATCCCTAACTCCCATATCCTTAAACAATCTACTTCACCAAGAATAATTTAGTCCACATAGGTAGATGTATTATCGACCAATAAATTATCTAATGGAAAATTGTTAAGATAATCATCAGTCTTAAGAATATCATGATCCAGTTGGGGAGAGATGAGGTAGACCCTGGAGAGCCATATGTTGGAATCTATTTGAAATAATCCTCTCTCCCCTTTGGTTGTGATGCCTGAATAATATCATGGGGATTGAAAAAATTATATTGATCTAGACTCTCCATTCCCTAAAAATCATCATCATGATCTATATATTGTAAAATAATAATCCCTGAGATGGGCATACTTCCCAGAGAAAGTTTTGAAAACTCTAACATTGTAAAATGGATAGTACCACTAGTTGGCATCAGATATAACAAATGTTTGCCTCTAGTAATAACTTGGTGGTTTGGTGGTGTTGGTGTAAAATGTTTCCTTCAATAAGGTGTCTCTGTAAGTTGAAAAATAGATCAGTTAATAATTAAATGAGAATAAATTTAATATTTCATAATTATATTTTAAAAAATAATCATGGGTGCGTACCTAGATATTGGTGATGCACTAAAGATATATGTTTCAATTGAATATTTGGAGGAAACATTTGGGAATATTGAGGGTAAAATTCAAATGACCTACAAAAATAACATAAATCTAAACAAACATAGCATTTACAATGTATCATGAAATTATAAATAATGCAAGTAAGACAATGTTATTACCAACAACATGAGACAAGGTTTGAGTTTGTGTTTTATCAATTGCATGGGGTGGAAGGTGTGGAGGCATAATAAAAATCTTCATTATTTTTCATTTGGTCAATTGAATAGGAGATGAATTGACATCCATTTCTCATTTAGAGGACTCATGGTGATACCAACCTCTTACCACTAATTTTCTTCTTGAAAATAGTTTCAATTTTTTTTTATGAAGACAATTAATTGAATCAAATAGTGAACATTAAATAAATTTTCAATGATCAAACATATAACATAAAATAAAGGACACAATTACATCTTGTTCTATAATCGAAAGAGAACTGAGTTGATTTTTTTCTTGAAGAGAAGTTGTATTATTCATGATCTCCATTTGTAATTCATTAGATGATTCATTATGCACAACAATATAATTGGTACATGTAAAAGTATAATTATTAATGGTAAGATAAAAATTTAAATCTTTGGAAATTTTATTAGATAGATATAAACACCAATCAAATTTTAGACCACTCAAAGTATGTAGGATGTACATTATAACCCATATTGATATGTCTATTACTCTTCCTTACAGTATAATTCTAGCTTGAAATAAGTCTATCATGGATAAAATAAAAGGATTGATAAAATATTGTATAGGGAGGCTCCTACTAGATTTATGACTCTAAAAACCGATATGAAAATTAAATATACTAGTTGAGAGAAAATTAAAATATTAATTGATGATCATAAATATTTTACTATTAAGAATTTTGAGTAAATATATAAATTTTAAAACAATATCTAAATAAAACATATAATTCAAGAAATTATTACAAACCCTTAGTTGACAGGTCTAAGTGAGACTCAAGATACGTTTTGTTTTGATCTATCAGAGATGCATTGGTGGTCATAGGGTTAGTATTTGTGTCTATTAAGGGGAAACCTATCAAGTGAAGCATGTATTTTGGGCTAACACCAAATTAAAAAAACCCATGATTATACCTTCACTATGAACATGCACTCAGCATGGTCATAGTTCCTAAGTAAAGAAGTGAGTAAAGTGGTGTTTTTGTTGTACTAAGACATCTTGACAAGCTCCTCTAAACTACACTTTCTAACCCAGTTTGTGTATGCATATGCTTATTCTATAAGTCACAGTATTTGTAGGCACATGAGGTTTTTGTATATTATTTTAGACATGGATGAGCTTGGGGTAGGCATTGTGGCATAGGTGGTGTTTAGGGGGTATCTAAGAAGTGATTTTCTTTGTTTCAAATCAGGGATATAGAAGGTTAGAGTGGCAAATTCAAGGATCAAGTGTGTAAAATGAAAAAAATGATTATATTTATAAGATACCTTCATCCCTACATTGACAATTAGCTTCTGTGAACTAACTTGTGTGTTTGAGTTCAATGTCTATGTTGGTAGAGGAAAATGCATTTGTCATAAGGATAGATCACTATCATATGATAGCCTAGCTACCATATGTTAGCCATGATAGATGAAGTAGATGATCATATGTAGTATGTAGAAAATTAACCAAAGGATGCACTTAGACAATTGCATCCTACATTTAGTTGATAACTCTACTGGTAGATGATAATGTAGCTATCACCTGGCCACGTCACTATCAAATGATAATGAGGTGGCTAGATGAGAATTGTCTTGTCATCTGCCAACACAGTTATCACTAGGCTATAGGGTGTTGTTGTTCACTTATAGCCTTACAAGAAGAAGTCATTCAATAGTCAAATATCAATAGTTGGGTAACTTCATCCTATAGTCATTTTGTTTAATCCTACATTCTATCCTCATAATTTTCTTTAGTAATTATATTCCTTCCAACCAAATTGACCATCATTGCATAACTAATTTGCCTAATGATTTCCAAGTTTTTTTTAATATAGGCCTCTAAAATTATCTTTACATACTTGTATTATTTTAAGTTATTAAATGTATGATTTTCAATAATTGAATTTATTATATAATGCATTTCATGTGTATTTTTGAAAATTATTTCTTTACATTGAACTATAATTTTTTTAATGCAGTTTGTTTATGTATATTGAATTTTATTTCCTTATCTATTTTCTTTCTAAATTCATACAGGGATGCTAAAATTTATTAGACTTATTATGTTATGCTATGTATAAATGCTTATAAAATTCATTTTTTTGGTTGAATACAATGTCAAATACAATGTTAAATAAAGCTAAGAGTGAATATTGTTGTGATCAAAAGGGGGAAGCACTTCCAAACTCATTTACCTAGACTGAATATAATCACATGTGAACATTAGATACTATATATTTGAAATATGGTTGTATTTATCCTTAGAGTCAATTGATTTATAATATATAATTAAAAGAAAGTAACTATAAAAAAAATTCTTACAAATTTTTCATATTTTACAATGGTCGATAATTTACCTTGTTACATATGTAATAGTTTTGGTTGGGTTTTAGGTGGATGACATATTATAAAAATGAATTAACATGTCATGAGATCTAAGAGTGATAGGTAGCATGGCAAGAAGTAGCATAAATTATGTTATTTTATGATAATTTGGTTTAATGTCTCATATTGTCTAGTGGTGATTTTAATCATTTTATTGGATTTTAGTATCATGTTGGGTCCTTTAATATTTCAAACCAATTTATTATTAAATATTTTTCTTTGTATTTTTTAGGTTAAATGATTCCTCATGTGGATTTCATGTGTCGATAATCTGACAATTTTAATGTGACAACAACAAAGACAATCACTCAGTCCATTACGGCATGGGATTTTGTGATCTCCATGATCTTCCATATATCATGATCATGATAATTCATGGCTCATAGGAAATGTATATCAAATTCAAAAGTCCTAAAACCCCCTGAGTCCCTGAGATCATGCCATATAGAAATGATTGTAGAACTCAGGGATCCACTGAAAGGTAACACATAGTAGAACCCATGGAGCCCATGGGCTGCTGGATCATGTAAATTAATGGCTTATGGGAGCTTATTATTGACAAATAATATCAAGTCCTCAATAAGGCTCTAAAGACAACAATGATTCCATATGGCGTAATTGTAGGGGTTGATGGTTATAAATAACACATATTACTCTGAAGGTTTGAACTTGTTATGTTGCTTGGACATCCCCAATATTTACATGTAGATGACTATCAACAGGTAGGCATAGATGAAAGACAATTAGAATATAAAATTGTGAAGTTTGAAAGATCTTCCAAGCTTGGAACCAACATATTTTAAACGTGTGTCACTTGTTCAGAAGTTCATGAAATGGAAAAATAAATCCAAAGCAATTTCAAATAAATATTATTCCAATTTGTCTAAATAAATAAATATAAAAAAAATTTATAAACCTAAAATCTATGTAAGGATTAAGACATACACTGTTGCATTAATGGGTTCTTTCCATGTATGTGGGAATGCTTTTTCTTTAACTTTATTTTTTATTTTAGTAAATTATATAATAGATGAGGGTTTTAAGAATGTTTTTAATTAGTTCAAGATTAATGATATGAAGTTGTGATCTTATATCTAACAACAATTAATAAAATTAATTGCATAAAAAATATAAAATTTCATATTTAATAATATCTAGAATAAGTTCTAATCTATATTATTAATCTATCTTATATTCAAATTTTTATAAAATATGAAAATTTTAAGGAGTGTGTAAAGGTATGGATGGGGTTTAGAAAAATGTGATGTATATGATAGACTATAACAAAATTTCTAACATAAATAAATAAATTATGATTTAATTAAGTATCAAAACATACATACAATACAAGCTAACGAACCAAACCCCCACCAATGACTCGGATTGCTCGGGGTCGGATAATCTATCAAATGCTGGTTCAGTGCTCAACCGAGTTGTTGAGGGCACTCCCCCGCCCCCCCCCCCTCTCTCTATATGATAGGGGCCAACTCTATATAGCCACGCCACACTCGGCCCCCCATCTATAGATAGGGCCAAGAGAACCCCTCTAAATTGCCCCTATATTATAGATCTATCTGGTAGAGGCGCCCTATCTATATATATACCCCTATCTATATCTATGCCCTCGGATTTATAAATTAATTAGTAAGAAACATACATAGGTCTCTTATACTAATATTAAATAAATGATTATTTAAAGACAATCTTATGAATATGAATTTATAAATGGAATGTGAAATCTATTGCTAATCTCACCTATAAATTTGGATCTTAACCTATAAATTTATAGTAACTCTATAAATTTATTATAAGTGATTATTTGTATTATTTTAAGTGATTAAATGTATGATTTGAAATAATTTAATTAATTATAGAATCAATTTTATGCATATTTTAATTATTTTCTCTTCATGTTGAACTATAAATTTTTTGATACAGTTTGTTTGTGTATATTGAATTTGATTTCCTTGTATATTACTTTTCTAAATTGAGACATGGATGATAAATTTTGTTAGTGAATTTTTGTGTTATAATATGTATATGTTTATATATAATTCATTGATTTGTGTCTAATACTATGTCAAATACAATATGCAACAAAGCTAAGATTGAAAATTCTCATGATCAAAATTGAGAAACACTTTTGAACCTATTTACCAAGACTAAATGTAATAATAAATGACCATTAGATACTATATATTCAGAGAATGGTATCAATTCCACTTAGGGTCAAATTAATTATAATATATAATTACAATAATGTAAGTATAAAAACATAGTTACGAATGGTTCATCTTTTACAATGGTTGATAATTCACCTTCTTGTAGATGTAATAGTTTTGGTTGGTTTCTTGGGTGTGTGATATGTGGAAAAATGTTATAACATGTCAGGATCTCTAAACTTACTACATAACATGGTAATAAGTAATAAAAGTTGTGTTATTTCATGATAAATTGGCTTGATGTGTAATGATTTATTTGAAACCTTATCGAATCTTCAATAATCATGATGTTCTTTACCTAAGTTTCATATTGTCTAGTGGCCATTTTAATGGTTTTCATTTTTGATGTAGTCTATATCATGAATTATCAGGCTTAATTCATTATTTCATGTAATGAATTGTTTAAATTTGAAAATCACTTTTATATTCTCACATACCCTGGTTTCCCCTACTTTTATCTTCATCATAGGTCTATCCTAGATGATGTGTTTTCTTATATTTTATTATCATGTCTGGTGCTTCTTCTATAAAAGCATCTTGGTATTCACCTAAGTCTTTATGTAGAAATAATGAAAAATTTTCCTTGGATTTATCAGATATTTACCTTAGTTAGTTCTTTGAAATCCTTCTATGTGATTGAGATTGTGACATGATCGCTCTCAGATACCTCAGACATGACATATATAATTTTATTAGTCTATTTTCCCTCACAATCCCTATAACCATTTTTCTCATGATCGATGGCTAGAACTTTAGCTACAATCCTAATCCTTCAACAATCATGCAAGGACTAATTCCTTATCCCTTTAAACTTTCTAAGAGTAAGATGCATGTTTTAATATTGGGAGCCTAGAATCCTTAGAGAAGCTTATAGACCTCTTGACTAAATGTGATCAGTATGATCTTAGATTGATGGCTTAGCTCAGTCCCACAAAATATATCCTAAACCACTTGCAAGGGATTTCCACATGGCACATTGATTTCCTAATTTGAATTTTTCTATTCCTTTTGTAGGTTTCATGCTTTATCACATCATATTCTATGTGTCAATAATGTGGAAAAGCTAACATGACTTCAAAAAATATACTTTCTTAGTTTGGTAAGACATGTAAATTTTTGACCTATACGTTCATGACACATGACACACTCATAGAAAGTTAGAGCTCAAAGGAAGAATCTGTTGAAGTCAAAAGTCTCAATACCACCAAGTCTATGAGATCATGTCATGTAGCATGATCATGAAACTTGAGGAGCCCAAGTAAAGGCAATACATAGTAGTGCCATGAGAGATCAAAGACTATTGGATCATCTAGATCAAAAAATGGTAGGGGTGATCATTTTAATATAAAATCAAGTCCTTAATGAGGACTTAAAGCCTGTAATGACGCCATGTGATGTAATCACAAGGGCCGGTGTCTAAATTTGAAAGTGGGGTATAGTAATTGTATGAAACTGTCAAATAATATTAACAAGTGTATAGAATGTTGTAGCATGTGTAAATTTGAATATCTAGTGTTTATAACAAAAAGTGTGGAGTTCACCACCATGTAATCTGGAAACTATGAAATTGTGGAGGATATGCTCTCAAGACATTAACCCACCATGTAATCTGGAAACTATGAAATTGTGGAGGATATGCTCTCATGACATTAACCTACCATGTAAATTGGTCAAGTTTACTACTATAAATTTTTTGAAGACATACCCTTATAGTATGCCCCGATTAATATGCTCCCATTTTAAGGCAAGGGGACATTAAACTAGTTATGACCTTACCATAAAAAGATAACATGGCCACATAATTTATGTGTATATCGTGTAGAAAATGCATGAATATATCAAATAGTTAAAACATTGAAGTACATAAAATGTGTGATCACATCATTTCATATGATGCATGATGTATATCATGGTAACAATTAAATATACAAAATTCCAAGCCCAACACATCATCAAACACACATGTAAAAGCACTAAGAAGTAATGCAAATAAAATAATGGTTTAAGGGGACCCAATATATGAGGCATGTTTAAATTTCATATAATCAAATGGACATGGCATACTCAACCATTCAAATCAAATAAATGAAATATTTAAATTTCCACATACAACAAACAAAGACATGTTCAAATGTAAAAATAGAAAAACAAGGCACAAGGGACACAATCAATGGAACATATTCAAATATTCCAAAATAAATACAATATAATACAATAAAAAGAAAGGAAAGAAACTCAAATATGTGAAATAAGTGAATTATGAAAAACATAAGAAGCAACTAGCATGAACTTAGCATACTATTCGCTGCATATATGTATTTGAAAATGATTAGATAGATTGCACATCAAGTACACTCAACTTGTAAAAGCATTTAAATTTGTATTAATTTTAGATTTCATCTGCCATATAATTTATTCATTTTCTCTAATGGCATATACTTTCATAACTTAGATCAATCTGAAAGAAAATATTCTCCTTTCCTAGATGGTGTTATTTGTGAACATCTCCTTCATTATGATCCTTTCTTAAAATGTATTTATGTAGATACTAAAAATGAACATCCATCATCTCAATACTATAGCTTTGATAAATAGAGATCAAATACTTTATCCTTCTATCTCATACATGCTCATTCTTCATATAAACTATTTATATATGCCTAAATACTTATCCCTTAGTCTAATCCTAAAAATTTTGAATTGTACAAACTACTCTAAAGTTAATACTTTTCCATAATATCTAGTTTTGGACTTATACATTCTTTATATTTATTTAGATAGTTCAAGCCACCTGTAGACACCTATGTATAGCAGCCTAAGAAGTGTCTAGTGCCCTAAAGTCATGTAATTTGAAATTAAAATATTACCCTCTAAGTAGTGTAAGTGTATTATTATGAGATACAAGTTGATATATATTATTATATATACAAGTCTACCCATCATTAAACACTACCTATAACACCTAAAAACATGTACCAAGTAATATAGAGCTACCAAAAGACATATCATGAAAATAAAAATTCTATCGTATTTATTCCTAAATGAATATCCATCATAGGAGATGTCCCCCTACAGGGGTGAAGTGTTGTAATATTAGGCCCAAATATATATTTCATAAATTATTGGAGAGATCATTACTTTCAATGCATATTTTATATTGCACTAATTGATTCACACACTCCCACACCTAAGGGAGAACCACATATGTCTAAGGCTAATGAGCTTAGAATATGGCTCATTATTGACATGTTATATCCCTCAATTCATCTCTCTAAGGATGCTATCTTATGAAAATCATAGATTGTTAGATAGCTATTACATGGAAAGTAGATATTTGTCATTTTTATATTGAACCAAAGACTAAACCTTTACTTATTCATTATTGTCTAATACATAGCATGTTTGAGTGATTTTTTTTTGAAGAATGCTTAGGAAGAAGACACAGATGATGGATATTGAAAGTTTAATTTTTATCTCCATCTAGAAAAACTACAAACTCACATAGATGACTTGTTTCTACTAACTCCACAAGCTTGTTTCTACAGACTCCATAGGCATGCTTCTACTAACTCCGTAGGCTCATTCCTACCAACTCTGTAGGGTCAATTATGTGGATTCTATAAAGACAAAGCTACAAATAGGGAAGTTGGCAGCTAGCTAAGATGAGAGATAATCATTCTAGCTGGAGTCAAATGAGAAAAATACCCACCTGCTATTTTGTAGGATTTACTTTTGATAAAGTTGTATATATTTAGATCTTAGGACTATTATAGGATAGTATATCTATTTCATCAGAATAATTGGATCTCTTGAAAATATAATCTCCTATTTTTGGATGAGTAGATTGACGAAATAATCTTATCTCTTTGTATCCTATTTTGAGTTGATTATATTAGTATAAAATGTAAGACTTTTGTTATTAAAAGAAGATAATAGATAAAAGATATGTACAATCATACTATAGGTTTTAGATAGATTGTAATCATTTCAATTTTATGATTTATCACTTCAATTTATAACATTCATTAATCTTTGTTCCTGAGTCTGAGAGGAGTAAGGGCCCACTCTCCCTAGAACCAAGAATTGTGTACGATATTTATGTTATGTTATATTAACTCTTTGTTATAACTAATTAGAATCTTACTATATTTTTATTCATTCCTAAAAAATAAAATAAATTCACAATTCAAAAGACATGTCCTTATTCCAAAGTCATTTCCTTTCTAAGTAAAGTGTGTTTTTTTTTAACATCAAACGTGTGAAGTAAATTTACTTTTTAAGTTAAACATC
The DNA here is from genome assembly GCA_037957365.1 of Torreya grandis. Lineage (NCBI taxonomy): Eukaryota > Viridiplantae > Streptophyta > Pinopsida > Cupressales > Taxaceae > Torreya > Torreya grandis. Next base: position 98,528 of record JARHVA010006213.1, read on the forward strand.
CCTATTTCCATGAAAGCATAAATATGAATGTGATTTTAATTTCAAGAAAAAGAGTGGATTCATTTGATTAAATAGTTACATCTTTTTATTTTTAGAAAAAGAGTGAATCAAGTAGTTAAAATTAAAATAGAATCATTAAACACCCCCACAAGAAGACTTATAGATCTACCATCCTACACCTTACTGCAGATAGCTTTAGACACCAGCCCTAGTTGATAAGACATCAATTGAATATTGATTAAATGAATATTTGAATGAGACTCATCATTTTTGGCACCATTGCTAGGGAAACAAGGTGTTAGTAAGGTAATAATTATAGGTGTAGAGTGAAAAATAGAAAACAATTGTAAAAATGATAAAATTCAAAAAAAAAATCAATAAATTGATGTACCATCCTATAGACTCTAAAGGATGATTCATCCTAAAATTACCACAAAGAACACAAGTTGAAACTCCTTCAACATCTCTAAGTAGTAAACCAGAAGTTACGAGTGAAACCTATCTACAAGAATCTTCAAAAACTAGGATAGAAACTAGGCCATTGCCACAAATAAGCCCCATAGGACAAATTCCTCAGAATCAATCTCTTGTAGGAAGACATTAATTAGAAATTGCCAAGGACTTAGAAGAAGCATTTCAAAAATCCATAGCTGAAGAAAATTTTGAGAAATTTGAACAACCCATAACTGATACCACAAAAATTTAATGGAAAGATCATCCTAGCTTTGAAACATCATCAGAACAAGAAAATATGGCTCTCTAACAAAATCCATGCAATCAACAACTTACACAACCAGGATAGAATTTTTCCTTTCCTATTGTTGCAGATCCTAATGATCAAACCCCCATGAAAAATATTTGACCAGCTAATTTGCCAAATTTATTGGAAAGATCTACAGAAGATCCCGATCAATTTCTATTTGAGTTTAAAGTGCTATGTCAAACCGATGATTACACAATAGATATCCAAAGATTAAAACTATTTCCCTCTACACTTAAAGATGTAGCTACGAAATGGTTCATGGATTTACATGGAAATTCTATTAGACCATGGGATGACATGGAGATAGAATTCTTAAACAAATATCAAGATTACTATCATGCATGATAAAGAAAAGAGGATTTCTTTAAAATTAAACTGAATGAAGATGAATATTTAGAGGATTATTTGGATAGATTCATGTTCACTCATAAAATAAGTAATTATCTACTCACTAAAGAAGTTTAGAAATTTGTTTTCTTAAAAGGGTTGGATGAAGATACTAGAGATGCCTTAAATATGATGAGAGCTGGATAAATAAATAAGTTGGGTTTTGATTAGATTTTTGAGCTTTGTAGTAGCTAATCTTGAATAAAACCCAGAACTAGGAGAGGAAAGTTTGGGAAATCTAATGAAATGGGTAAGCTAATGGAAGAACTTGTCAATCTAAAGATGTATATTTTAGTTACACTAAACATTACTTTAGATAGCCTTCAAGCTAAGTAAAATGCAATAAAACCCTTAACAATCTACTTTCTTAAGTGGAGATAGAAACATGCCCTTAGAGATTGCCCCTAGATAAAACCAATGTTTCATCATGTGGGATCTATGATGTAACAGATCATGATACCAAACATTGCACCCTTCTACCTTTTTTAAAAAATCAAATGAAAACATAGGTCTAGTCTACTGAAAAAGTAAATTATATCCAGAGATAAACCTTTGTCCCACAAAACTAGGATCAAAGATAGTTTAATGCAATAAACTTAGTGAATCCATGGATGACACCATGGAATGTTTTAGTTCCTTCACTTTTTTAGAATCAACCCTAGATTCCATCAATCCAAATTCCATGGACATGACAAGATTAGATGCCAACACCTTCATGGATGTTGCCACAGCCACAACGACAACAACAATAGGTACCACAACAGTAACTAATCTAAAAATAATATCAACAATGGAATCCTAGTGTAACCCATAGCAATAATTCACCCAACCAAGATGACCACTTCAACAACAAACTTTAATGCTACCCCTAGTTATTCAATAACAAGGATAAATCAATTAACCCTCAATGCCTGCACAATTAATAGTAAATATAAAAAAATAAACAACCAACACCTATTTATGTTAATGAACAAGAAGAGACAATGAATTTTGGGGATATTGATTATTTATACATACATTTAATATCAGGGAGAACTATACAAAAACCTCTAGTTCTCATTTCTGATATACTTGATGAAAAAGAAAAAAATAAAATCATCTCAATTAAACACTAGAGAATCCAAAATCAAAATAAGCCCTGAAGAAAACAAAGAAAGCACTACTACACCAGTAGTTCCTTTTTCTAAAAGATTAAAATAAATTGATATTAAACTAGAATCAAACATGGTCCATGAGTTGCAAAACATCAATATTGAGGTACCCCTACTATAAGCTATTAGGGATATACTTGAATTGAACAAGATCATCAAAAACATTTGTATCAAGACACCTAGGAGGAAAGTAAAATATCCAAGAACCATTCATGTTGATGGAAAAGTTGTTGATTTATTAGTAGGAAAACTATTAGTTCCAAAATATGCAGATCCAAGAAGCTTAATGATCACAGTCACAATCAGAGGTAAATAAATTCCCAACATCTTAATAGATTTGGAAGCAATAATTAATGTTATGACAACTGATACTCTCCATACATTATATCTTATGAGAATGCAACCCATAACTATCATTCTTCAAATGATGGACCAATTAGTCAATAAACCAGAAGGGACTATAGAAAATGTTGAAGTACTAATAGAGTCTTGAGAATATCTAGCAGATTTCATGATCTTGCAACCTAAAAAAAAGAATCTAAGATATCTCATAATCCTAGGTAGACCATGGTTGGATAATATAAAAACATTAATTGATTACAAGTTAGGAAACATGACCATTTCTAATGGGTTAAAATCCAAAATCATCTCTTTGTATCCTCCTTCAAAACCATCAATAAATCACATACAAAAACTTTGGGTGGACAAATTAGACAACACATCAAACAACATTTCCTCCTTAGCTATGATCATAGTTAAAAAACACTTGTAAGAATTGAATGGAGACATATACGTAGAATATATAGACTCTACCAATCTAAAAGCTACAAAGTCTACTGGTTTGAAAGCTATGGACTTTGCCAGTTTGAAATCTACAGACTCTACCGGTCCAAAAACTATGGACTGCCTCAGTTTGGGATTCTTGGGTCAGACACAATATTATGAAACCTCCACTTCTACATCTTCTACTTTTTCTCATCATATGATCATGGATTGATTTAGGTAAGAGTGTGGAAGTTGGTAGAACAACAACAAACTCATTTCTTAAATACTTTCCATTATTCTTTAGCAAGACTGATTCCTCCTAGAGAAGAGCTTGTTGATAATGTAATCATGTTTCATAAGATACTTCATCATCCATGTCCTTTGAACTCATTGATTGGTGAATTCAGGAAAATAGAATCCAACTACCCAAGCACAAAACCAATCATGGTATTACCTGGAAAGATTTTGAAAATCAATATTTGGTTAACAAATGAAGAAGAAGATCAACTATTTGAAGTACTAAAAAGACATACCAAATATTTTTATTGGGATTATATAGACATAAAGGGAATTCACCCTGGCATATGTACTCATCACCTTTACATGAAATCTATCAAACCAGTCACACAACCACAAAGAAGAATAAACCTAGCCATATAGGAGATAGTCAAAATAGAGATCCAAAAATTGCTAGAATTTGGGTTTATTTACCCTATCTCAGATAGAGAGTGGGTTTCACCCATGGTAATTGTGCCCAAGAAAAATGGAAAATTAAGGGTATGTATGGATTATAGAGAACTCAACAAAGCAACACTAAGAGATTATTTTCCTCTACCTTTCATTTATCAAGTTCTTGACAACTTGGTAGGAAAAAGATTTTTTTTTCCTAGATGGGTTTATTGGGTATAACCAGATAATAGTGGTAGCTAAAGATCAAGATAAAACTACATTTACCTACCCTTGGGAAACTTTTAGTTACTGAGTACTCCCATTTAGACTCTATAATACTTCAACAACCTTCTAAAGAGTACTTCTAGCAATATTCAATGACCTTACAAATGATTGTGTTGAAGTATATATGGATGATTTCATCATTCATTGTAGAACTTATGAAGAGGCTCTCACCAACTTGAAAATAATATTAATCAGATGTGAAGAACATCAATACTCATTGAGCCATGAGAAATGTTTGTTGATGATGGATGAAGGAACAGTGTTGGGACACCATATTTTTGTAAAAGGCACTCAAGTAGATCTAAACAAGGTTTAAATAATCTCCAACTTACCCATCCCACAAACACAAAATGAAATTAAGAGTTTTTTAGGATGTATTGGTTACTATAAATGCTTCATAGATAATTTTAGACAAATACCTATCCCTATGTTTTCCTTGCTTACAAAATATAGTATATTTGAATGAAGTGATAGTTGTCAGCACACCTTTGAGACCATCAAAGCTAAACTCATTAATGCTCTAGTATTGAGAGGACTAGATTAGACTCAGCCATTCCATATATACACAGATGTTTCCAATATAGTAATAAGATTAGTCCTTGGATAAAAGGATGAAGAGGATAACATGTATGCTATATATTATATTAGCAAAAACATGACACCTATTGAAAGAAACTACACTATAACTGAGAAGGAATTGATAGCTTTAGTCTATGCAATTAACAAATTTAGACACTACATAACAAGTTACAAGATATTTATCTATACAGACCATTCAGCTATTAGATATCTTACCAACAAACCAATTGTGAGAGGTGAGATTATTAAATGGTTGTTTCTCTTACAAAAATTTGATGTTAATATTATAGATAAACCAGGAAAGTCTAATGTGGTTGTTTATCTCTTATCAATAATGAACACTATAGGTGACAAAGAACTAGTAGAAGATGACTTTGTAGATGAACAACTATTTGTTATTTCATAAAAAATTTCATGGTTTACTGATATATCCAATTACATTGACATAGGGAAGTTTCCTCTATAATTTTCACAAAAAGAAAATAAATGTTTAATCAAAGAAAGTTATTCTTTTAAATGAATTAATGGAATGCTATTCAAACTTGGACCTGACCATGTGTTTCATAGGTGTGTGACAGATGTTGAAGCTTATGATATCATCAGAGCTTGTCATAATGAACTAGGAGGAGGTTATTACTCAGCTCAAAGAACCATACACAAAATCCTAAGAGTAGAATACTATTGTCCTCACCTTCATTAGAAATTAAAAATATATGTTAGATACATTGATGCTTGTTAGAGAATTGGATAGCCTACTCTTTCAATAGAGATGCCTCTGTACCCTCATCCTCAAATAGTTTTAAAACCATTTGAGAAATAAGAAATTGGTTTTATAGAGGAAAAGAATATCTCTTAGTATGTACAGACTATGTGACCAAGTGGGAAGAAGTAAAAGTATTAACTCATACAAGAGAAGAGATGGTAGTTGATTTCTTATATTTCAAAATCATGCAAAGATTTGGTGATCCAAAGGAGATAGTCTCAGATCAAGGATCATAGTTCATGGATTATAGAGAACTCAACAAAGCAACACTAAGAGATTATTTTCCTCTACCTTTCATTTATCAAGTTCTTGACAACTTGGTAGGAAATATATATTTTTCTTTCCTAGATGGGTTTATTGGGTATAACCAGATAATAGTGGTAGCTGAAGATCAAGATAAAACTACATTAACCTACCCTTGGGAAACTTTTACTTACTGAGTACTCCCATTTAGACTTTGTAATACTTTAGCAACCTTCCAAAGAGTACTTCTAACAATATTCTATGACCTTACAAATGATTGTGTTGAAGTATATATGGATGATTTCATTATTCATTATAGAACTTATGAAGAGGCTCTCACCAACTTGAAAATAATATTAATCAGATGTGAAGAACATCAATACTCATTGAGCCATGAGAAATTTTTGTTGATGATGGATGAAGGAATAGTGATGGGACACCATATTTTTGTAAAAGGTACTCAAGTAGATCTAAACAAGGTTGAAATAATCTCCAACTTACCCATCCCACAAACACAAAATGAAATTAAGAGTTTTTTGGGATGTATTGGTTACTATAAATGCTTCATAGATAATTTTAGACAAATACCTATCCCTATGTTTTCCTTGCTTACAAAATATAGTATATTTGAATGAAGTGATAATTGTCAGCACAACTTTGAGACCATCAAAGCTAAACTCATTACTTCTCTAGTATTGAGAGGACTAGATTAGACTCAGCCATTCCATATATACATAGATTTTTCCAATATAGTAATAAGAGCAGTCCTTGGATAAAAGGATGAAGAGGATAACATGTATGCTATATATTATATTAGCAAAAACATGACACCTATTGAAAGAAGCTACACTATAACTGAGAAGGAATTGTTAGCTTTAGTCTATGCAATTAACAAATTTAGAGACTACAAAACAAGTTACAAGATATTTATCTATACAGACCATTCAGCTATTAGATATCTTACCAACAAACCAATTGTGAGAGGTAAGATTATTAAATGGTTGTTGCTCTTACAAAAATTTGATGTTAATATTATAGATAAACCAGGAAATTCTAATGTGGTTTTTTATCTCTTATCAATAATGAACACTATAGGTGATAAAGAATTGGTAGAAGATGACTTTGCAGATGAACAACTATTTGTTATTTCATAAAAATCTTCATGGTTTACTGATATATCCAATTACATTGATATAGGGAAGTTTCCTCTATAATTTTCACAAAAAGAAAATAAATGTTTAATCTAAGAAAGTTATTCTTTTAAATGAATTAATGGAATGCTATTCAAACTTGGACCTAACCATGTGTTTCATAGGTGTGTGACAAATGTTAAAGCTTATGATATCATCAGAGCTTGTCATAGTGAACTAGGAGGAGGTTATTACTCAACTCAAAGAACCATTCCTAAAATCCTAGGAGTAGAATACTATTGTCCTCACCTTCATTAGAAATTAAAAATATATGTCAGACACAATGATGCTTGCTAGAGAATTGGATAGCCTACTCTTTCAATAGAGATGCCTCTGCACCCTCATCCTCAAATAGTTTTAAAACCATTTGAGAAATAAGAAATTGGTTTTATAGGTCTTGTGGATCCTCCTTCTAGAGGAAAAGAATATCTCTTAGTATGTACAGACTATGTGACCAAGTGGGAAGAAGTAAAAGTATTAACTCATACAAGAGAAGAGATGGTAGTTGATTTCTTATATTTCAAAATCATGCAAAGATTTGGTGATCCAAAGGAGATAGTCTCAGATTAAGGATCATAGTTCATGTCAAACATGATAAAACACTTCATGCAAGTATATCAAACTCAACATAGAAAAACATCTCCATACCATCCATAGGCTAATGGGCAAGTTGAAGTCATCAAAAGAAAACTAGAAACCATTTTAACTAAGGTTGTTAATTCCATTAGAAAGGATTGGGCAGATAAGGTACTAGAAGCTGTTTAGGCCTATAACACTACTTGGAAAACAATGACTGGATTTTCACCTTATGAATTGGTTTATGGCAAGAAACCCTTATTCTCTATTGAATTTGAATTAAAAAAATTTAAAACAATTTTATAAGTAGAGATTGAAGTAGAATAAATACAAAAATAAAGACTCTTACAACTTAATTAACTTGATGAGATAAGGATGGAAGCACTACAAAGAATTGAATTGGTATAATATAAAAAAAATTGGCATGATTCACAGATCAAGCAATGGAAGTTTACAAAATGAGATTGGGCACTATTATTTGATTCCAAATTTCAACGGTTAAAAGGAAAACAACAAACGAGGTGGTTGGGACCTTATCAGATTGAAGAGGTCTTTGAAAATAGTTTTGTTAAGCTAATACCTATTGATGACAATAGAAGAGCTTTGTTAGTCAATGAATATAAATTGAAGCTTTATCAAAAACTTCTCAATAAAGAAGAATTTGTTCTAAAGGTAAAAGATGAAGTAGCCTTTTTGGAGGACTCTGCTTCTTCTAGGGAAACTGCTTCAAATCAAGTAGCTATTTTAGAGGACTCTGCTTCTTTTAGAGAACCTACTCCTTGATGATCTTGCATTAAAAAAATTAATATATATATATATATATATATATATATATATATATATATATATATATATATATATCAATAGTGAAAATCCTTCTAGGGACACTATTGACAATGTATGCCAAGAAAATCAACTTGTTGACTAGCTATGCATTGTAAAAAGGGCTTTGGCTAGGAAACTAGCAATATCTGGCCAAAGGGAAAAAACAATATACATACAGACATACATACATACATACATACATACATACATACATACATATATATATATAGACACACACACACACACACACACACACACACACACACACACACACACACATGTATGTATCTATGTATGTATGTATGTATTTATGTATATGTATATATATGTATATATGTATGTGTGTATATGTATGTATGTATGTATGTATATTTGTATATATATAATCTCATCATGTCACTATCATTGGTCTTCTCTATGCAATAAAAGTTGTTTTTCAACCTGTTGACTAATCCATGCAAACTTATTTGTGTAGAGAAAATGGTGAGCAAAAGATAAATCTAAGTTCAAAATTAAGTGAGACATATATTCTATTTATTTATGTTTAGTTAACTAATTATATTTGATTTAATTAAGATTTATTCTATGTAGATGACCCAAAATTGAGCCTTCTAAAATGAAATGACATGACACATACCATAATGGATAAGCTTGCAAACAAAATGGCAAAGGTGTATGTCTACATCATGATAACCTATGCAAATTTGATATAATCAATTGCATCATCAATAATTATAATGATAGGGGCATCATAAAAGAGGCTCTAAATGAAATGATAAATAGCTATCATCATTAACGTGCCATGTCATCATTTCATATAATTTGTAATAATTTGATAAAATGGTTGGCACACTCTGTAGAAACATGAGGCACTAAAATGTATAAAATAATCATTACTATGGACTCATGAAGTTATGGAGTTTCACACAGAATATTTCATTACTATAGGTCCTCAGTGATTGTTGCCTATACATTTCAATAGAATCTGGTCTAAACCCTAATCTGAGTTAAAAAAATAGAGTTGTCTATAAATCTAAGTATAGATGGAACAAAAAATGAGATTAGAGCCAAAGAATGCAACAAAGATTCACAAAGACAAAGCTTCTATGCAATTTTTAGAGCAAATGGCTAGCTACCTTTCATTGAAAAGTTTCAAGGTTTCCATGAAACAATGGTAAAATAATTCATCACTAATTTCACCCCTATGTTTTTAGTTGTTAAAGGAATTGCTATTCCTATTTCAAATGAAATTATAAGTCAAATCATACAAGTTCCAAAAGAGGGAATGAGAGTGACAGGTAGAATTCCATTTAGTGATTTAATTATTTATTTTAATGGTGATGAGTAGACTGGGACTTTGTGTCTAATAGATTCCAAGGGAAAATCAAAAGGGATTCATATAAATCCACTTCCTAAACCCTAGAAATCTGTATCCAAGTGGGTACTTAATTATATCATTTGTGAGGGGAAAAATAATCTCTTAGGAGGAGAGACCATGAAAATATTAATACACCTTAATTATCGGAGGTAAAACCCTCATTAAAAGATTAACCTCCCATCCTTCTTATATGGTGCCCTTCAAATTATGACTATAACTCCTAATGCTACTCTTAGGCACCATGGCCTTATTCACCTAATTGTCCAACATCACTTCCTTCAACAAGGACAAGAAGTTTGGAAAAACTTTAAGAACAATGTAACACAACAAATTCCAAATCTGCCTATACAAGAAACCTCAAATTTATCACAAGAGCATTCATCTCCACCTACTGCATCAGTTGAGAAAACAACTCTAAAGAAGAAATCATAGATTGTAGTCTCAAAATAAATCCCTTCTTCTTCTTCAAGAAGAAGAATCACAAGGTCTCAAATCCCTATAGTTTCAAAGTCCCCATAAGAACATCAATAATCTGTAGTGTAACCAATTCCCTTCTCAAGAAGAAGAAAATTGAAATGAAAAGTTGCTACAAAATTTGAGAAGACTGAGGGTTTGATGGTTGAAAAAGAAAGACAACCGAATGTAGCTTAGATAGTGACCAAAAGAAGGAGAAGGTTAATTATAATAGATGAAGATGAAAAAGAGGTTGTAGACATTCTAGATAGTCTTAAAAAGGTATCTCATTCTTTCATATATCAAAGTATCACTAAAACTAGAGATGTTGAATAAACTTCTTTCGAAAGGAAATCTCCAATCATTATAGAGGAGCCAATTCTAGGAGAAGATCCAATCATGGTAGGCGAATCAAGTATGATGGAACAACCACATGCTTTAGTTGAAAATACAATGAATAAAGGAAAAAATATATGTGCAAATGAAAAAGGAGAGTCATCTAATCTAAATTACCCTATTATGTAGTTAACCTTGAAGCTTTCTCAAGATCAAGCTCTAGAACAGCAATGAACAACTGACATTCTTGACTTGATCAATCAATTGTAGAATAAGTGATCTGAGCAAAAATTTAGATGACAATTCAGGTTATGGGTATGGCCCAATTGATGGTGGAACTTTTGGGAGCCATAACTTTTGCACCGTAGCTCTAATTGACTCGTTGTTTGAACCATTGGAAATATAATAATGAGGGGAACATCATGAGATGGCACTAATATTTAATAAATAAATTTTGACCATCAAAAACCCAATGGAAGTGCCCCAAATTTCAATTTTAGTAGTGCAGTTTAAAAATATTAAGTTTTAAAAAATAGTAATTCCTTGAATTCTGTATTGCTGTAAATCATGGAAGTCGAACCACTTAATCTCCCTTGATATTTTTGACCTTACACATCCTTATCACACCTTAAAAACATGTATAAATTATATTTAATAAGAATATTCCATAGTCAAACAAAAAAATAAAGTTACAACTTCTTCAAACAAAATATTGGAAATGCAAAGAAAGAATTAGAAGATAAGGTCCAAGATTTACAAAAAGAATTATAGGATGCATGTAAATTAAGGTAATCTATTTTGGCATGTACGAATCCTTCTCTTTCATATAATTTTTTTTTATTTAAATAATTTTATAGATGGTAGCTTTTAAGGATCTCTTGTCATCTTTCTTACAATATTTTACAACCAACAACATTTCTAAAAAATTTATATAGTGCTAAACATGATCAACAAGATTTTCTTTATGAGTTTTATTTGAATGATTTAATCATAGGAGACCATGAACACAATAAGTTATAGATAAATATTCATGTATAATAATTTCAATTGAGGGAATTACATTATACATTCAAAAATCAACTAGCATGGAAAAGCATATTTGAGGAGTATATAAATCATGCTAAGACTACAGGATTGTGTATCAGACTAGGCTTTTCTATCCCCAGATTGATCAAAAAGAATTTTAGCTATGCTTTTTTAAGTGGTGAAGTTAAAAATAAATATTTTCAATCTTTATATGGTTGTGGTTTTTCTTTTAACTTATTTTCAAGATAGAGATTTGATTCAGTGGTGACTACAAGTGTGAAAATGTGGGACCAACTTTTAGTGCCTCTTAGAAGATGAGAGGTTATGTCTACAAATAACTTAAGATGGATTATGAGGAGAGTTACCTCAATTTTAAAAATATTAATAGAGTTAATAAACTCTAAAGGAGAAAATAAATGGATTGGCATGAGATATAGACCCCCTTTGTTGATCATACCTATTCTAGGATGGTAGAGTTGGGATCCACAATCAGAGGAGAAATTCAATATATGGAAATAAATGATTTAATAACATTAAGAGCTTACCATAAATTTAGAAAAGCATATAAAGATGAATTTGATGACTATGATTTGAGTCAGAGTGTGGAAATTAGATGCCAGAGCTATGAATGCCAATGAATGTTTATAATGGAACTTCCAAAAGGTAAATTCTGGGGGAGAAAATGAGCTTAGAATATGGCTCATTATTGAAATGTTATTTTCCTTAATTCATCTCTCTAAGGATATTATCTTATACAAATAATAGATTGTTAGATAGCTATTACATAGAAAGTAGATATGTATCTTGTTTATATTGAACCAAAGACTAAACCTTTACTTTGTCATTAATGTCTAATACATAACTTGCTTTAATGATTTTTGTTGTGAAGAATGCTCAGGTTGAAGACATAGGTGATGTATAGTGAAAGTTTAATTTTGATCTCCATCCAACAGAACTATGAACTCACATAAATGGCTTGTTTTTATGGACTCCACAGGGTTGTTTCTATGGAGTCCATAGGCTTGTTTCTATAGACTCCACAAGCTCATTCTTATCGACTCTATAGGGTCAATTCCATAGATTCTATAAAGACAAAGCTACAAATGGGGAAGTTGTTGGCTAGATAAGATGAGAGAGAATCATTCTAGCTAGAGTCAAATAAGGAAAATACCCACCAACTATTTTGTAAGATTTGCTTTTGATAAAATTGTATATATTTGGATCTTAGGACTATTATAAGATAATATATCTATTTCATCAGAATAATTGAATCTATTGAAAATATAAGCTCCTATTTTTGGATGAGTGGATCGACCAAGGAATCCTATATCTTTCCATCCTATTTTGATTTGATTATAATAGTATAAAATGTAAGACTTTTTTTATTAAAAGAGGATAATAGATAAAAGATACATACAAGCATATTACACATTTTAGACAGATTGTAATCATTTTAGTTTTATGAATTATCACTTTAGTTTCTAGTTTTGATTAATCTTTGTTCCTGAGTCTAAGAGGAGCAAGGACCCACTCTCCTTAGAACTAGGAATTATGTACGATATTTATGTTATTTTATATTAACTCTTTGTTATAACTAATTAGAATCTTTCTAATGTTTGCATTCATTCATTAAAAAACAAAATAAATTCATAATTTAAAAGGCATTTCCTTATTCCAAAGTCATTTCCTTCCTAAGAAAAGTGTGTTTTATTTTACAGTAAACATGTGACACAAATTTCCTTTTTAAGTTAAACATCTCCATTTCTATGCAAGCGTAACTAGGTGTGTGATTTTAATTTCAGGTAAAAGAGTGGATTCTTTTGATTAAATAGTTACATCTTTTCCTTTTCAGTAAAATATTGAATCAAGTAGTTTGATACATGTTTCTTTCATTAGTCAAAGTTATAATAGGATCATCAAACACCCCCACAAGCAGACTTCTAGATCTACCATCCTACACCTTACTGCAGACAGCTTTGGACACCAGCCCCGGTTGATAAGACATCAATTGAATATTGATTAAATGAAGATTTGAATGATACTCATCAAATTCCATCCTTAGATAATTATATATGTTGGTATCACTCTTTAACAGAGGGATAAAATGAGTTATAGCAACATCATGAGCCCATTAATCTTATTTTTTCAAGCATTTATTCAAGGGTCATGAAGGGTGAAGAAATAACGTTTGAGATATAAAGTGAGAGTGAATGAATTTGAGCACCAACTAAACACATCTAAATTAAGATGACATAATACCTAAAATATCAGACGTTATTGCATATAAAAAAGATAAATATTTCATACTAGATAGTATTGACAACACCTAAAAACCTATATCAATGTAATACTCCAAAAGATGACAATAACATCTAGAATTTAATAAATAATTTTCATAGAATCTAATGACTATGCCAATACTATTTTCATAGCCTAATTTTTGCATGTTATATATCATACTTTTGATGCCATCAGGCTCTAGAAAATTAATTTTTTCATTATCATTTCAATAACTTATAATAGCTATAATTTATTGTTTTTAGTCATTTTTTAAAGATTTATAGCTCATATTAATTCTTATATGAGTTTCCATTAATTGGCTTATTCTTTACTAGGTTAGCTTCCCATTCCCTTACACAAACTATCCTACTCTTTCTTTAACTCTACACCCTCTTCAAGATTATAGGGTTAAACATTTGGTGAAGTTGATCCTTGATTATAAAAAAACTTTTCAAATTTAAAATCAGATTTATTCTAAAATTATTATTTTTTCATATATAATCAATGGAAAATAATATTAATATTGAAGATAAGAATGCCCTAATATACCATCTCATTACAAGTTAGCATGTATTTATGTTACAATAGATGAAATCGCTAAACATGCTAAAGCAAATGCATTTTCCTCTAGTGATGGTGATACCCTAGGTGGTACTACTACATATGACATTCTTATTTAAAATCCATTAACTAAATCATGTGTTCCTACATCTAATGGGGATGTGGGACATACATTAAAACCATTTTTTTCCTGAAGATAATACTAATATGGGTCAAATGATTTTTTGAAACCAAATACCTATCTCAATGCATATATCTACACAACCTACCTATATAAACTGATTTGTATCTACTAATTTGAATAATTTAAACACTAATAGGGCCACAAAAATTTGGTGGATAAGGTTTCAAATATGCAATGTAGTACTCTAAAATCTCATCATGCCATAGATTCACAAGATGTTTCTATAACCCTCTTACACTTGAGTTTTTATTATACCCCTTACCACCTAATTTTGTTGTACCTAAGTTTACATTATATGATGGAAAAGGTGATAAAATGTGACATACTTTATAACTATTTTTTGCATCCCTTGACTAAACTTCCAATGATAAATTATTGGCTAAAATACTTACATGAAGCCTCAAGGACTAGGAATTACAATATCTGTATGATTTACCACTTCAATTGATAAAGGATTTCTAACCTTTTTAAGATCAATTTCAATCCAAATTCTCAATAAATATTACTAAAATGGTTTCATATGCTTAATTATAAGAAATAAGACAATCACATAATGAATAAAATAATGAATATGTCTTGAGATATAATACAATGTTGGTAAAAGTGAACTATCAAATGGTGGGTAAAAAACTCCAAGATATATTTAGGCAAATTTTTATTGCCCTACTGCTATATTTTGTCATATTTATGAATTTAAAATACTTTTAAAACTTATGCCATGTTATGTGTGACCGCGAAATGAAACTTTTCACTTTGAGAAAGCTAAAATGTAGTGAATACATTGGCTACATCAAATACCAAGTTGCACATAAAACCCAATTCTAAGCTTAGTCCCAATGAAGCTAAAAAGAATAAAATTCAAATAGTTAACAAAATTTCACTATGGTAAAAAAACATTGGTTTTTATAATGCACCATGGAGATAATTTACATGCTTACAAGAATCTCCTTCCTCAATTCTTTTTAATTTGGTAGAGTATCATCTTATATTTCTCTCTCTCCCCATAGAGTTGATATGAGTATACCTTTACCTTGAGGGTATCATGAAAATGCATATTATAATAATCACTAGGGACCTACCCAATATACAAACATATGATATACACTGAAGTGTAATATTTAGGTTCTCGTCAACATACAATAGATTACATTTGATGAGCCTCAAAATCATTCCAGGTCACAACCAAGTGATCACCAAAATCAAAAAATGTTTGACAACCCATTATAGGAACATAACAATAAAACACCAAAAGTGTAAATGATTTATCATGCACACAATCCTCCAACATAGGGAGGGCACCCACTACATGTGATTATTTAATCATACACCCCTTGTGGCTTATAGACCATTTATTACATTCAATGGTACTAAAATTTTAGATGATGACAATAATGTTAATTAATTATTTATTCTACCATATATTGATCACAAGATTATACACATTATCATGGTTGATAATGGTTCTAGTGAGAATATATGTACCATGACTCTACTCACCCACTTGGGATATATGCATAATGATTTAAATCCTTAAATTAGGATTGTCATATCCTTTAATGACACATAATATCATGTATTGGTTGATATATATTTACCCCTAAAGTTGGGTCCATCACATGTGTCCACTCATTTCCTTGTCATACCTCATATCATAGTGTTCAACATGTTGTTATGATGCCCTTTGATTCATAAAATTTGAGTAATACCATCTACAAGACATGGTTGTATTAAATACATCCATAATAACAAAGTCATAAAAGTCATTGGAATACCATATGTATATCTTATTGAACAAAAAAATCTGATTCCAAGAAATTTATTATTAAACTTACTAAGCATAACCTAATGCAAAAGTGTAAACAATAGGAAATCCCTTTTAAGATGCAAAAAGTCATTGGGAGACCACTACAATAGAGATATATATTCTATTCCAAATTATCCTAAATTAGTACTATAGAGTTCATGTATTTATCTTATTATGCCATATATTTTACTACTACTCCTACTTGAAATAGATTAAATAAAAACCAAAAATGGGTTCTAAGAATAATACACCTAC